>OW203763.1:29030628-29163477 GCA_934045905.1 Leuctra nigra | reverse complement strand
GTTGAACGGTCATTATTATTAGTTTCATATCGTTTAAAACTTTCTGCTCTAACTACCTTGCCTTGAACTGTAGATTCGAGTCGCCGTGAATTTGACAGCCAACACGCAAAATGTCCCTAAAATGACAAAAACTTTTGAAATGAACGACAGATTAGAGTGAAAATTGGCAAAAATACCTTAAATGTTGGTACCAATGACCATGCGAAGTTTTTAGTTGGTCGGTCAATCGGTTCCAGTTTAAATTTCAAAAATCACAGGAAAAATGGTTTCAAATTTGAACCAATTGGAGGATTTGGCTGAATTTTTTTTTGATTGGGTACAATGTTGGTTGCAATGACTTTGCTAAATTTCAAATTGATCTAACCAACCAATCGAAAGATAATTTTTATAAAATTTGAACCAATCACATGATCTCGTTCAGAAAAGATCCCAGGGATCGCATAGATTACGTTAGTATGTGTACAAAATTTCAGATCGATTGGTTGTGCGGTTTGACCTGGGCAGTGCAGGCAAAAAAAAACAAAAAAAAAACAGAGAAAGTGCCATAAGAGTACCGTGGTGACGCTCGCTACGCTCGCTCAATTATTTCAATATACCAATATTATATTATTACCAATATTACGGTATTAATCACAAACTAACATTTTCTCCAATAAAAGAACACAATACTAATTGTTTCTACAATTGCGATAATGTTTCTGATGATAAGCGCCAAGCGGCATGTGTTCCTTTTCTCATACAGTGACTTCAATAACAGTACGTAATGACTCCAAAGTTAGTATTGAACAGAACTGAAATCATGGCAATCCACAATCAGTACATTTAGTGAAACTATAAGCTTCTTTGTTTCAATAAAACATTTTTTACGCATACTCAACCGTGAAACAACAGAGATTGTATATGTTGTCTTACACGTCAAAGGTTTTCTCTACACAATAGGAATTTGTTATATTTGTGGTCGATGAGTTGACAGCTCCAATGATGTCACAAACTAAATACGTGTCGCTCTTCAACCATCCACCTGGTTTATATCGGAATCAATAGAATTCCGCTTTTCTACAATATGACAAAACGATTTTCTTGTTAGCTTTAATAACATACTTCCTTGTACGACATCTAGAAAATCTTACTTTTTATAGAAAAAAGAAAATGCCAGATTACAAACATTTAATAAAAACACAGTTTGTTTAATTTTGTTAACTAGCAGAATAATGACAAAGGTTTTCTTCTAAGGAATAATTATCTCTTTTGAACCTGCAAATTAGATTGCGGCCTATAATAAGAAGCAAAGGCAGTGACATCGTTTTCAAGAATTCATTTATTAAGAAGGCGGTGTTTCACGAGGAGGGGAACGATTTTAATATTATATTAACAATGGATGTCAGTCTGAAGGAAGCCTTGGGTATGAATAATGATTGTACCTACAATTCTACTCGACTAAGGTGGGCTTAGAAAAAAAATGTCAAACCAACAAAATCAATAATATATATGAAAATGCATTTTGAGAAAATCGTCTTAACATAAAAAATAAAAGTAACGCTTTTTTGAGTTTTATTTCTAAATCAACAGTTTTATTTAAATTTTGGGGAAAACGATAATTTGAGAAAAAAACAACAAAAAAACAACGTTGCGTCATAACTAAATTATAACCTTAATAACGCATATTCATAATACCCATAGGTTTGTATTCCGATGTATTTCTCTTGAATGAAAATTTTCTTGAAGAAAGCAATAATTTCGTTTTACTCGTACCATATGCTTGTATTGTGAAGCCACATTGCCATAAAAATATAAAGACAAGACAAGAAACCATATGACATAAACATTTTGCAGAAAACAAAATGTATAATGTTCTTTTTCTTTTCATCAATTCCATAATGCCATGGTCAGAACTTACGGAGACGATATAAAGTCAGGGGTACTAAAGAATTGAAGTTCAATTTAATGCGGAACGAAATTCGCGTCAAATACTATTATTATTATTATTATTTTTTGATTTTCAAGTATAAATTAGTCACAAGCTGTAATTTGTGAAAATATTGATGATTGTTTTGTATTGACTGGGGAATTTCTTGTTATTCTGCATGTTTCTATAGAATTCAGTGGGACGTACGGAGGAAGTCTAATGATCGACAAAAAGTAATATGAAGTACGCACTTTTCATTAAAGTACCATACATTGATATAATTCAAATATACTACCGTAATGTAATCATGCCATACTAGCACTACACTTCAGGATAACGAAATGCTTTCACAGTTTTCAATAAAACAATTTATTTACAATCTGCTCATATTAACCAGATATGCTCACCGAATACGAATTAAAAAATATCTACGATACCTACATAAGCAATGGATGTATTTACATTATGCTTGCAAATTCGTGCCGCTGGTTGATAATTCTAATTTCTTGCTCATAAAATAATATTTAAATCAACATTATAATCAACTTTTTACTCGGACAAAACATTAATGTTTACTCTCCCATTTCAAATTTTCAAATGTAGGTGCTCAAATTTGACCAGTATTCAGTATTGTTCTATAAATGACGTCAACTTATATTGCCCCAATCGTCAATGCGACTCTTAATCTGTTTACGAACTAGACACTCGTGTACATCATAATCATGATCGAAATCGTGGACCATGTTAAACTGACATAACTTGAGTTTTGGAGGTAAAGCATAGGGCCGGAAACCCGAAGGATCTGGGTTCGATTCCCAGTCGGGGTGCGCGTTTTTATTTCGCAGGTTACCTCCAAAACACCATCCCTAAGTGAGAGATTCACTAAATTTTCCATCATTATCATAACTTGAGTTGTTCTTTCAATATAAATGATAATATTTTAGGTTGTAATTTATTAAATTTAGTATTAGCATCTATTAAATTCAATGATATGTGACTAAATCCATGAAGATACCTGAAGTGCTGTTAATTTGAAATTTTCAAAATTGTAATAAAATCACATTGATATTTTTGTAGATAAAGTCAATAACGTCGTTGAGTAATAAATCCAGATGAATTTATGCTAGTTATATAAATGTAAATCTTTAGAGGTTGGCTTAGGCTAGATTCCCTTTGCTATATTTTCTGTGCGAATGTGTATTTTATCGAAATATATTTCAACCAAACCTCTTCAAATTGCATTCTACAAAAAAAAAATGCCGTGTAAAAGGGTTTACAGCGGATTCGCCTTAGCATAAAGGTAGCATTAGTATGACAAGTACTTTTAAGAGCACTTCAAAGTCCCAGTACTGGTTGAAGATTTCATATTATTTCCACGGGTTGGGATTGATATTTTTTTATACTTGTAATATAGCCCACAATATCAGAAAAGCAGAGCGTTCTACAGAACTCTTTCACCTTTGATACAAGATGTTCATTCGTCATTGTCATTGGCATTGCTATTCTACGCGGTTGCTTTCATTCATGGCAATCTGTGGGTTTTAGCTCTCGAAATTGAGAGGAATCTTATAGTGCTAACTCTCGAAAAGGGAACATTTCCGCTCAATCCCTGACCAAGACGCATTTGAACAATTAATTGTAAGAACAAAAACGTTGACCTTACCAAATACAACAACTACAAAAACAACGACAAGAAAAACAAACAAACAAACAAACAAACAAACAAACAAACAACATAATCAACAACAACAACAATATAGCAAAAACAACAACTACCTCGTTCAACAACAGCAACTTCTACAACATACCAACATCTCCATGCTCTTTAGGTTGGATAAGTCGATGATACCTTATTAATAGACACACAAAATCTAAACAAGCTGTAGAATATCTAGGTTCGATTTCCGAGGCCGACCTTTCACAGCTGAAGATTTTCCGTTGTATCCTTAATTAAGTTGATAGGAAAATGCTGTAAAAGAATCTTATACTAATAAGCCACGGCTTCATCACTCACCTCAACATATCACCCTAGATTCATCATCTCCCAATCACCCTTATAATAATTGACATCTTGAAATGGCATAAGTTGTCGAGTCATCTTTAAACACCATAGGAAAATGCTGATTACTCACGGTCTAAAAGTCTTACGGGGTTCAGGAAATTCAATTTTAAAAACACGAATACACAATAGATAGTGTAGAATGTGTTAATTACACATATTTTAATTGATTCCAATATGAATGCATTTTGTGTTAATAATTTGTAGATGTTAGGTTCTGTTATGCTTAGTTACTTATTTAATTTGAGATGTCGTTTTCATAGCTGTCAACAGTATCAAGTTGATAGATGATAGTGTATTAGGGCACTTACACACGTTTTAAATGTTTCAATCAATGTTAGTTTTGGTTAATTTTTAATGATAATAACAAATATAGTGGTAAGTTTAGTATACTAGGAAAACGCTCAGTGTAACGCGTTGATGAGCGAGCACAGAACATGCAACATCCCCAGTCACGATAAACGACACGGCACAAGACGATTTTCTCTGCAACTTTCCAATCTCCATATAAATACTCTGGATGAATATCAGATCCATTGTGTCGTGACTTTCCTACATACTTTTTCCAGCTTTTGACAACCCATACTATAAACTCGTAAAATGACAATTAATACTTGACTGATTAGACTTAACATGTGTAAAATTTTAGATTATGTTGGTCTTGATCACCATGCAAAATGCGAACTTAATCGGAACATTTTGATTGTCGACCAATCAGAAGATATTATTTAAACTTAAACCAATTAGGCCCGGTCTTTCAATACTCTGCTAAAGTATCAATAAGCTCTTAACAGTTAGTTAGTGGTCATTCTAGGAATGTCATTGGTTGTTGCCATGGCAATATAGTCCTAATTGACTGTTTAAAAGTTTGCAAGGCATTGAAACACCGGACCTTAGAGGATTTGGCCTTCGTACTGCATCCGGTTTTATGCGCTAGTTTTACTGTAAATTGTGGACCTCTTGGCTGCTCTACAGGCCTTGGAGCAAAGCTTAAAGAAGGCAGTGATGAAAATGTAGTAAATATTTCAAGATTATGGAATAAAATGTCCCTAAAATGACAAAAACTTTAGAAATTAACTACAGATTGGACTGAAAATTGGCAAAAATACCTTAAATGTTGGTACCAATGACCATGCAAAATTTTAAGTTGGTCGGCCAATCGGTTCTAGTTTAAATTACAAAAATCACCGGAAAAATGGTTTCAAATTTGAACCAATGGGAGGATTTGGCTGAAATTTATTATGATTGGGTACAATGCTGGTTGCAATGACTTTGCTAAATTTCAAATTGATCGGATCAACTAATCGAAAGGTAATTTTTTTAAATGTGAACCAATCAGGGGATTTCAAAAAAATTAGGGTCTGCAACGCCCGGAAATGGTCAGTACACGTGTGCAAAATTTCAGCTTGATCGAAGAAAAACTGTGACTTGTATATCGTCAGTAACAGAAAAAAAACACACAAAAAAAACAGAGGTCCGTGCCAAAAGAGCCAAAAGGAGACGCTCGCTTCGCTCGCTCAACAATGGAAATAATGTGAAATCAAAGTTTAATGACCATAATGTATCAGTGCCTAACTAATGTAACATTGACTATAGTTGTAAAATATCTTTTGCAACTAGTCTGCAAAAAGATATCTGCAAAAACTATCTGCAAAAAGAGAGTTGAAACTAGTTGCAACTATCTTTTTGCAAGAGGCACATGCTGGGAAGGTTACCAACTAATAGGCCACGACCGCCTCCTTCCCACCTACCATCCTTACCTATTCTTCACCATCATCTCCCAATCATCATCATAATCATTCATCCGTCGTTATTAGCCTCGCTGCAGAACAGTGAGACGTTAAAAACCCAATTAAAAAAGAGATCAGTTGGTTAACGGATTTGATCTCCAATCGTATCGGAAATTTCATAGTTTTGCGCGGTTTTGTTGAATAACCAGCTCCTAAATAACAAGGCGCGAAGCAAAAATGAAAATGTGCTACTAATATACTATCAGACTGATCATGTGAACATCCTATCAAAGTTACACATACTTATGTAACAATTGTTCTCTCTCAATTTGCTAAAACGGCCGAGCGCTTGCACCACCTTAATATTATTATTATTTATTGATTGATACAACTTTGGCTAATGCTACTTTACATGTTTGATATTATTTAATAATATGGTCAAATTTTTTGAGTGCACGTGTTGCACTCAAGAAGTTGAGTATTCACTATACTCAATATAATGTATTCACTTTGTCTGAATGTCTGAAAGTTTTATCTTCTATACCACGAACATTGTGGACCTTTTGTCACCACAGGTTGTAACGTCACAAGTCTTTACTTGCCAATTAGGGCTATTGCGCAAATAACAGTTATGCGGTCTTGTTCATAATTGCTAGAGATCATAGTTAAAAGGTCTGAAATCTATCAGATACTAGAAACTAAAATAAATACTAAACGATTTGTCAGTCCAACGCGTCTGTTGTCTTGACGAACAGACTTTTTGTATGAAAAATGGGATTTCAAGTGAAACTTAAAATGTGTTCTTAAGTTAGGGCCACCAACAGCTATATTCAATTAAAAAATAAAGATCCCAAGTAGAATCAATTCCAAGTTATGAGCAGTCACAGTAGAATATTTTTGCAAAATCACAAATGGTTAGGCGATGACAGACTCATTTGCTAAATAATCTTTACCTGGAGAACATAGAACAAGAAAATAATATTATCCACCAATAATGGTAATCAAGTTCTTTTTCTTTAGTCATCAAACACTGTATACATCAATAATCTAGACTTAATCATGAATTAGTCCTCCTTGGAGAGATACTCAAGAATGATGATTGATGATTTTTGTGGATGCTAACACCACAATCTGTTGATCAGACTCTCCATTTCACTCCCTTGCCCCTATCATTACGCATGATTGATAGTGATGAAAAATCACTGACACACTTGCCTATCAATCCCCTCCCCCTCCCTCCCTCCCCCTCACCCTCTCAGGACTGTCGTACGTCTTGACATGATCGAGACAAAAGAGAAATTATAAGGTTCATGGACCTCTTTCAAAATGATTTTTAAAGAAGAATTACAAACCATTTGAGATTTGACAACCTTTAACGTGAGAGTTAATTAGCGATAATAACGTTGGCGTTGAATTAAGTATGAATTAGACAAATTAGTTAATTACTCTGTTAACAGTGTGATCCTGTTTTTTCAATTTTATATTTTTTGAATGAACTATAGATTGACGACCTACAGTATTTTATTATTTATTGACAAATCATTAACCTAACATGCAATTTAAGTTTAACGATAATGTATAGTCACAATAATTACTTTTCAAGAGTCGTACTTTTATCGAATGCATGTCGTAGCAGAAATACATAATTTTCCGAAGTTGGAAAATAAAATGCTGCCACTGGAAACTGGTACTTTCTAGGGACTTACCTATACTTGTGACTACCTACTTTAATCCACTGCAACGCTACTGAATATTGAGACTTCAACTTTTGACAATTATATTCTGGTTTACACATAATTTTAAGCATTGTTATTGATTATCGTTTCTGGGGAAATTACGACGCTATAGGCAAATACCTTACTTGTGAAAGAAACCACTGTTAAGGTCTTTGCTACAGTAACGTGAAATATGTGTTAATAGCAACATCATAACCAGTAGGCTAGTAAGAGATAAACCGAAATGATTATGAAATAGTGGAAAATTTAACTTTTCCAACTTCTCTTTGCTGTTTTGGTTTATGCAAAAGGCAAAAGCAAAATAGGCAAAAGTTTATGAAGTTCATGATCTAAGGATCATGAACTTTAGCCTATTTTCAATCTAGTCAATATTTGACTAATAGCAGAATGATAGAGATGTACTCGGCCAAACAAAACTTGAACGTTGACCAAATTTGAATGACTGCTGGTCATGGCCCATAACCAATCAAAGCTTGTTATTATCATTGAAATGTGAGGTCACCTACTAGAGTGAGACAATGAGATCGCTTAGACTGACTTCTGATGGTGCGATCTAACATTTTTCAGCCTATCCGATTTATTGAACGTTCAAGTTTTGTTTGGCCAAGTGTACCTACAGTTCAACACGTTTTCGAGAATCGGATCGTTCAAAAGTAAAGAGAACAAAAAACACGATTTTTTTCATTATTGAGTTCTTGTAATTGACGGTCAACCTTGAAATAAGGTTCTATATTGAGTACCTACCTACCTTGCAGGAAGTGGAGAGGGTACGTGCATGCGATCACCGTTGAGTTGCGTGTAACAATCATATCGAGGATATACACAAACACACTCTTTGTGTGCACGCAGATTTCAACAATATTCCTTCCTCAAACTAATACACAGACAAGTTGATTAGAGTCCACTACGTCCAGAGCCCAATAGAAAGTAGAAGGATGATTATTGAATATACCGTGTTGTAATTATTTAGAAAGCAAATTGGTGTGCATTTCTATGAGAATTGATTGTTTGTCTTTATAGAAAATTACAACTTAATTTTCGCGTGAAAAATACTATTATAGTTACTATTATTTTTTCCACTGTACAAGACAAAAATGTTATGTGAAACCTTAGAAAAGGAAAGGTTTGTCCCACTGGTGAAACTATTAATGCATTAAACCAAGAAAACGTTAGCAAAGTAACAAATCAGCTTTAAAGGATAACGATAAAAACAATGCGTATTTTCAAATGTACAAAATTTAATGCGTACAATTGTCTCTATCATTTCTACGGTGAAAAGGAATTGGAATGATGTCATTTCGAGTCCCTTTTCTCGTCCTAGATTTATAAAAAGACTTCCCATGTTTACACCTTTATATTGCCAGATTAAACACCATTTGTCCGTCACCAGAGATCTGGACGCAGTGATCTTGAACAGAAGTTGGATAATTTGATCTAAATTGATTACACTAATAAAAATAATACCTGGGGTAAAACGGCTAAAATCAACTCAGTTCGTTGACCTAAAGGTGTAAAATGTTCTCGTATTATTTTACAGCCATGATAGCAGAATGTAGAGGTGTATAGTCAGGCAAACTAGATGGTTCATACTCTGCCTCTCTCTGACTCATAACATAAACATGTTTTTATATGGAGGAGAGAGAGATAGAGTATGAACCATCTAGTTTCCTTGACTATACATGGGAAGAGACAGGTATTCGCAACCTTAGACAAGTTGCATGCAATAAATCTTGGTAAATTTTAAACAATTTGATAAGTATATCTGTAGCTTAGAAGCAGAAGGCCGGAAGTCAATGTCAATGATTCTTCAATACAACTGTATTTGTGAATTGTAGACTGAAGTCAATTTGCAATGGACTTGATACTTGATTCTAAACGTAACAGTGTGCGTTAAAAATGAGCAGCTCTACATTGTATCTAAAACATGAAATAACTTATCCATACCAATAAGTTCAAGAGAAATAAAAAAATGTTTTAAGTGATTTTCTTCAGATAAATAATTTTTTGTTTGATATGGAATTTAATTTTATATCATTATTTGTAGAAAGTTCAAAATAATTAAAGATAATGAAACTGACATAGTGAATATTAGTTTTTCTTTGTCGCTTGTCTTGAAAACGCTCTTTGTAACGCGTTTATAAGCGAGCCGTTGTAACGTGTACTGCTTGCACGAATATGCTGAGATTTGCTGATTTATTGACCTTGGTTTCTAAAGAATGATTTGCAATTGATCAATGTACGATGCATTTACTTTCCCAATAGAAAAATGGATACATATTCGAAAATTAGAATATGAACTGTCAATAATTATTTAATTATTTGACCCATATCTCTGAAAATGTTTAACTTTGACCTGGAAAAGTTTGAACTTGATCGAAATCTCACTTTAAAATCAAATAGTGGATTTTTTCAATACCTATACTCAAACCAGACAATCGAACTTTGGAAAACTTCATGAAGAATTTCAGCTCAATTAGAGAAACGGTTGATCGAACAACCTGAAAAAATAACAGATACCCATTCCAACATAGTCGAAAGGAGACACTAACTTCGACGGCTAAATTATTTCATCTTTATTAAACAAACTATAGATCTGTTCATTGGTTCAGAAGTAGTATTCTTCAATTATTTAGCATCCTGTCGTAACATCACTATGTCGCAATCTAGCTGACCAGAGTTGTACCTTAACATCACGTGACTAGATCGGTGCTGATTCCCCTGAGACAATCAGTTCATTCTATATTTAGTCCTTTTTGAAAAAAAAATACTACACCAAATTCGTGAAGGATATGCGTTAGGAGAATGCATAAAATGACATGCCAAGAACCAAATTACACTTTATCAGTTAATGTACTAAAGCGTAACATTATGTGAAGAAAATTTGTCTACAAATAAATAAGGTACTTATTTAAATATAATTCGTGAATTTAAATGTATAAAGTTTCCGCATGGCATTTACTCGCAATATATACCCCAATTTTCGATTTTTTGTTGTTATAAAACCATTAAATTACATAACTAGCTCCAATAAGAAGATATCATTTAACATGATATAATACAATAAATACCAACTGCAATGTGAAAAGATTTTCCTCGAGTGGGACTCGAGGAATTTTTACTGAGGGAATCAGTAAAAACCATATTTCATGATATAATACAGTTAAAAATTTGTTGTTGCAATAAAGTGTGTGCTTTGGAATTGACAACAAGATCCATTGAATTCATACAGGCTTTTTGGAAATATTATCCCATAGGTGTGTCATTTTTAGAAGTCCTTAAATTATAAATGAAGAATTCTCAACTTTACTTCGATATATTATGTCATGTGTTGTAATATCCAGTATCATGTGAAAAAACGAGATCACATCATCATAATAATATCATCATGCAAAATGATGCAAAATGCATTCCAGATATAGAATCTGTAAAAATTGCTCAATCTTAGAAGATATGCAGAGGTTAACTGCAGTCCTCTGCAATTGCACTTGACATAAAGACAGTTATGGACAATAGATCACAGAATTGATGAGCTCTGAAATGAGGCGAATCATCAACGGCAGCTGATTATTTTAATGTCAGTGGCAGAAGTCCAGATGGCACTTGATAATTTTGTTGACACTATCAACTTTTTTTTAAAAAAAGATCATAAAGTCGCTTATTATCTCATAATCAGAAATATATATTACAAAGTATTTGCATTCATTTGACATAAAAGCAAATGACGACAGTACTTGGGTATGTGGCTCTTATTTTATTAAAACTTTACTCTACTATTTTCGATAGTAGGGGAGTAAAATGAAATTTTATTCCATCAAATTTGGAAATAGTTTTTCTGTCATTGTAATAACAAACACAGTATTCCCCGATAATTTCCAAATTTCATTCATAAAAATCAAATTAAAATATATGGGTTATTTTCGTGGAAAAATTGCTTCAGTGACGTATTTCAGAATTATTAATTATTAGTGTTACCGAAGACTTATTGCCAAGTGCAAATTATTACGTCAATATCAATTTTCCTAATTTGAAACAACCTATCGATGTTTGTAAATTAGTTCCTCGGAAACTATTTATTCCACTAGAAAAACAATTCATTAATCAGGAACATCTCAAATTTCATACTACATACAACATTCTGAAGTCTAATTTATATAGGATTTCTCTGATAGACATTTTTCAGAACACGATTTACCCATAACCAACTAATTCTTTTGGTATGAAGTCACAAAGTAACATAACATCACAATGCTATACAACGTTATAGTTAAGTGAACCTTGCCTACCACTTTTAAAGTAAAACTACTGTCAGAGAATCATTTGGTATCACTCATCATAGACCTTCCATTAAAATGACAGCTTTCCTCAAATGCAGCACATTATTAATAGTAAATAACAATTCACAACAAACTCAAAGAACATTCTGAGTGCACATCGACCAACAATAACTGCGTGATACTACGATAGAGTGGGTAAAATCGATGACCAACAGTAATGCATTATTTCATAGTATTAACCTAGTTAGAAGACAATTTGCACAAGAATGTGTATACAAAAGGTATCATATTAAATCAAGTCTAAACTTTGGTTCATAAACTCATTACTTAAACAAATGACCTACGTATCGTTTAGTTTCTCTATGCAGAATTGCATTAGTCCTTCGATCGTGTACAGAACAATTATTAGTTAAATGGAACATCGTCTTAATTAGCGTTTTGAAATTTGATAACAAACATGACAAGAGGCTACTAGGGTATACTCTGTCTGAAGTTTTTAAAAAGATGTCATCTGAACTTTAAAATATTAAGAGTTTATTTTGAAAGGAATCAAAACATGGCTTCTATATGATATCGTATAACAATATGACGGTATTCATTGCGAATTTAAATTTAATGTTGATGTTATGCGGTTTATTGTAATTTGTTGGACCATTGTTTATTGATAGTTTTCATTCTTTTCTCAGACATTTCTTCTTGTTCATGAACAGTTTTAATGTTGATGAGTATTTTATATGTGCTTTGTCGGTTTGGCTATGCGGTGTATTGTTGTAGAAAATGTATTTAATTGTGAGCGCATTTATAATAACCAAAAAAATTGTGCTTATGCCACGGTTTCAATTAGACTACAAATCTACTTTTCATTAAGGAAAAAAATAATATTTTTAAACTTCGTTCGGTTGACTACGGTGCTTGAATAGACAATAAGCTAGACAGGTTCCAATGTGTATGAAAGAGTAAGTTGGCTCAGGAAAACGTTCTGACTAACGCCCGTGTAAGATATCCGATATCGAACATCATGACTGAGGTATTCGTAGTTTTACTTATAGTTACTTATAGACCATGATCGCCGCCTTCCCACGTTTCACATTTCCATAGCTTCTTCAGCATCTACAAATCTTACACCATAATCATTGATGATGCGTTGACATTAATCTATAGTCTAATTGTTTAATTAGCGCAGGTATTTCTGTTTTGGTATATTTTATGAGTTGGACACAAAAAGTCATTGAATCGATTCTTCGATCTTGATTGATTTTTTGATATCGATATTTAGGGGGCTGTGAATCGATTCGAAAAATCGATTTTTGTGAACATCTTGAATCGATTTTTCAAAGATCGATTCAAAATATCGCATTATTTTAAGAAAAAATCAGGTAAAAGTAGGAAAATGGCCGAAAATCGTTTGTCAAGGAGACATTGCGTAATTTTTTAAAGTAGTTCAAAAATACAAAAGATCGAATCAAATGAATCGATTCTTATAATATATCGAATGCTCCAGAATTGATAAAAATAATCAATAGATCGGATTCATTGAATCGATTTTTTGAAAAATCGATTCAATGCATATCACTTTTTGCCCATCACTATTCTATTAACATTCAAGCTGTCCCACGGTGGCAAATGGTTACTACCCAATCAAAGAGTTAGCTAACTGCACGTAACTAGAACGACTTTTCAACTTATAGTGTAACATTTGCACGACCGATGCACTGCAATTAATATAAACTACCCATAAGGTTACATAACTTGTACGGTACTTTACACAAAAACTTAACTACATATTGACACTTTTAACAATGTTTACTGATACTCCGATGTAGGTAGGCATGAACTTGACGTTAAATGCACTACTTTTAATGACTGCATTGATATTTAAAGTGCAATTCCCACCGTATCAAAAAAGAGAGTATAGTATTGAAAGCAGCTTGAAATGACAAAATACGTATAAGCTGTCTATCTAATGACATGATTTATACCTGCAGTAAATTATTTGTTTTAGAAGGTTAAATGGAAAATGAATTGATTTTTCATTTCGAACGGTGCTTATAATATAAAGTGCATTATATATATCACTGTAAACATGAGTTCGTTCCTACTTTATGATCAAATGTGTTTCTAAAAATTTATTGTGTATCATTAATGTCATTACAAATATGGCAAATGTAAAATTGAAAATGTGATTACGAAAAATGCATGTATAAAAAAGGTTTGACATAGTTTTTGACATAGGTACAAAGGAAGAATATATAAACACCACCACCATTAACAAGAAAATATCTCTAGTTAATTGAGAGAGCGAGTCCTTTTCACCCTATCGACACGGACCTTTGTTCTTTTTTTCTGTTACTGGCGATATAAAGGTCGCATCGTTTCTTCGATCGAGCTGAAATTTTACAAAAATGTCAAGACCAACTATAGATAGCATGCAGTCAATTTGAATATTCAAATGATCCTATCAATTTGAAATTTTGTAAGGTCATCAAGACTGTAATATTTTATTATATTTTACAAAGTTTCGCCAAATCCGGAAATCGGTTAATTTTTTTTAGTATTTTTTTTCTTCTAATTGGTCGAAAATCAAAATGATTCGATCAAGTTCAAATTTTGCGTGGTGATTAAGACCAACATATTCTCATATTTTAAGAATTTTCAGCTCAATCGCTCAAGTATTTACATACTTATTGGCCTTTTAAGAGTTTTGAAATAGCTGTCAAAAGAGATTTATCGAAAAGTACCAAACTCGCGGCGCATTGATTTGCATTGTCAATGCATTGTCTTTGATTGAGTGAATCTTGTTAGGTTGGCGATGTTGCACGTATCGGTGCTCGCTCATCAACGCGTTATACACTAAGCGTTTTCCTAATAGAAATCAAACATTTATACGATATGATATTTTACTTTAGTACCTATTTTAAAGTAAAATATCACATAATATCACAAATATCTACATTTGGCACTTTTGGACACTTTCTCTGCTTTTTTGTTGGTGTGTTTTTTTGTTTCCCAATGCTACAGGTCACATAAATTTCGTATACATACTAAATCATTCTAAATTAGTCTGGGATTGCAAGTAGATTTTCTGCGGTGATGCTCTGTGTTGATGTTGGCCCTGAAAAGGGCCGTTGCCGACGTTTCGAAGAGCTTTCTCTCTTCATCTTCAGGATGGAATGGTTTGGATGGAGCGGGGAGCGTGACCTGTAGCTCACACCGTCGGACCTATCAAATCGAAATTTTTCACATTTTTGGAGGTCGTCGTATAGTTAAAGGGATATAAATTTCAGACACATCCTCCAATTGGTTAAATAAAACTTTAAAAAAAATATCTTCTGATTCGTCGAAAATCAAAATGGTCATACATCAAATTTTGCATAGTTATTAAAACTTCAATTTTCTCTTATTTTGCAATTTTTCAGCTCAACTTGTTCTTCTTCTCCTTCTCCTTCTCCTTCTCCTTCTCCTTCTCCTTCTCCTTCTCCTTCTCCTTCTCCTTCTCCTTCTCCTTCTCCTTCTCCTTCTCCTTCTCCTTCTCCTTCTCCTTCTCCTTCTCCTTCTCCTTCTCCTTCTCCTTCTCCTTCTCCTTCTCCTTCTCCTTCTCCTTCTCCTTCTCCTTCTCCTTCTCCTTCTCCTTCTCCTTCTCCTTCTCCTTCTCCTTCTCCTTCTCCTTCTCCTTCTCCTTCTCCTTCTCCTTCTCCTTCTCCTTCTCCTTCTCCTTCTCCTTCTCCTTCTCCTTCTCCTTCTCCTTCTCCTTCTCCTTCTCCTTCTCCTTCTCCTTCTCCTTCTCCTTCTCCTTCTCCTTCTCCTTCTCCTTCTCCTTCTCCTTCTCCTTCTCCTTCTCCTCCTCCTCCTCCTTCTTCTTCTTCTTCTTCTTCTTCTTCTTCTTCTTCTTCTTCTTCTTCTTCTTCTTCTTCTTCTTCTTCTTCTTCTTCTTCTTCTTCTTCTTCTTCTTCTTCTTCTTCTTCTTCTTCTTCTTCTTCTTCTTCTTCTTCTTCTTCTTCTTCTTCTTCTTCTTCTTCTTCTTCTTCTTCTTCTTCTTCTTCTTCTTCTTCTTCTTCTTCTTCTTCTTCTTCTTCTTCTTCTTCTTCTTCGTGTTTTATATGGCTCCGCCTCAAGGCCATATAAAACACGAACGAAGAGAAGAATTGTGATGGTATCGAAATGAATGGGAATTATTCCAAAGCCACTTCGATCTGATATTATTTATGTAACCATAGAGTGTACAGATGGATAATCTCAGTTTCAATGAAAAGCAGGTACTTTTATGTTGATTGAGTGGATCATATTTCAATTCTGCATTGATGTTATGTTTTTGTGTGTTCCAACATTTCGGTTCGAGATGGTGCGCGTACGGGTGCTCGCTCATCAACGCGTTACACAGAGCGTTTTCTTAGTTATTTAAAATTGGTGTCAATTAAAGCAATTTATATTATGTTTTAAATGCCCTGGATCTCCTAAAAATCTAATAAATACTGAGTGGTCCACAAAAGACGCACAATGGGGGAGTTACTGCAAATATTGGGCTGAAAGTTTCACAATATATAAAAAAACAGATTTGATGTGCGAAAGTTTCAAAAACATAACTTTTGTAGGAAAAAAGTTACAGCTGTTAGAATCTGATTGTCAAAAATCGATAACACAAAGATCAAATAGCGCGCGATTACAAAACGTCCATTGGCCGTGAAGCTATTCATTCAAAACTACAATTACGATATCAAGATGAACATTTTAAATTTTATTCAAAATAATATATTGATATTGTGTAAAAAATTTAATACATTTATATAACTGGTACGATTCAAATTTTTACACAACTGACATCAATATATTTTTAATACAATTTGTAATTTTCAGCTTGATATTAGTTTTGAAAGAACAGCTTCGCGGCCAAAGGAAGTTTTCTGAACGCTTTTTAAGCTCCTAATAATAGATTTTTAGAAACTTTTACACATCAAGCCTTAGAATGTTTCCTATTATTATGTGAATTGTTCAGCCCGATTTGTGCAGGGGGATGATGCTCCATTATTGTACAAAATAGAATTCTCTTGGCATAAAATGTCTACTAGCTGTTAATTTGGTTCCTTGCAGTGTTCGCATTTTTCCACATAAATGTTGTATTTTTTGTCTGGGGCTTAACGTCGCACTGTTCTGCAGCGAGGCTAATGGCGACGGATGAATGATTATGATGATGACTGGGAGATGATGGTGATGAGAAGATAAGGATAGAAGGTGGAAAGGAGGCGTTCGTGGCCTACCTCCCCTAGGGTACCTACCCAGCATTTGCCTGTCGACTGAGGGAATACCACGAAAAAAACCCAGTCAGGAAGGACGGCCGCAGGAATCGAACCCGGGCCTCCGGAATACAAGTTCAGAGCGTTACCACTCAGGTGCAAAAATGTACAAAACTCACACGGTAGATACAGAATTTTCTTAGACTTGTACGGTTCGGACTTGTTAATTAGGTACTAAGATGTCAATAACACACAAATAAACTCCGTGCGACATACTCGACATGCCCATGCCCGACATGCCCATGTCCGACATTCCCATACCCGCATGCCCATACCCGAGATGCCCATACCCGACATCCCCATGTCCGACATGCCCATGCCCCGACATGCCCATACCCGACATGCACATACCCGACATGCCCATGTCCGACATGCCCATACCCGCATGCCCATGTCCGACATGCACATTCCCGACATGCCCATACCAGAGATGCACGTGCACCACATGCCCATACCCGCATGCCAATGTCCGACATGCCCATACCCGACATGCCCATACCCGACATGCCCATGCCCGACGTGCCCATACCCGACATACCGATACCCGACGTGCCCATACCCGACATGCCCATGCCCGACATGCCCATGCCCGACATACCCGCCGCCTTCATCATCGACTCGACATACCGGCATTATGACTTGTACTTAAAACAAATGTTCTCACACCTGTGAACCTAATACAGGAACCTTTTAAAGAGGGAAGACTGAATATGACAACTCGATAGTAGGACGAGACATTGTTGAATGGAACAGATTGCCTGGAGAGATTCTGGAGGTTGAAACGCCGCCGATTATTAGATCGTTTAGCGGTTCATTTGTAAGACATCTGTAGTTTGTATCAGTTAATTAATATAATTTTCATTCTTGTTTTACACTATTCATTCAGTTCACTTATACACCTTATACACCTTATAGGACACCTTAGACACCGTATCTTCAACAAATTTGTTTAATTATGATGATATTATTAATGACTCTCTAGGAGCCTTTATTCACTTCACGATCCATCTGAGATTTGTGATGTTGGCCCTGAAAATGGCCGTTTGTCTCAGCATTTCGGCATACTCTGCTCTGTCATCTTCAAGGAAGTCTTCAGTCTGCTATGACATAGAGACAAACGTTACCATTTAAGGGCATATTACATACACCAGATGAACTATTATCCAAAGAAAACAGCAAATTATCTTGATAAATCTTAATAATGCATCCAGCTCTTAAGTTATTCCTATTTTTAGATATCACTTGATGCAGCATCATAATAGGGCTTGATATTTTAATTATGTAGATCTGCAATCAGTGCCTCATTCTTTCAAGTACTTAATTACTTTCGTCGCTTTTAATAAGGCTACGTTAGGAAATCGATCGAAATATGTATTGTGTATTTAGCTATGGTGAGCCACTGATCAAAGATTGATTAAATTCTTATCACAACACTCTACTTATTAAACTTTAATTTGGGCACAGCCCACCAGATTCAAAAGAGACGATAAGATTGCTGAACAACACAGTCCCATCACGAATCTGCTCTAATGAAGGAAAGGGAGAAATAAAAACATTATAAAAGGAACTTCAAATAAGAAGACAGACAACAAAGTTGTTTTATCATCACTTTTATACATTGTTGAAACTATGTTTTTGTTGACAAAGTCATATAGTCGATGGGTATGTAGGAAACAATAATAACTTGTTTTTTAGTCAGATACAAAACATTGTTGTTCATACATACATTGGTTCCAGTGTTTAGAAATATAAAGGAAGGGGTTGAATCTTAAGGCTTTCAGCATTCGTATTTAATGTTTACCATTTCAGGTTTCTTTGTCCGTTCAATAAATAAGCCTATTTTATTCTTAAGAATATAAGAACTGCAACCGTTTCGTACATTTCAAAAAATATATTCCACAATTTCACCTTTGAAGTTGAAATAGTATAAAGGTTTTCACTCATGAAATCTCCGGAAAAAAATCTATAAGTTGTGTACGGCAAGCCTTATGGTTAGGTGCTATCAATGCATGTGGTGGGGTACCTAGGTAGACCAGCCGTGTCATGTTGGGAGGAGGGGAAGGGGTTGGAGGATGGAAATGATAAGGGGTGATGAGATTGAGTGGGAGGTGAGGAGTGAAGATAACTTGAGGGAAGGGAAAGGGAAGTTATTAACGGGTTTCCACCAACTCCCTCAGGGATATCGTCCATCCGTTCGTTTTCAGGCATATATATATGTATATGTATATCTATATATCTATATATATTTCTATATATATATATATATATATATATATATATATATATAGAGAGAGAGAGATATATATACACGTCAGAAATTAATCACGACTTGATGACCTATCTATCATCAACTATCAACATGCTCCATCAACTATTAACAATTAGCACCACCCATCAACTATCAACATGCTCAGTAAGCTATCAGCATGCTCTTACATACATCTACATGCTCCATCAACTTTCAACAACATCAACTATCAACATGCTCAGTACATACATCTAAGCTCCATCAACTATCAACATCATCAACTATCAACATGCTCATACATACATCTAAGCTCCATCAGCTATCAACATCATCAACTTTCAACATGCTTAGTACATACATCTACAAGCTCCATCAACTATCAACATGCTCAGTACATACATCTAAGCTCCATCAACTATCAACATCATCAACTATCAACATGCTCAGTACATACATCTACAAGCTCAATCAACTATCAACATCATCAACTATCAACATGCTCAGTACATACATCTACAAGCTCCATCAACTATCAACATGCTCAGTACATACATCTACAAGCTCAATCAACTATCAACATCATCAACTATCAACATGCTCAGTACATACATCTAAGCTCCATCAACTATCAACATCATCAACTATCAACATGCTCAGTACATACATCTACAAGCTCAATCAACTATCAACATCATCAACTATCAACATGCTCAGTACATACATCTACAAGCTCCATCAACTATCAACATGCTCAGTACATACATCTACAAGCTCAATCAACTATCAACATCATCAACTATCAACATGCTCAGTACATACATCTACAAGCTCAATCAACTATCAACATCATCAACTATCAACATGCTCAGTACATACATGTACAAGCTCCATCAACTATCAACATGCTCAGTACATACATCTACAAGCTCAATCAACTATCAACATCATCAACTATCAACATGCTCAGTACATACATCTACAAGCTCCATCAACTATCAACATGCTCAGTACATACATCTACAAGCTCAATCAACTATCAACATCATCAACTATCAACATGCTCAGTACATACATCTACAAGCTCCATCAACTATCAACATCATCAACTATCAACATGCTCAGTACATACATGTACAAGCTCCATCAACTATCAACATCATCAACTATCAACATGCTATTGCTCAGTACATACATCTAGAAACTATTAACATCATCAACTATCAACATGCTCAGTACATACATCTACAAGCTCCATCAACTATCAACATCATCAACTATCAACATGCTCAGTACATACATCTACAAGCTCCATCAACTATCAACATCATCAATTATCAACATGCTCAGTACATACATCTACAAGCTCCATCAACTATCAACATCATCAATTATCAACATGCTCAGTACATACATCTAGAAGCTCCATCAACTATTAACATCATCAACTATCAACATGCTCAGTACACACCATCAGCAATCAACATGATAGTGTTTTTAGTGCACACTAAAAAAGGTACAGATACGAGCGCCGTTTAGTAGAAAGAGTAAACCAGAAATGACCAAAAACACCGAAGTTCAAGTAGGTACTAAAATATCTTCACTCTTCGTCGTGAATGTGAATAAAAGTAGCAAATAAAAAGGAATTGACAGCTAAAACGAAAATAACACAACATTTCCTCAGAGTAGAACTCACATTTATCAAATAGTACTTATTATAAAAACAGTTGTAAATATTATAATCAATAAACGAAGGGAAAGAGTCACATTATAATGTAGAATGCGAATACTCCCAATGAGCGTGAAATTCCTGGACATTGTTTTTTACGACTTTAAAGTTCTAGTAATCAAGAGACACTTGAAGTTTACTACCCACGTAATACATACTCTGACGGGGGGGGGGGGGGGGGAACACAATTCCGGGCGTTACAGTATACACCGTCATAGATATTACGTAAGACAGTCATTATGGTTGCCTTCAGCTGACAATAAAGTGAGAAAAAATATGATTTAATAATTAATTCTTCGTATTCGTACCAAATTTCGCATTTCACTTCTTTAGCAGAGACGACTTGTGGTCGTTTTATACACCATTTTTAGTTAATTTTATTAGTAAAATAAACTAACGTTATACGCATATTAGTGTTAATTTCGATCGATCTGGCATCACACTCAGAGCGAGCTATATAAAAGCATAAAGTAAGGTAACAGTAATCCAATTATCTGTGACATTGCATAGGTAAATAATGACCCTCTAACAAAAATCTCGAATATATTAGGTGTTCTAATAAATAATTATAATATTACATCAAACATTTCTTAATTATTCTGAAAGTCCAACATCTATAGTTAAGTCTAAAACAATACTAAATACTTTCATAGGAATCAATTCATGATAGGAATACATTTCCTATCATCCCGACTCCACTAGAAGTTTGCATAAAACCAGGTTTCTCCTAAATACTTTATCGACTTAAAAGTATAGAAGTTAATAATCATTGCTAGGAGTGACTTATTATTTTTCCGAATTTGATGTAACCTCTGCGAGGTAGTATTAAGCCGTTAGATGAGATGAAACGGCTCGGGAAGCTGCATCTTCTTTGAAGATTTGTTCTTTGAAGATGGTATTAAAAACCTAGTTTATTTGTGAAATAAGTGTTAAAATGCAGAAAAACCACAGCATTAAATTCTACATAACAAAATTCACACTATTCATTGAACATCCCTCGCGTACAATTATTTTGCACCAAAATACGAATGATAAAATTATGAGCTAATAACTTAAAAGTGTCTGAGATTGTTTCATAAAGTTAAGAGAATTACATCAAGTCCAGGTGAAAATGTTTCATCGAAAATGTTCACAGTTCAAAGCTAAGATTCTCAGAAATTGTAACTAAACCCAACCCTCGTGAAAACAATAGATTTCTATGGGATTCATTCCAAGGCAATAATAATGTAATCATTTTGAGTTATAACATAACGAAAGCACAATACGTTTTTAATTGCTGGTGTCCGGGAAATGAAATTTCACGACAAAAACACGGTAGATTTCACAGCAATTCAACCATACTTATTCTCAACAAACTAGCTTTTAATAACGTCATGGTAGAATGTCGCTTGATAAAGGAATTGGAAGTTAAACAGTATTTTAAAATTGTGTTCAGAGTCGATAGGGTTACAAAAATGAGAAAGGTGTTTGAAAGCGTTAGTGGAAATTAATCAGTTTAAGAAAGTCAGTGGAAGTCCTAGAATGAGCGAAAAGTGATCTATACACTTCTCGTCACAGGAATACAAAGGAACGAACGGACAAAAAAATGGTGTCAACTAGCACAGGAATTGCGCTGCGCCGTATAATAGAAATAACTGAAATTGCAATCAGACGATGAGAGGTACAGAAACAAGAGAAGAGCAGTGAAGTTATTTATTATATAGAGAAGATAACACGAGTCAATTAATCAAGATGGTAAAGCTCTGGACGTATGTACACTCCAGTGGTCCCGGGTTCGATTGTTCTTCTTGACTGAGGTGATCCGAAGTTTCCCGCAGTCGAAAGGCAAATGCTGGGATGGTTCCCTGATAGTAGGCAATGACTCTTTCATCGTACCATCATACGTAAGGAATATAAAAAAACATCCTGATGTGTCTTATACTGACAATAAAGAATTGGAGCAAGAGATATCCGGTAAAGAGAAATGAGATAGTTACACAAATCACAAATAAAAAATTAGCAGTGAACAACAGATATTGTTTGCATTTCAGTTGTAAGAAAAATACAATGTTTAAAGTATGTTTTAATATCTTGTCTCGAGTGTACTTAAATCCACTGCTCCTATATCTATGATAAATCAAACAATATTTTTTCCCGTAAAAAATTAATTTGAAAACATTATACACTTTGTTAATTAATTTGTAAATATTTAATTTCACAATTATACGTCTTACGGTAGAATAGAGAGATATACTATTTCTTGCCAGCAGTATGGTTAAAAGTTTATAAAATACTTATTTAATATGTATATTTTTAAGGGTATTGACATTTGTATGTGAGACATTAGCATACGCTAATGCTATGCAGCATTAGCTATGCAAATAATCCACATCTGCATTAGTATCAATATGGCAACCTAAATTTTACTAAGAATTGCCCATAATGCACTATGCACTGCAAGTAATCTGCAATGAATCATCCAGTTGCAAACATTAAACTTATCAAGATGACGGACTCTATAGTCCAGTTCAAGCTACCAATTTTAATAAACTCCCATATCAAAATCATGACCCACTTTTGACCGTGACCGTGTGATATAATCCAGCCAGGGTAGGATAATCCGGCATGTTATGCGTGAGTACGACTATTCTGTATTAATGCACACGCACACTCAATGTGTTGATACGTAATCGAGCCCACCACAATCCACTGACACCTGCACCGATATTGTTTGATTCGTCCTCATTCGGTTCGCTTTATGATCCGATCAATTATTGACAATATTACGTAGTCCACTAGAAACACTAGTGCATACATAAGACGTAATTATGACGTAACTAGGAAACGAGCTGAGTGAATACTTGATTAGCGAGCCGTTGATAATCATGGAAGTTTTCTGATAGCCCTCTTGAAGTTACGTCAAGATGAATGCTGGGCCGGAAGAACCATGAAACCAACAATTTCATTATTCTGAGTAAATAGCCAAAAACTATTTAAAGGCCATATTATCACAATTACTTATTTTGGAAGATATCTGGATGTTATTATATAGGTTTCATTCAATAAATGGGTACCTGAACACAAAATTAATTACAAAAACTTATTTATTTGAAAAGGGTGATATTTCAGTACCCTTTAGGATTGTAACTTTTTCTCCGAGTTCCTCAAATACTTTCGTTGATTATCCATCCACCAGTTTTATTTTATTAATTTTATTTAAATAAATTAACAGTTTTGGTGACACAATGCCGTCCGCACCGTCGGCTATCTAGAATCGCATTCATGGTTCTTCCATGGCAGCCAACATTCATGTTCAATTTATATAATGTCAACATTTAAAAAATCAACATTTTAAGGTGGCAGTGGATAGACCTATAGACATGCACATGCTAATTCACAAAAAAAACTATTTCAAAAAAAGTGTTGGTTTCATGGTTCTTCCGGCCCAGCATTCAATTATCAATTTTGATGAATATTTAATAGATGTCGTCATGATATTTTAATTAACGTAGCAGCTAAACCTTCTATTCATTTCAAGCTATGTAAATCAACTTTTCGGTGAAACCAAAAGACCGATCTTGCTAGATATCATTAGGCTACAAAAGTTGATGGTAATTAATAATTTGTGAAAATGTTGCGTGGTTTGTTTGTTTAACTTGTAATGTTATAAACAGACATCATATTCAGAGATTTGTGCCGTAAGTTTGAAATGAACACGCAATGGTACTCCTAAAATTTAGTTTTATACGAATCGGATTTTTTATAATAGAGTATGATTTTCACCTCTTTAAAACAATGAGATCCCAAAGCTAAACATTCATCTCAGAGAAACATGTATATTAACAGAAAATATATAATATATGTTTTACACTGTCGGGAGTACTAATACTATTCACATATATTAATTAAATGGATATTTCATCCAAAGTAGGTATTAGCCATGGATTGTAGAGGCTGGATCGTTCTAGCTTGATCGTTCTAGAACCAGGAAATACATTATATTGCCCATTACTTAATCTCTCTAGGAAATAATTTTGAATAATTTTTTAATCATTTGATTGTTTTTAATGTATAAGTTTTTATATTGAATATTGTCCTGAATAAGAACCAATAATAACTGAATACAAAATGCACACATTATAATTTTAATAAAAATCCGATAAAATATCCTATTGTAGAGAATAAATAATTTCTTTCCGTTTGAGAATAATAGGTCACTATCTGGACCTTTCATGCAACATAAGCAAGCACATTACTTTTTATTATACTCACTCTACGTTTTAACTATAGGTGCGTGCAATACAACGATCCTATTATGTTCGTATGTGACGATACCGTTATAATAATTATTGGTATTATTCGCCAATGCAGTATAAAGTGTAAAGTTTAAGTAAAGTTCAGTAAAACAAATAAATAATTGAATTGATCCCACCTCTGCCACCAATTGTATTTTCCATCAAAATTAATTCCGTGTTCTATGTCATTAATAGAATAAATGGCTATTGTTTAACAGTGTTCACATTAAACTGTTTACATGTATTATTAATAATTTCTTGTTTTGAAAATATATAGGTAAAAAATCACGCCTCGGCTACCATTTGTAAACGCAGAGAGATTAATTTTTTATTATCATTCATGCAATGAAAGGCAATGCACGCAATGCATTTAATGTGTTCGCACTCCGTATAATTTAACTATAAAAATATCTAACAGGCTTTAATAACAATAACCTTTTACAAAAACTATCGTATACTGAGAACCTATATTTTCGTCTTCATTAAAGGACTATTGTTTTCTCCCATATGCAATCGATAAAGAAAAGAGGTGAATGATAGTTATTGAAACAATAGTACGGAAACAGAATCCATTATCATGCCCTTTGAAGTATGAATTTTACTTAAAAACTTGGTAATTTTTACACGATGTGATATTTTTCTTGAATTTACTCAATATGAGGCAACTTATTGGAAACGAATTAAGGATAAGTTAGGTTGATGCAAGTTTTTTGATAGGACTCACGGCAATTCACCTTCAAAACCGCAATTTTTAAGATTGTTGAAGTTGTGGAAAAGTTGTGGACAATTATTATTTGTGCTTCGTTGACCGCATTTATTAAAATATCCTAAATGCTATGAGCCGTTTTCAAATGTTGAAATTTGCTGAGTTTCGAATACATTTACACTATAGGTACAAAATATAATCACTGATAATTATCTTTTAGGAGATCCAACAATGAAAATAAGTAGTCAACAATGCCAAATATCATTACCTATTTAGGAATACGCTCTGTGTAAAGCCTAGTTTACACGGTCCAGTATTTCATTCAATTCATTGAGTTAAACTTTGTGCTTCAACGAATGTAACCGTGTGTAGACGTGAAATTGAACCCAAGAACTAGTGAGTTAATTGTTGACTTCAGTAGCAAATAGAACCGGCTCTAGCTCAATGAAGGGAATAAAACATTGAACCGAGTGAACGAAGCTTAAATCGTTGATAAGCGAAACCATATTTCCAATGATAGAACTCGACTTCATTATTCCAAAAATATGCAATGCACAAAATGGACCTCATGCCTTCTTCGTTTCAGGTACAGGGCTACAATAATACGCATGGGTTTATTACTTCTGATGCACTTTGTTTAACAAACAAACATTCCAGGATTCCTTCTTACGCTGGCAGTTTATTTTCATTCACGTCGACAAACCTCTTTTGAACATTTGACAAAAGTGAAGACAGAAGGATTTTATCTTGGTCACCGAAATATCAAAACTATTTAATAACTTATATCTTATGAAAAACTTTCAGTAGGTATTTGAACTCGTTGAAATACCAGAAAAGAGAACACTTGTATTTTACATTTTACTTCTGATATCCATTTGATTTGTATTGAGTTATGAACTATGGGCGTGGTGTTTAAAAGTTTATATTATTTTTATAAAGGTTTGAGTTTCGCGCCGGCTGTGGTCTGCTTTGTAGAATCGTTGTTAAAAGGCTCTGTTTATGATTAAACCGATTTATAAATGTACCAAGATACAAGAAGGTATAACGAGTTGATTTGGTGTTTCTGTGACCAAGCAGAAGAAAACTCGACACTATTATTTTGTACTCTAATCCGTAAAAAGTGTATAATTCGAGTACGAAATAGCATTAAAAATATTGCAAGTTTGGAGCAAGACAGTAGACAAAATATGTACGTCTAACATTACATTATTCATCAGACAACATTATAAGGTCGGATAGTTGCAATAGACTGATTCCTGAATGTGTATAAAAAAAGTATGAAATGAAATGTGATGTTGACCTAGCTCTCACTAGATATTTCAATAGAAAATCACTGCCATTGCTTGGAAAGTTCGTGTGATTTCGTTACTAGGTAATGTTCTTTTACCGGTCTAAAAATGACATATTATTTTCGACTTTTGGAAAAATAAATATGCGCTTTTCATGTACGAGTATATTGAGATAAATTGCTTGGAAAAAAATTTAGTTCCTCCGGTTTTTTATTTAATTGTCACTTATTTTTCATTTAACATCATCACAACGCATAAAAGTTTCCAGAATAGTGATTATAAAAGTAGGAACCTACATATTAAATATGACCCATGATCAATATAATAGAAATCGAAACTTTGACCTCACCATTGGTTAGTAAAATATAGATGCCTAAAGTAGAAACTAATTGGCACACTAATGAGAAATCAAATGGTGTTAAATATGAGATTTTGAGATACGTACAAGAGATTTTTTTACATTAATCCAGTCATTTTATTTGATCCTTTTTATAGGTATTTCTAATATTGTCTTGAAAATCAACAATATGGTGAAACATAGCTGTACACTAAAGCATGTCAGTTAAGATTCCAAACATTCCAGATCACTGACCAAAAACACAACCTTACCTAACACTTAAAAGTGAAATATGAATGAGTGAGTGCTTATCACAAACTCCGTCCACTTGAAAAGAAAACGAACATAGACAAGGCGTATAATAGTCTCTATTCCAATTCAAGTTCATAGAGTGCAGCAAGCAGCTCACCCCTTCTATGTCTCTTCTCTATATGACAGAATAATAGCCGCTAGAATGGAATAACCTTTTTTCAAAAGGAGAGATTTCTCTCCTGGCTTTCTTTAGACTCTTTTTTTGAAAGTATATTTTAAATTATTCAAAAGTACGTAGATCGATTCCCATAGCAAGTAGTAATTCTGAACGGTGTGCAGCAGTAGGCAAGTCTACTGTGGGAGTCGCACCCCATCGCAATAGGTAGTCATCTGAACTGTGCAAACAAATTTCAATTGTGACGTCCATATACTGTCTATTTACCATGAACGTACAGCTCGAGAATGTGGAAACGCTAGATTATATACGTCACTAGGTCTCAACGTTGTAAGCTGAATTCTCTTAGATACCTGGTATAGAAATAGTTGTTAATTTATGCACATTAGAAGTAGAAAGGCGGGAGTCCATTTCAATGATTCTTGAGGCGAGTTCAAATAATGGTTTATGCCCTCTTCCAATCTAATTGTAATGGTAATACCATTACTGTTAAGCCATTAACTATTTTGTTAGAGAATATTGCAATAAATGTATTTTGTGGATTTAACTCAATCTGTAATTGGTAAGAGCTTCATTACATGATTCCAAATGTGTGCAACTAAAAATTGGAAAAATTGACTTCGGACCTTCTTCTACTAGTACAGATTTAAGGTACGGGTTTGAATTTTTCAAACCAATCTTACCTATAAAATAACCGAAAGAAGCCAAGGAAACAGCCAATAAAACACTGAAATACTGTTTATATCCTAATTAATTAAAAGTATTCGTAATTCTTTCACTGTATTTGCCGTTGTCTGCGGGTCTTCCTTCAAGACATATTTGAATTGTGAATTCCTGAATGCCTGCTGTATGTCGTCATATATTTTTTGATAAATATTATTCTTTGGAAATTCAAATTCTTGTAGGCAGGTAAGGTCATCAAACAATTACCTACATATTTCTTTGGTCAGCTTGTCAATCTTTCTTTTCAGGATCAAGAGACGTTTCCTTCATTAAAATAAAAATATTAATGTTCATAAATGAATTAAAATTTTAAGATTTGATTCTAATTTACAAAATCTACTTCTTCCAACGATATTGATATTAATTTTAATCCGTGTCTACATTGGTGTAATTGAAAGCAAACAATGCAGAGTGTTCGAATGGTTTAGTTTAATATGAGCGGTGTTCCTTTCTCATTATTATGTGAGAATTTGGTGATGTTTTGTCATGTGCTAGCCGAGTTCTCATCTTGACATCACATCAAACAGTTTGAGATATTCCAACTCTTCGCTGCGAACCGTCTTGATTCGACGTCAAGGTTGTGTTGTTTTAGAAATTCACCATTTCCTTGAAGACAACTGAGAAAATGATGGCAGGAGAGAGAGAGAGAGAGAGAGAGAGAGAGAGAGAGAGAGGGGGGGGGGGGGCACAACATATTATAAAACATCGACAAATATACAATTATCGTGAATTTGAAAACATAACTGAAATACTACAGAAATTTCAATGCTTTTTTGTAAAAAAGCTACATTCCATATTTTAAAAAATGTGTACAATCTTCTATTTCGTGAATATAATGATACACCTTAGAACTTGCTTTTAGTAACATACATAACAAGACTTGGTAAGGAGTGTCGAATTCAAATCAGTGCAGCCTACTGAATCACTCAGTTCAGAAAAATTATTGGAAGTAAAACTTTTCAACTAAATAATTCTTGGAGGGTGGAATAGTAGAAGAGAGTTTTTGAGTTAACTTGCCTCTAACTCTTCGTCGGTAACGATTGCAGGTAGAAAGTCGATAAGCGAATTGTAGCTTTTATCGTAGTATCTAATATTGGAGAGAATTGAAGCCAATGCCATTCGATGGCATTCGGTAATAAAACTGTAACCGCATCGCGGCAACAACCCATAGCGGAAAATTACTCTGCGTGACTTTGGAAAAATAATTTGATGTCAGAACATTAAACTTGTTGAGTAATAAATCTTGACCTAACTTGAGCCTTCTCGAAATACACCCTCGAAAGACACTTCCTCTCTATTGACTCCAATCTCGTATCAAACTCGGAAGAGAAGGGTGACAATGTTGAGCGTATGTCACGCAGTAGGGGGTCTGGCATTCATGGCCCAGTAGCCAGTAGCCAGTACTAATCGCTGTGGAGCACCGGCTATTCCAGTATTATCGTAAACTAAGAATAGAATGGGAAGATACGAAGTTAATATGCAAATGAAGGATCAGCTAATAAGCTGACATGTTAATTTACTCTGCTTTGTGTTCACACATCTCTTTGTAATTCATTCAATCATTGAACCTTTAGCAGGAACTATGAAACTATTCAAACAAAAATATAGAGAAGAGAAACTCAGTCTTTTGTTTCATTTTATACAATACTGCAAAAGTTAATTAAATAGCTTATACTGATAAATAAAACAAGGAAAGCAGATTTGGAAGTTAAGTACCTTAACTGTTCAAGAAGTGATAATAAGTGTTTGTTCTTCAGTGAACGTCTGTATAGGTCAATCTCAGTGTGGTAATCCAGTGTAGACAATCTCCAGTAGAGCTTGACAGCTGCTGTCAGTATAAACGTCAGAGCAACAGCTCCAAAATAACAGATTTGCCCTCAATTCGATTTAATACCGAATCTAACAAATAGATTGATAAGAGAGACTATCTTTCGATCTGGAAAATAGCAAAGAGGTGGAACAATTCCGATACTCTCTGAAATTTTTCTATCAGAAGGCCATTTCTTCAAAATACAATTCGAAGTATTGACATCGCCTTCAGACAAAGTAGACTAATAAGAACAACACATCAGCTAGGAATTAGTGCCATGTATGAAGTGAAAAGTGTCAAATTGGAAACTCTTTCTTGCAGGAAGCTGAAGAAGCAAAAGGAAAGATTGTGTCGCGTCGTATTTCCGAGTCTCAGCCAGGAGTGTATGAACAGCAGTAACTTTCGACCGATGTGGGAGACTTGGGATTTCGATGCCAACTTGTTGGATGCCTACAATTCCACCATCAACAAAACGGGAGAAGAAGTGAGTATCAAATTAATATTAAGAAGTCATACACGGTACCAAATCACAGAAGAATTAGATATTAATATGTCGCACAAGATCCAGGATGAGTGAATTGGAACGATTATGGAATGTATTATAACAAAATATATGGTAAAAGTAAAACTCCTGGTTTTCAATATACTGACATGATCGTCATCAGTAATAAGAAACCAGAATGTGGTTGTTGGGTAGCATTTGCCAAGACAATTGCCATTATTTGGTATTGTAAAACCATACCGTTTTTAATATATTGATATGTTAGAGGTCAGATAATTTGTAAGTTACCAATAGAGAAGTCCCATATGCTCAGTGTCAGTATTATTGTCATTGACGAGTTGCCTGGTAGCTATATTGCGCTACTTTGTTGGAAGATTGAAAAGTTGTCACTCTCGGAACTATTAAACCTGTACACTTGGAAAAAATCAACCATTTGGACAGGTCAGTTTAAAATATGGTGGACATTATATCTTGACCACTGAAATACTCCTTGTAATACTCGCCTATTACTTTGTCCGTAGCAAAGCTCTTTATAAATAATTTGTGTTTCAATTGTATTTTTTTAAATTTATATTGGTAAATAAAAATTACCAGTTACCAAACTTTAATAAAACTAAATATTTGTGTCTACATATTAAATCTGATCACTATACTGTGATATTTTACGTAGGAAGTGATGAGATAACAGTATTCGATAAAAATATCAATAAATTATCACCAAGAGGTGTGCCGGAAATATGAACAATTCACACTGTTTCGTGCGGCTAGATTTCAAATAGTTCAATCTTGCAGTGGTTAATTTGTAAAATAATAAGTGGGCGGACGCTCGGCGATGTCAGGGAAACACATTTACTTATGAAAACAATGGGGGGTTTGGGGGGGAGGGCCCCCCAACATAATGCGGGTCCGGGGCGCATAGCCCCTGGAAAATTTTGAATTTCAGTACCAAATTTGGTGCCTTTTTACGCGATTTGTACACAATTTTAAGAGAATTTTTACTTCTATGAAAAATAAGTAGGCGGACGGCGTCCACCCTGAAAAAAGAGTGAGGGGACGCGTCCGCCCTCGTCCGCCCCCAAATTAACCACTGCAATCTTGTGAAAAGTCACGAGAAATACTCTCTGTTTTAGTATTTTTTAGCGTCAATGTGTGTGTTCCTTTTCCTTCTAGATGAATATTACCAACTTGACTGGCGGGCCGCTTGAAAATATCCCGCCGTTCTCGCTGTGGCAGACGATTGTGATCGCCACTTGTCTTGCGTTATGCATCGTCTTGACTGTCGGCGGCAACATCCTCGTCTTGCTCGCCTTCATCGTGGAGAGAGCCATCCGACAGCCAAGCAACTACTTCATCGCTTCTTTGGCAGCTACAGACATGCTCATTGGTAAGATGAAACATATTCACATCACTCGGAAATGGAGAAGATTGGCATATCAATACATTGTTGCCATGTTCGCATCCTTATTATCATATCATAGTGATATTTAAAATACTCTCTAGTTTGGACAGGTTTGACAAGAAGTCAGCATAGCGTTGTTGTCCCTATCGAACCAAATGTGATCGGCATGTTTTTATCTTCCAATCGAACAATTCAAGTCATATGAGATATTTCAAGCTGTAAGAACACTGAAAGGTCATATTATTTTGGAAGTGCCATGTTTGATCACTTGTTCATCCTAAATTAAGCCAAAAACGAACGAATCCTGGATGAAGTTTATTTTGGATTTCTTTCGACGAAAAGTAAATGCTGAGAATATTCCGAGCTAGTAGCCCCCCCCCCCCCCCCCCATGTTTCATGCCATTTTCTTCATCGCCCGCGCTACAACTAAACTGCTGAGTAATTTCTAATCGCTTAACAACCTCCGAGTAGGGTGATGGAACGGAAGGAAAGGGATAAGGTTTTCATACTTTGGAATTTCAATATGCTTTCAAAATACAGTGTTTAGAATACAAGTTATAAGCTTTGAAAGTACAAACTCATGGGCGTACTTTCTCAAATCTTACTTTTAGCTTCCCATGACTAAGTTGTTTCTCGTGTGTTTCAGGGACCGTATCGATGCCATTCTACACTGTGTACGTCTTAAAAGGAACATGGGATTTGGGACCAATCTTATGTGACCTTTGGCTCTCGGTCGACTACACGGTGTGTCTGGTCTCCCAATACACAGTACTTCTAATCACCATCGACCGCTTCTGTTCGGTAAAGATAGCTGCACAATATCGTAGCTGGCGTACGAAGAATAAGGTCATATGGATGGTAGTTATAACTTGGACCATTCCTGCTTTGCTATTCTTCATCAGCATATTTGGATGGGAGCATTTTATTGGTTACCGAGATTTAGACGAGGGCCTATGCGCTGTGCAGTTCTTAAAGGATCCTGTTTTTAACACCGCACTCATCATTGGCTATTATTGGACGACGTTAGTCGTCTTGTTTATACTCTACGGAGGGATATATAAAACTGCATATGACATGCAAAAGAAAAGTGAGGCGAAGCAGAGAAAGATGAAGAGCATGGTTGCCCTTAGTGCAGGCACCATGACAGGAATGGCAGGTAGAGCCGCAGGTATTGGAATCTCGAAGACTCAAAGCACTTTATTAAATCAAGACAATGCGCCGAAATTAGGTAAACTACCATCAGGTACTGGGCCTAAGCCATGTACGTTGACAGTAACGGCTGCCAAGAGTGGCCACGTTTCGGGAGACCACTCATCATCCAGTCAGAAGACGTCCTCTCACAAGACTAGCGCTACTACGACATCCACGACGGCGGAGACCACGAGCTTCACGGAGCGTGTGGCAGCCGCGCCAGCGCCAGCAGCACAGCCAGTTGAAGGGGAAAGATCGAGCAGTCCAGCGTTCGAATCCGACGAGGATAGCACGGCAGCTACATCGCAGCAACCATGGGGGAGGAAACGGTCGTCACTTGTTGGAATGGTGGTACAATCCGGTGCGACTCCAGCTTTTACCAACAACCTTCAACGCATCAATGGAACATTGAGTAGTAAAGTTCCCGAGGCGCCGACAGCAAAGCGCGTTCCAACACCCGTGACGCCAAACACCGATCATCAAACACTGCCGCAAATACCCGAACAAAGCCTTTTAGACACGGATAACCCGACAGAAATGTCATCCTCAGCCGAGCGCTCGTCCAGTCCACTAACACCGACACCCGCCCAAATGCCTAATCCTATGACGCCAGCTCAAAGCGCAAAAGCGGATTTCTTTAAAAACTTCAGTATAGACACTAATGAAGTACAAACAGTGTTACCCACATATTCAGAGCCACCTATTGCTTCTCCAAATATGAGTCCCCAAACGCAGTCAATTATCCCACCTCCGGAACAATTCCAAAGTTCTCCCCCAATCACTAATTCGCCTTCCTGCTCTCGCGAGCGGCCCCGGAGTCTTCTTGTGAACGTCCAAGGAGTAAACACAGTCACATACGACATCCTGGGAGGCATGGATGGTGCAGATTTACGATACATGGACGAGAGCTCCGTAGTTGTTCCGTCACCAACCTTCGAAAGTCCTCCGTCCAGTGTGAGCTTAGCAAACGCTTCCTCAACAGCCCCAACTTCTCCCGTTCATCCCGCGGCGAATCAACCGTCAACATCCCTGCTACAAGCGACGCTTCTGCGAGCTGCCACTCAGACCGGAGCTCCACAACCTCCTCCAGTATTGCACAAGGAGAAGCAGAGCGATTCAGTACCATCTCAAGTGCTCAACAAAGTAGCGACTAAAGTAAGCTTAATCTCTGAAGATCCAAAGCGACCCATTACATATGTTGTGAATGATGAGTCAGCGATCAATGCAATTGAGCGTCAGCCAGTCTCTTCGGCATCAGCTGGTGCAATTCCCAAGAATGGGAAAGGAAAGAAAGGGAAGGCGAAATGCGAAGGAGACTCACGAAGTTTAGGATCGAAAAGGGACTTCGTGAAGGCCATAGGTCAACGCTTAAGGGGAAGAAAATTGAAGGATGAAGGCGTTGAAGGAAGGCAAAAATCCAAGTCTGAAAATAGAGCTCGAAAAGCTTTTAGAACCATATCCTTTATATTAGGAGCTTTTGTGGCATGTTGGACTCCTTACCATGTTCTAGCACTTGTGGAAGGATTTTGCACAACTCCACCATGTGTGAATACTCATCTTTTTATGTTCACTTACTTTCTATGTTATGCCAACAGCCCAATGAATCCATTCTGTTACGCATTAGCCAATCAACAATTTAAGAAAACTTTCACCAGAATTCTTAAGGGAGACTTCCACATGACCTAATTAAATATATATTGCGCAGGTCATTTCACTGTTGAGAAGGCTCCTAAAGCAATGCTAATTTTTAAGAGAAATTTCGTGTTGACAATGCAGTTCGAGATTAACCATTCCATACACATATTGTAGAATTTCATTGCCATACAGCATTATAGACTTGACAAAGTCTTGCGGCTTCCTAAACACAGCGTTAAGGTGTCACAAGTGCTCGGTTGTTGGAGCTCAAGTGTGCGTGAAAAAATGCTCCCTATCTTACAGGATGCTCATGCGATCAGTCTGATTGCATTTTACTAACAGTTTTATTTGCTTCGTGCCATGTTAAATACTCCCTGGTTTTGCAACATAATCGTGCAAAACACTGAACTGTCAGGATACGTTGCAGCCTAAACTCGTCAAAAGTGTCACCGACGAATGTACTTGGGTTGTAGCTTGGAATATATTAAAAATTAATTAAAATTGACACGGTCAATTTTTTACCCAAAAATCAATATATTATTACTAAAAAACGAAACAAATACAAATTACAAAAATAAGTTTATCTTTTATCTAACGAAGATTAAAATTTAAATGAATCCGTTACGTTTTCATCTACAATCGATTTCAAGAGTCTGCAAAATCAGCGATATCAAGCACGCTTGCGTCATCTTAATAAGTGACTCCTTATTTTCCCTTCCTTAACTAAAGTCAAGTACATTTACAACGTGGCGTGATAAACATTTCTTCCCTACTCTCGAGCCAAAAATACGTTATCTTAAAAGAGTTTTTTTCCTTTTACCATTTATTTTCTCTAGAATGAGGATTCAAGAGACGTACTTGACTGCTGATAATTTATTAATATTGATGTTTGTTTCTAGATTGCATGTGTCAAATACATTGTTGTGCATTATACAGCTGATGCGACTTCTTCCTCACACCTCCGCAGCAAAAACGATTGAAATTGAAAGCAGATTAATGGATATGATAACCAAAAAACATAGAAACGCTTTTGGAAATATATCTGCGTTATCAGAATGGTAATGGTATTGATATAGATAGGTACTTTATGCTGGTATACTGCGGGACCTAATCATATTCATAGTATTTATGGAAGTGACTAGCTGCAATGATGTTCGATACTAAGGTATGTTAGTCTTAATCGTAAACTAATTGGGTAGATTTTTTTCTAATACAGTGAAGCGATTATTTTTAAAACAAATCATCACAGCTTTGCTGCTTCATGGATGTTGGTAAATAAAAGCATTAAAAATCACGTATTGTCGGGAAAATAACGAGTGTTATTATTCGGCCAACTATTTTCATGAGATTGTCATTTCAAAGATCGTTATATCTTTTGTGGATGCAGCTAAATAGGGCCTAAGTTATCTCTAACATCGTAGGTTCGTTCCACTAAAGTGCCCAAATTATTATTAATAATTATTATTATAATCATAACAATAATAATATTAAAAACAATAATAATATATTAATAGTATTAACAATAACAATATTATAATTTCGTTTCATTATAGGGAATCGCCAAACTGAGGCAAAGTCAATAGGCCCACATTTATTTGGTATTGCAGTTAATACTATATGGGTTTATGTGGTGTAGAAACAAAATTATTGACGCAAAGATTCGATTTTTGTAAATTGCGAAGTATAATTATTGACCTATTGAGGACAATGATGATATACAAAAGAAAATAGCTATCACACGACCCTGGTTCCAAAAATAGGAGACTTAGACTTAGGCCAGAAATCATCATAATTAATATAATTATAATAATAATTATAAGTACTAATACTAACAATAATAATATAGTAAAATAAAATATGAAACGCATTATTTTAAATTATTAAATACCTAAATTATTGGGAATAGAAACTTGCTTATTAAAATCTAGAGTGATCTCTTTACAGGGAAGACAATACGAATTTTGTAAATGCATTAAATTATATGGTAAATTCGTTGACGTTGTTAATGTTTAACATAAGATATAACAAAGGTTGTAACTATAACGGAATTTAGAGCAGATAAGAATTGTGGGTGTCGCTTTTGTGCACTGCTTATTACTTTTTAGTCACTTATTTGATCTTTAGATCCTAAACTAGAGCGTAGGAAGATAGATACTGATGTATATTTGGAACTCATATCACTATTGTCATTGTTCAATGTGTTCATATGTATTATTTATTCTAATTTCATTTTCATTTATCGCATCTAGATTGTCTGGATCGCGGCCATGTTTTCCTTATCCCAAGTCCGTTAACAGTCATTAGCAGGAATAAATAGTAATAATATTAATAACAATTAATAGTAGTTGTTATTGCAATTATTATGTTTATACCTTGCCATTTTGTATATGGGTCATTCTTGAAAAAATTGTATGTTTTAAGACATAAAATATTCTTTAAAAAGCTTTGTTCTAGGGAGTGAATTAAGAGCTTATGTTATGAATCAAATTCTTGTTTATAGCATCTAAGTCCAGTATTCCATCAAAATCAATAATTGAGATCTACATAATTATTGTAAACCATTTTGACAGAAAATTTCTCACCTACGTTACCGAACTTCAGTAGTATTTAACACTTTGAAGTCGTACCAAGTGTCTTAAAGTACTCCATGTGTGTGGCATTATTTAGTCTATTTGGCTGTAATGGGTCGTTACTATCTGATTTTTTTTAAATTTTATCAGCGTGAAAAGAAATTTCAATAAATCGCTTTGACGAACCGTGCTTTTCCCGCTTGCCTACGCAGGCCTGAAATTTGTGTATGAAAAGAGCCATGTCAAGTGTGAGTATTCCATGGTAACGTAGGTGAGGAAGTAATCGAATACTATACATATATGTGTACTGAAAAATGAAATTTCTGTTCCTAAATGAACGCTCTTCAGTCAGCAAACACTTTGAGATATAAGAGAACAACTAGCTTTATGTAATGAGCCCAGTAGAGACACCTTAGGACACTTGGTTGCAATTCCAGGACAGAAACTTGGGTGAGGTAACGTATGTGAGTGCACATTAGGGACAGTCAAAAACTAAGTTCAATTTATTTCTTAAAAATTAGGAATTATGTTAAAAATTATTTCAACTAATTTGGATGATGGCTGTAAGCAATTTATACACATAGAAAAAAATAGAATTTTAGAAACAAAATTGGAAGTTTTATCAATGAAGTAATTTAGACACATTTTTTTCTAAATTTTTCATGCAAAGATGGACCTTGCAGTAGGTTTATAGAAGCATATTATTGGGCTTCAATGCACACCAAAAATAAAATAACTAGACTTAAAGGAAAAATTCTGGGAAATTTGTAAAGTGGCAGTTAGTTAAAAACTAAAAACTTCAGCCAATTTTTCAAGAATTACCCATAACTACAATTGTGAATAAAACTAATTTTTGTTAGATTTTTGTTTACGTTAGAGATATTTATTCTAAGATGGCAGAAGTGTGCAGACTTGAGCCCAGTCGGTATACTTCCAAAATCTGATAGAGCTTATTAATATCATCATCTTATATATGTTAATAGGATAATGTAATGGCCAAATAAGATTTTGAAAATAAAAACCATGATAAAAATAGTTTATATTTCACAATATTTGTGAAAACTGGCTGTGTGTGTAACAATGAGTGTTAGATAATGTTGACAGAATAGCTATATAGATTGTTGCTAATTTAGAGTTATTATAATTTAAAAAAAGCAATCTTGCCTCTAGAATTGCCTAAGTTGTTACTCGTTTACTTAAAACAATGAAGGAGGAAATTGCAACAAACTATTCCCCATTGGATCTATTCACACATTAATGTTGTGTCTAATGATAATCAATACATACACCCATTCCTGGCATAGCGAAGATACGTAACAAATAATAACTTTACAGTTATATGAAATGACCATGTGTTACATTTTTTTCTTGTGATCAAATAAAATGAACTACTAATGTTTTCGCAACCCACCTCAACGTTCAGTGGCATATACAGCCATATTGATTAAAGATTGTACGTGCAATATGTCTCAAATTGAATGTTAAAAATTAAGAAATGTATGTTACCTATGACCTCCAACCAGAAATTGATTGACTTTGAGCACAATTATAAAAATTCGTTATTTTAATATTTAAAATTTTGTTCCGTAACTAAATGTTAACGTAATGTAGTCAAAATATTTTGAAAAAATTAGACATCTTGATTATCATTTTGTAACATCACATTGCATTGAGGCATTTAAACCCACAATGAGAAAAGAAATTGACTCCGATCACGGGTACCAACTTCAAATATCTCTAAGCATTTTGTTCATGAAAATAAAATATTTATGTGAATTGTGTCTCAAGGTCTGTATTATACTCTCAATGTACATGTAAACCAGTAAACAGTGGAAATAATATATTATTCTAATAATGTAATCAGAAATATTATATTATCTGTATACCTAGATGTACCAACATTCTTAGAACACAATAATTCTTAGGCATTCTAAAAGTGAAATGAAGTTAACGAATCCAACTTGTAGCTTACTGACAAATGTCTCTAGAAATTGTTGGCTTGTTCATTAATTTGTTCAAAACATTTTGCAAATTTCCTCCTAACAAGGTTATGAATTGTTTTCTCACACTTACAATTTTTGTTCACTCTGCTTATTGTATGTATATCAATCTGTAGTATCATCCACCACCCAATCGTGATAAATAAAAGAAAATAAATAAATAATAAGTATTATTATTCTCCATCCACATTTACTCCTGAAAACACCAAACTATCACTTTATTTATGACCCGAAATCTAAGAGCCTTGGAGAACGATACCAGAATGTGGAGTGTAAGAGAGAAATGATTTATCTAGATTAAAATCATATATTCTAACAATTGTGCAGGTTAGCAATACCTACATATCACGTCAAAGTTGTCTCTAAACGGTTTCAACTCTCTCCAATACCAATTTGAACTCGTTTTTTCAATCTTACCAACCCTATTACTTTCTATTCGACCTTCACAACGCTGTCAACGTTTACGTCGACCTCATCAACGTTGTCAACACTCCATTTAACCTCGTCGACTCTATCAACACTCAGCATGCATTTGTAATGTAGGAAATATGTGTCAAAAAAATACAAAAATAAAACAAACAATTGTAATCATCCTTCATCAGTTATTTGAGCAGAGCTTCAAAGGTTAATTTAAATGATAAGAAATATAGACACTCACAATAAAGTAATTAATACAAAAATTGGCAATCTCGAATGATTATTCTCTTTAACATCCTACTTATTTATTAAAATTATTTTCGCCTTTTACAATCAATTTTCTTTTCTTAGGAAGGGGCCCTCTTCTCATTTCTTTTTTACGCTCTTACCGGTGACAACATCTCCAAAGCCTAAATTTAAGAATTAAAGAGCGATGTATATTTTAAAGTCACGTCTCACATCACCTTTCTTTCAGCTTTCTCATTGAAAAGTGTCAAGTTTGCTCGTTGTTTTACAATGCGCTGGTTAAGAGTATGCCCTTACTGCAAGATACCTATAACTGTATATCACCCTACACTAGCTTCCTGCCTTTGAGCAGGTTTTAAATACAATAAATAATAATAATACTGACTGTCGACGGACATCAAGTAGATTATCAGTTCGAAATTTTGTATTTTTAATAAATAATAATTTTTTAAAATGGTATTTATGACTGAATAGGGTTCCATGTAGTGACGGCTTGATTTTAAAATACCGGGGATTGTTGGAAATGTCCACCTCTGAAGGTGACGGCAATACTGCCGGAATATCGTTGCAGCCCACCGACCCTTTTAGTGCAGACACTTTCCACAAATTGTTAAGAAGATTGTCATGTATCAAATCTCCCAAACATATCCATTTATTGATTTAGAATTTGAACTCTAATTCTATCTATTTTACAACTCGATTCAGTATATTTCTCTTCCTCGGTTGTGGCTATCGACTTGTATTGTTTTATACTTTCTCGTCTATGGATAAAATTCATGACCTAGGAATCTGTATTGCTGACTGGACTACTTTGGTGCTATGTTTTTATAGAGGAAAGTACACATGAGTTTTTATAAAGAGCCGAACAAATCACTGCTACTTACCACGAATGACCCAATAAACTACAGCACCATTCTAATACCAATTCTACTTCGGGGACGATATGTCAAAAATCGAGTTTGAGATCTCCTCTATATTGAATTGCTTATAAGAAATGTCAAGAAAAGTCCCTGAGGCCAGCTTTCAAAAACCAGGGACTAGAACCGGGAGGATCGGATGGTCTTTGACGTCTCTGTGATTGATGACAAGGGTGGGAGTTAAAGGAGGGGTAGTAGGGGGTAGAGAGGGTGTTCTACACAGCCACCCTCTAAGCTAAGGTCTTCAACCAGAAGTAGATAATTCCTTCCCTCAACATAAGAGAACAGGATAAAGGGATGGGGAGGAGTCCATTTATTATGTATACCTTAGAAAATCAAACATTTTGGTATTAATAGATGATTATGTTCTTGTAGATTGGATGGAAAATGCAAGCAACATAAATGGACTTTGACTGTCCAAGAATTGTAACATTTTCCAGTAGTCTTACCAAATCTTACCATTTGACTTTAGTGGTGGTAAAATAGCAACATCAAGTGATGCTGTAAAACTAGTGGTTTTGGAGGATTGACATTAATCTATAGCCGATTACCTACTTAATTACTTTCAAGTATCTCTTTAGTTTGTCACGAAAACTAGTTCAGACTTCAGTCGCTCTTATATGGCTGTAATTCGAATTATAAACTTTATCGGACATATAATAAGAATAACTGTTACAGTACTTTGGCTTGAGATTAGAAGTTGAAACATAATTTACAAATTTTGTATTTACATTATTGAATTGTTTCATTTATCGATGACATATTATTGTCTAATGTTTTCAAACTGCAAGTACACCTTGTAAAGTTTCATGAAGAACAGCTTAGATATTGTACAACGTTTTACAAAAATAGGCACGTGGTACACATGTCAATACTTTACTAGGTATAAGAGCTTTTCACACATTATTGAAATGTTTTACAAATAGCCAAGATCAAATGATCAGATACCAAATTCTCGGCACAGGTAATGCTTTTCATTATTTCGGACACAGAATCTCTAATATGACACTGTAGTTAAGTCTTCTAAATCTGCATGAAAGGTTTCTGGAACAGATTGTTGGTGTTCGTCTCAGATCATACGATGTTCCTGCTTCCTCCACTCAAGACGTTCCGGCTTCTTTGTACAGTTTACGCCGTCTAACTTCTCGATCACAGGTAGGTGTCAGACATTTTCGCACTATTCAATAGTAACGAATGAAATGAAGGAGGTTATAATGATGAAGAATCAGAAGAATGGACGGCGGAATGAGGTGGTTGTGGCATATTAGTTGGGAACCTTTCCATCATTTGCCTCTCAACATATGTATGTATCTACATACCAACTGCAATGTGAAAAGATTTTCCTCGAGTGGGACTCGAACCCACGACCTTCCGATATCCAGTCAGATGCTCTACCAGCTGAGCTATCGAGGCAGTTCACATTGCAGCGGCTGTGTTCCAATATAAGCTGCGTTAGCAACCTACCGATTTTGAAGATAGGGTCAGAAGACCGTGAATTTCATCCACGTTTGACAACTGACTAACTTCATTCGACTTGGATTTCTCATAAGCAGATGAGTGCGCATATGTATGAAATATGGTTTTTACTGATTCCCTCAGTAACAGTCAGACAGGTTTTTACTCAGGTTTTTACAGTCAGACAGTAAAAACCATATTCCATATGTATGTATCGTTCGTGTCAGTTGGCCGAGGCCTCCTGCATAGGTTCGTGTCAGTTGTACACCAAATGAATTAAGTTTACATTTTTTTTATAATAATAAAAAACAAACAATTACAATAATAAGAACCAATACATAATTTTTTTGTTTACAAAATGTACGCATATCAGTTTATGCAGCTACACGACGCGTTTGTCGCGTCAGTTTAGTTTTCATGATCTCACAGTCGAATGGAGCGACTGGACATCATAGTTGACAACAAAATAGAGTTTTAAGCTCATCAGCGAAATGAATCGAAAATTGGAAAGCCTGTGACGCGTATATGATGAATGAGTGAGGCGACTAGATGAGAGGAAAGGGGATACTAATTATTGTAACCAACAACCTTAGGGCATCATTTAAATATTCAGTTGATCACTGAAATCAATTCAAATCTCGACTGATCACTTTGTGAAAAAAATTAAAGTTTGTAAATTGATTACCATTTACGCGTGTTCATGTACGTCACAAAATGTATTGAATTCCGTTTCAAGTGAAATTTCAGTCAGACAAAATCCAAACGCATTTAGGGAGATAATTTTATCAGTACCACTCTGTACGATGTAACGCACTTGTAATATGTTCATGAAATAATCCTCTGTACTATACACTGGCAATAAAAAATGCGTGTTCATTTTATTTTATTTACTGGTGGTTTTGCATGGTTTTATTGTGCTAAATCTACGTTCTCGTATTTTGGAAAATTGAAATTTGAAAATTGGGTTCCTCTGTCCGCTGAGACGAATCTGTCTTAGCTCTCCCGCACATAATGTGTATCTTACCTCAATTATATTGCTAATATAGACTGGTATTACAGAAAACTTGTGAAATCACAACAGTATTCAGCTGCAAGTGCATACGTATTTTCGAAGTAGATTTTTTTTTAGATTTCATATTTTCTATAATTCTCTATCTCAAGTTTACTAGGTTGCACAGGATAAAATGTCCACGAATAGGGGTGCATATGATTAAAATACAATTCTGAGACACAAGTATAATACTCCTCTCTCCTGTATGCCTGATTCTTTTCGTGATCTTTGTGGTGGTAATATCAAAGCAGGCAGTGCTTATAATGTACCTACATTGCCAACAGTTACGGCATATTTTTTATTTGGCGATTAATATGTTTTTTCTCCACCCCCTCTAAGTATGTTGAGAGGAGATTGTTGAGGGTTGAGATAAATACTGTTTTCAACTTTAAATCCAGCTTTATCTTTTATTTTATGTGGTTGCCTGGAAGCTAGAAGCTTAGAGATAAGTAATGACGTCTTGTCGGCGATTCGATTCATTTGTCATTTTTTAATTAGTTCATTTTTCTCTATACATAATAGAATGTAATTTATATTAAGATGTGATTTGTGACTGACCTCTGCCCACCTTCCTGTCAATGTAAAATTATCTTCAACATCAACATCTGACAGATAAGACCATACCATGATGAGCGATATGATCATAAAAATCTGCGAGAATCATGATCTAATGACGTGCAATTCTAAAATATCTTGGAAGAAATTATTTTTATTGCCCTTCCAGATGTGCACAGACATGACCAGTCCACTGTTTTCAGTATATTGATTTTCAGATTGAAGCGAAGGAACTGAAAATTAACGACCTGATAGTGACCGTTCTGTTTGTCCGTGAATTATATCTATGGGGCGAGAAAATTTTAAGGAAATTCACATTTTATAAGATGAGATTTGGAGTTAGATGAAGATGTTAAATGCAAATGGTTTAACCTGAAATACTTAAATGTTGTCCAAATCATATTATGAATTGTTTTTACAGTCTTAATGTTGCATTAAAATCAGAATAGTAGGAATAAAGTCTATGTAAGGTACACTCAAACCAATAAAAATCGGTACTCGAAAAGAAAATGATTGGCTGATTAAGGTTTGATGCATCATCCCATGAAGGCTGTGTTAACGCATCATCTACCTCTAGTAGGTGAGCTCTGATTTAATATGATAATAACAAGGATTGATTGTCAAGGAACCTTACCAGCAGCCAATCCTTTTCTTTTCGAGTACCAATTTTTATTGGTTTGAGTGTACCTATTACCATCAATTACCTATATGAAGGCAATGTGTGTTTATTAACTGCGAAAAAAAATAAACTTTGAAATCTGGCAGAAATTATTACAATCTAGATCAACATTCTTCAAATTCATTCAGATATGTAAGCGTTAATTGTATATCAAAATGTAATAAAATATTACATACGTGTTTCATATTTTAGTATAGGCAAACAAAACATATTAAAGAGTTTTGTGTAATTATTTAGCTTCTATTTTTATGCTATGTGTTTACTTTTCTACAATGAATTGTAGAATTTGTGGAAAGATCCAAACATTTCTGAATGCAACAGGTAGTACCTATACCTACACGATTCTTAAAATAAAATGCACATGACTTCGCTAATACAGCATAATCAATATCTCCATGACGAATTGATTATTTTATGATAGTGAAGAGTCATCACTGACATTTAATAAAAACTACTCTCTGGGAACTAAACCTAGGCACAATATTTCGGGGATCTTTATTCTTTCTACCCCCGTCTTCAGGTGCAAACTGATGGGGGTAGAAGGATCCCCGAAATATTGTGCCTAGGTTTTATTTGTTTGACGTAGTACTGGTGTAGTTCCTAGAAAGTAGTTTTTATTTAATCAATATACCCAGTACAGTTAATTTAAACATCACTGACATATCTTAAAAATATTTTAAAGTACGCTGTAACTAATTAATTCACAACTAATAGGAAACTTAATACTTATACTTATATTTTATAACTTATAGCGAGCGTAGCGAGCTTCAGTACGGTACTCTTATGGCACTTTTTTATTATTGTGTTATTGTAGACAATGCCTATGTAACACTGTTCAACCAATCGATCTGAAATTGTGTTCACACACTCATGTCATGAGAGCCGTTACAGGTTCAGTTTTTAAACGAGATCATGTGATTGGTGAAAAATACAAAATGGAACCGTTTGACCGATCAACTAGAAATTTTGCATGGTCATTGGGAGTTGGGAGTTTAATTTTAGGTGTTTTTGATCATTTTCAGACATATCAAGACATATCAAGAAGTTCGAGGACGAGAGTAGTTGACATTTTACTGATATTTTATGTTTGTTTTGAAATATTTGTCAAATTTATTCAATGAAACTCAAAGGCAAAATTATCACTGCTCCTTTGACGCATGTGGCCCTGTCTGATGTTGTCCCAAGTTTGGTGTTGATTGGTTGGATGCTAATGTTTACTGATGTTGATGATGATGTAATTTAGAGACTTCTGTATTCTGTCTTGGAAATCCCTTTAGTTAAGACATTTACTTAGGGCCAGTCTTTCAATACTCTGCTAACTTTTAAACTGTTGATTAGAACTGTATTGTCATGGCAACAACCAATGGCATTCCTAGAATGACCACTAACTAACAGCTAAGAGCTAATTGAGACTTTAGCAGAGTATTGAAAAACCGAGCCTTAATACGGTATATTTCAATTAAACATGGTTAGGTGAGTGGTTAACGCTCTGAACTTGTATTCCGGAGACCAGGGTTCGATTCCCGCGGCCGTCCTTCCTGACTGGGTTTTTTTCGTGGTTTTCCTTTAGTCGACAGGCAAATGCTGGGAAGGTACCCTACTAATAGGCTACGACCGCCTCCTTCCCACCTTCCATCCTTACCTACTCTTCACCATCATCTCCCAATCATCATCATAATCATTCATCCGTCGCCATTAGCCTCGCTGCAGAACAGTGCGACTTTAAGCCCCAGACAAAAAAAACATTGTCTTTCAAATGGCTGAATAACTCACATGGGTAGAAAATTATATGTGATCAAATAGGTGACTTTGAGATTGTACGGTTGCTGCTGTGAAAATAGAAAACTTCAAATGAACACATCTGAACAATTTCACTAAAACATTTTTAATTAATTTTGAGTTAGGTGTGTCCATCCCATTTGAATTAAAACGTTAAAGTGTTAAATTTTATTTTTTATTGCCGAGTTACCAACATCAGAGTATTTAGAGACTTGACGCCTTCGGCTATTTGAAGATGAAGGTGTAAGGATTCTTATTACGATTGAAATATTTAATTAACTACAGTAAATAACTATTTGAACTAGATCAAACATTACGTCAAAGTTTGGGGTTGAGTTATAGATCCAAAAAGGAAAAGCAAGCAACCCCTCGTCTAAAAAAGCCTTATTAATGCAACAATCAATTTCATTCCTTTAAATTCACTGGAAAACATACCTATTCGACATAATTTCCTTTAGAAGAAACATATTTTATGATTGCAAAAATGTTTGTTTATGTTTATGAGAGTGCTTTTATACCTTCAATCTCCCTTAGCTAATCTTCAAATGAACTGCGAACTGAAGAACGACGTCATATTATTTTGAAAACTTTGAGTTTTAGCGGGAGATTTATTTTTAAGCTCTTTGCTTGCTTTTGCAATACGAAAGAACTGACAAAATCCCACCAAACCCAGGAGATGTGGTCGTTTTAATGAAAGCCTTTCATGTTGAATGTTACAAATAATGTTGAATCGTAAAAGTTTTTACATTGTGAATTTTAAGGTTTATAAACTTAAGAATTTGTTAGTAATAACAAATTTTGGGTAAGATTTAAAATGATCTTGTCTTACAAATGTGCTCAAATTTTTCAATAATTGCGAATTATAATAGTGATTGCTATCAAAAGAATATGTACCTACTAGGAAACCAACTGCTTTGAAAGTAAATCTGCTATAACTTTATTTACCCAATGATTTTTATAATATTTATAAATTTATGAAAGACCGAACTCTTCAAATTTCAATGTGTAATTAGTAATTACGTATTACAAACACCAGTATATGAATTACAATTTTTTATTTTCGTGTCAACAATCAAACTCCCAAAAGTTTTTATATTATCCGGAAATTATGATTTAATGACTCGGGCGTTCTTAAAAGCCAAGGTACAAAAACACGGATTACATAAATTAAAAATTGGTAATAGTATTTTTGGAACCTTTTATTTTAAACGCTGGGGATGATTGGGGTGAGAATAAGTAATGAGAGTAAATACTGAGCGAGAGAGTTGTATTACTCGTGCAACTATGATACACCTTTTGGCTCTTTTACACGGACCTCTGCTTTTTTTTGTTTTTTTTCTGTCCGTCCGCTATACAGGTTGCACAGTTTCTTCGATCGAACTGAAATTTTGCACACATGTACGTACCATCTCTGGGCGTTGCAGACCCTAGTTTTTTTGGAAATCCGTGGATTGGTTCAAATTAATTTAATATCTTCCCATTGGTTGGTCCGATCAATTTGAAATTTTGACACTTCGTTGCGACCTACATTGACTCAAATCTTACAAAGTTTCAGACAATCCTACAATTAATTTAAGTTTGTAAATAATATCTTCTGATTGGTCGAATATCAAAATGTTCTGATTAAGTTCAAATTTTGCATTGTGATCAAGACCAACATCATATAAAATTTTCCAAATTTTAAGCCCAATCAGTCAAGTAATTACAGACTTATTGAAATTTTTACGAGTTTTAAATCACTCTCAGAAGTGTTTGATCGAAAATTAGCAAATTCATAAATCATAATACACTCCTGGACACTGAAATTGGTCCGCGGTCAATGTTCAAGTGACACTGTTAGAGTTTAACATTTATTTTAATTGAGCGAGCGAAGCGAGCGTCTCCTTTTGGCTTTTTTGGCACGGACCTCTGTTTTTTTTTGTTTATTTTTTTTATTTTTTTTTCTGTGCCTGACGATATACAGGTCAGAGCTTTTCTTCGATCGAGCTGAAATTTTTCACACATGTACGTAACATTTCCGATTGTTGCAGACCCCAATTTTTTTGAAATCCATTGATTGGTTCAAATTTTAAAAAAATATCTTTTGATTGGTTGTTTTGATCAATTTGAAATTTTGACAAGTCATTACCACTAACATTTTACCCAATCATACAAAGTTTCAGCCAAATCCTCTGATTGGTTAAAATTTAAAACCATCTTTACTGTTATTTTTTAAATTTATAGAACCGTTTCACCGATCAACTTAAAACTTTGCATGGTCATTGGGACCAACATCATCTGTGTTTTTGACTATTTTCAGACAGATCTGTGCTTAAATCCAAAAGTTATTGACATTTTACAGACATATTGCTTGTTGCTATGGATCACGGCAACGTTGACGCCTCAGTTCCAATGTTCCAAGGTAGTTAGAACAGAAACTTTTAAACGCATAATTATGACACTAATAATCAACATATCGATCTGATATTGTGTACACACACTAATATCATATGAGTGGTCCCAGGTATATTTTTTGAAGGAGATCTGTGATTTTTGAAAATTAACACGGAACCGTTCAATCATATAGGTTCAATCGATCAGCTTAAAACTTTGCATGGTTATTTTGGAATTTTTGAAGATTTTCATACAAGTCAGTGACGAAACTCAAGAATTATTTGCTTTGCTTTTAATAACATTTTCAATAGACAGAATTTCGGTTCGAGGTGTTGCGCGTATCCGTGCTCGCTCATCAACGCGTTACCCAGAGCGTTTTCCTAGTGTAATTTTTTTGGCACAAAGACCGGATGGCTAGTGTGAGTTTAGGGCCGAAAAATTACTTTAAATAAATTTTAAATACTAGCCTAGGAGTCGAGTGAATATTGACTGCGGACCATTTTCCGTGTCCAGGAGTGTACGTTGATATCTCATTCAATTGTTTCAGAGTAAAGATGGAAACTTGCAATGAAAACAGTAATGATGTAGTTAGTTTTCTTTTATTGAGTGGATCGTGTATGGTTGGAGTTGTTGCGCGTATCACTGCTCGCTCATCAACGCATTTCTCTGAGCGTTTTATGTGCATTAGGATATTATACATTACGATGAACTGCCTTAGATGTAGATGGGCCCAAGGTACCAACTCAATAGAAAAATGTATAGTTAAGTTATACTCTTACAGTTCGTTTCACGATGTTAGTAGTTTTTGTAATTCTGGGAGCCGTGTTGTACTTTGTTGTACTTTCGCGCTCATGACTTCTTGTTCATTATGGTGTTGTGCGGGCCCAGCGGGCCCTTATAGGTAGCAACGTATCGGCAAGACTTGGATCTGCCAACTTCATGAAGATCTCTAAAGAGTACCGGCCTTTGAGACCGGCCTGAAGATGGCATATCTAAGTCTGCCCAAACGTAGCCAACAAGGACCCGCACAACACTACAAAAAACAAAAAGTCATGACCGGGGAAAAAAATTATGAAATTTAAATATTATGATGATTTTTCTGCAAGTAAAAATTTTAATTTACATAAAAGTATCAAAAAATGTAATATCTTAAAGCTATTATGAATTTAAACATCTACCAATGACTGAAACAAATACACTGATAATATCGTATACCGAAATCAAAATCATTGCACTTAATTGAAAAACATTGCAGCATTCTCCTCTTGTGTTCATTTCATACAGCGTTATTGTTGCTGAAGACCCAGGTTCACAGTTGAATGCCCTTCTTATATTAAATTGCTTACTTTTTCAGATAAATCTTTTTCTTTGCCGCCTCAGGAACTTGCTAGATGATTCGGCAAATACGTAGAAGAGGACACATTTTAATGCATTAACTTCGTGTTTTCCTAAAAACCAATTATGTATACACTTCCTCCAATCCTCACTTAAAAAAGTGCAATAATTCAAAGCATTAAAACAGATTATTGTGAATCTCAAATTACATCTGAAATTGAAAAGATTTTATTATCATTGAATTATTTCTAAGTGCATTACTCCTACATAGATCAGATGAACGTTTGCCATGTTAACCTGGTCATTGTTCTCGCTATTATCCAGATTCCTTTATAAATTAATTAAGATTGACCAATGAACAATCCCCACTGCCCATACCTGCATGCCACAAGCACATTTTTAAGAAGGTACCTACTAAGAGGAAGGCCGGAGGCATCACATAAAAATTAATGTGCCATAATTTATAGTACAGAAGGATGTTGCACTTGAGTTAAGTCTACCTCTACTGAAAACAAAATCACTCACAACTTGCTTGATTATTATCAGTTTGTTAATTAAGTTTTCGAATACTAAAAACAATACATTGGATAGAGTTTTGTTTCTATTGTTGATGTGATTGAAACCTGACGAGTGTTATTACGACCAGTGGTTTTTGTTTCATTTGTGGATGACATCATATAGATCGAACAGTTGCAGACTGATGTGGAGAGATTGGTGAGATGAGATCAGACTTTTGTTTTGATGCAGTCCATTCATTTCGAAAGTACATTGTGGTGTGCTAAATCAATTTCATCATCAGATGAGATGGAAGGGGTCATTCCACATACAGTCAACCAAAATATCGTGAACATTTTAATTAAGTGCCTCTCAGATTTTTATAAAACTTTGTAGAATTGGTTTACAATGCTGAAGAAAGACACATTTTTGGATTTTCCCATCCCCGGTCTTTCCGACTTCAACTTACTTTTTACGTTTTGAAGATAATTAATCGGTTTTGTAAGTAATTAATGGTAATTCTTGAACCAAATTCTCGTTAAAGGAGAAAAATTAAAATTAGATATTGGTCAACGTTACTCCACATTAAATACGTATTTGGTAAATATGTGTGTTGGGGGGGAGGGGGGGGGGATAAATTTAATAATGTTCATCTAAAAATGGTTTCTTCATATTCCATAGTATGATTTAAAATGAGAAGAATATTAAGGTTTTTATTAAACTCTGCTATAAGCTCATTCCGTTCAATAAATTTTTTAAACAGCCATAGACATCTTATAACATGAGATGCCTCTGAATTCAACATATAAGCACAGTCGCCATGCAATATATTTAATGGTCATAGAATGACGCCAAACTGAAATGAAGATCTATTAAGTTAATTTTCGTATTCCAGTTCATTCAAGTGACGTAATGTTGGGGGATGGGCTTGGGGGGGGGGGGGGGTTCAGTCCCCGCGTGCCGGGTTTAGGGGGCTCAGTCCCCACGTGCCGGGTTTAGGGGGCACAGTCCCCGCATGCCGGGTTCAGGGGACTCAGTCCCCGCGTGCCTGGTTTAGTGGGCAAAGTATCGGGGGATCAGAATTTAATGTTTACGTCATTGAAACTTCCAGAAATATATTAACACGAAAGAGAATGAATTTGACAGCAAATGTAATAAGGGTATTTTCCACCGATTCCCAGTATCACTGCTAAATGAATAAGCCGAAATTCATCTGATCTCCCCCTTGATTTTAAATTCAGATATTTTTCATCATCTTCTCAAAAATGTGTGTACCCTCCTTTCACCTCCTTAGCTCACTAAATATGTTTCAATTGAACCCTTTTTAAACTTTAGCCTCATTGCATACTAATCTAACGCAGGTAATGCATTACTTTTCCCGTAATCTGCGCATATACTATTGCATGGAAACTGTACTATTAACAACTCTGTATTTAACTCTACCCACATCACATTTTAATTCGTAACTCTGAAACCAAAAGTGTGCCCTGTGAACAATTCTAGAGCGAGTCTTCTCATTCTAGAATCTAAAGCATAAATGTTGTTGTCTCCCCATATATGGCCATACCCATAATTTCCAATTAATTAATTATAAAGCTTACACATTAAGCGTCAAATTTAAAAAAGATTATGCTTATGTTAGTCAGGTATAAGTCGTAAGTGATCAAAACTTCGTTTGAGGACCTGCAACTCAAAACGTACTCAATAACTGGACAAACCAATAATACATGCGTTTCTTTAGCCTTGTGACTATTTCCACCAAGTTATCAAATTCAGACAGGTCCCTTGTAAATTCTTTGGTTGAATTGACAACGAGTTACCGGAAGGTAATTGCTAAAAGAATATAAATTGATTGCTTTGCCATTTGAAAAGGAGCTACATATTGTTCGTCAAATTATTTTTTAAAAATGTTTTAATCGTTTTTTTTAATAGGATGAATGAATGAGTTTGAAATCTCTTTCACAAAACAAAATGTCACATTTATTACATTTTCGCTGTAATTCCGTCCTCTCCTAAAGGCCGGAGGCAGGAAGCTATTTTCTCCACATTTTTTACTTATACCTGGGTATACTGGATCTTCAATTGAAACTCAAGTGGTCACATTCCTTTCGATTACTTTGAAAAGCTTGCGGACAAATTCCTCAAGCTACTTCTTACGTGGAAAACAATCTTGTAATATAGCTTCGGTAGCTGGTCAAAGAAAAAGAAGACTAGTATTTTAACATCTAATCCATAGCATGATAAAATAGAAAATCCATTCTAGTTTCAATTGTTTTCTTTTTAAAATAACTAAACAAACCTTTAACGACAAGTCAAATTAATTGAGACCAAGGAATAATTTTTTAAGAAAAATAGCAAAATGAAAATGAAAATACCTAATCGCTGTATGTTGTTGAAGAATATTAATTTTCAGTACCTGTAAAAAAAAACTCCATATATCCTGCGGATTCCCCACATAACTAAAGATTTTTAAATTACTGACCATTGTAAGGTGAGGTTAAAAATCACGCTTCATGTCTGACAAAACAATGAACAATAACTCAGTAAAATGCTATTAGTACACAAAACATAGAAAAAAGATCAATTGAGAATACACATTAACTCATACTCATAAAAAAAATTGCCATTCCTATTTAATGTTAAGTTTACACGACACCTTCAAAGTATCACGTACCTACCAAATAAAACTGCATAACTTCGTCGATTAAAATAAAAATATCAAGTTAATTAGAATTGAGCTTTAACAAAAACGATATATTTTACAACACTAGACATTTTACTTGGAGATTATAGAATACAGAATGAAAATTAACAGACAGTTTAGTTTTAATAATAGAAAGTACATTTTTTAAAATATATTCAAGAAGAAGTGATAGCTGTTATTAATGTAGTGCAACGTAGGTCTGTGTAACTATAATGCAATTCATAAAACTGGTTAACTGCGGCTGTCAATTGCAAATATTACTTTAATTTATTTTATTGGGATTTGCTTGCAATAATTTATCAATGAATAATATTTAGGGTGGTGTTTATGTAAGTTCAGCAGTCACAGATAAGACTAATCTCAGACAGGTCTATATTATCCTTTTTCCATCTAGATATTAAATATTTTTGTAGCAACTACATTTTAAATCTATTGTAGTATTCCATCAATCCTAAATGAATAAAAATGCATATTCTGTCTTGCATCTTCTTTGTTATATGCATTAAAGTTGTTTAAAATTGATCGTTTATCGTATAGAATACCATAGACACAAAGAATTGACGTCTTGAGGTCACAGAACGGGTAATTCTTCTCTGCCTTTAGTATAGACTTAACGTCGCACTGTTTTAAGTATAGGGGTATTGAAGGGGGAAGGGACAAATATGAGGATGATTGGAGCATGGACTTTTAACCCCTTGGAGGATGATTGGAAAACGATGTCGATGAAAGGGTAGAACCACGGAACAGGTTGGGTGAGTGGTTAACGCTCTGAACTTGTATTCCGGAGGCCCGGGTTCGATTCCCGCGGCCGTCCTTTCTGACTGGGGTTTTTTCGTGGTTTTCCCTCAGTCGACAGGCAAATGCTGGGACGGTACCCTACTAATAGGCCACGACTGCCTACTTCCCACCTTCCATCCTAACCTACTCTTCACCATCATCTCCCAATCATCCTCATCATCATTCATCCGTCGCCATTAGCCTCGCTGCAGAACAGTGCGACGTTAAGCCCCAGACAAAAAAGGGTAGAACCATTCATGGTAGATGGTATAGCTTGTAGAAAGCGTGATTGTATAAGAGTAACTCCCTATACCATGTATTACCACAAGTATTGGTAGTTTTTCAATTAAAAGCTGAATTTAAGAAGAAAAAATACACTATAGTTTTTGCGAGGTCAAGTAGTTTTTATAAAGAGACTCAGTGAAGCAATATTTTTGTTATTCGCAGTTTACTAATTACGAATCAAACAAAACTTAATGAGATTAAATTAACAGTTTTTCAGGTGAACATCTTCGACACCCTTGAATTAATACAGAAATCGTGACAAAGCGTGTTGGGTATATATAGGTATATCAATGAATAGTCGGAATAGTCCGTCCGCACCGCGCGGTTCGGTCTGCGAATTTGGAACCATCCCATCATTTGCTTTGCAAATAAAATTGCCCCTAACACCATAATAGCACTCAATTTACATAATCAGTAATATGAATGTTCAATCTTAGTTTGGCAAATGAGAATGACCCTGATGCATTTGTGACATCCACGGTAGAAACCAAAGTGAAAAATTACAAAAAAAGTTATTTAAATCTACGTGACGGAGAGAATCAAAGGAAAGAAATGAGCGAAAATATATGTTCATGTTTTTTTATTGTACTGAGCATAATAAAAATAAACAATAATATGCAAAACACACTCAAACAGTACAGTTTGCCACGATATCACTGTAAAAATTGGGTAATAAAACATTTATGTAATAATTTCGTGGACGTTTTCGGAACCATCTTGTAATGACATGGCAGTGGTGACGGTTTGTTCCGTTGGAGGTGCTGGTGGCCCTGATAAGGGCCGTTCGCGCCGTTTCGAGCACCTCCAACGGAACAAACCGTCACCACTGCCATGTCATTTATGTAATAATTCAGAAGAATAAATTACCTCTACGATTAAATCACTGAATTAATCTGTATCCTACCTTATGCCACTGAAATTACTTATATTAAAATTATACCATCATAATATTTAATAATTGCAGTACAACATTGACGAACGATTATTCCACCAAAATACATTGAGCAACATTTGACAAAATATTTTTTTTGTCGACTCTAATATCAATCAATAACATCACCCATCGTTAATTTCTAATGATATGGACACGTCCTTAGTCCTTGCAATGATCGCGATCCTAGTTGAAACACGTACTACACCTCATCATTGTCAGAAGCTACGCGGGTGGGCCTATGGATTAGGACAATAGTTCGAAGTGCTAATTAGAGGGGGGGACTGTCCTCAGCGATGTCGGAGCTTCGATGCTACCGACATAGACCATCAGCACAACGAGAGAGAGAGAGTGAGAGAGGGATAGGTTGAATCTTTTCTCTTCATCGTCGTTGAGATACTAGCTACAGCCACCAGCATCTCAGTCTGACAGTTCCTTGCAGACGACAATGCAGTAACAACGTCAAGTGCATTTCACGTGCTGCGACGACTTGACGTATCGACTGAGTGTGGGAAGAGATTTTCTACGGCGTGATTTCTAATCAAGGTAATTAAGAGTTTTGATTGAAATAGATGGTGATTTACGTGGTTTTACATTTTATGAATTTGTGCAAAATTTATGACAATTTGATTTGCATTATAACTAATTTATTATTTGATTAAAAATAAATCACTTGTATATTTTAATCAATACTTATTTGTATGGTAGGTTATTGAAATTTTTATGTTAAACTTTATAACATTTTCGCAACATAATTGTCTTTTTGTCTGTCACGTAACAAAAAAAATGTATTACACATATAATCAGATGTAAAAAATCAGCCAAGACTATTTACATAGCAAAAATAAATCCACTAAAAATACTTCACTTAAAAACAGCAGCCAAGTCTCCTCTACTAAAAAAGAATGCATCTTAACTACAATGAAGAGTAGAGATAATTATTAAAAATGGATCCAAGTCAACACGTAAATTCAAAAATAATTTGTAGGTATAACAAAGTATAACTCTAATAATACTTGGGGCAAGTTAAACAACATTATAGAAGTTTATTTGTAATAAATAAAAATTCTCTGCTCAAGTTGCACTATTAAACGATACGCCACGTATTTATTGATTTGTACAAATTATTTTTGAATTAACGTGATGACTTATCACAACTTTGAAGAGTAATATAGGAATTCTGTCAGATTTTGAACATTTATGACTGAATTGCCTGTTTAGATAATTAAGATACTGAGAGCCAGTCTTTCAATACTCTGCTAACTTTTAAACGGTTGATTAGGACTGGCTTGTCATGGCAACAACCAATGACATTCCTAGAATGGCTGGGTTAACTTAATTACAGGTTTTAGCAGAGTATTGAAAAACTAGACCTGAAACAATTTGCCTAATTTCGTTCCAATCGGTTTAGCAGATTTTCAGGATGTATGTATGTATGTTTATTTTTCTACAATTTGTTACATTGAACAGGTGGTAGAGGTCTTAATACTAAATATTTTCTAGAATCTAAGTCAAATTAAAATACAACTAAAACAATCTTATAGGTTAAAGTAATTTATATAAATTAATAAAAATAAATACTTATATAAATATAAATATAACTATAACTATTACTGTTAATATTAATGCTAGATCGCTTTTAACTGTTAATTCGCCGACTTAATAGGTACTCTTAATACTCTTAATAATCTTTATACTCAATAATACTTAATACTTAATACTTAATACTCTTAATACTCTTAATACTCTTAATACTTAATATTCTTATCAATAATTTTAACATTCAATAATTCTGACATCTAAACTAAGCTTTTCAACTCGGCCAAGTCGGCTGGAAATTCCCGGAGATCCATCGAGTTCCATTCTCTAATGGTTCGGTTCACGAACGAATGCCTACCACCCTCAGTACGCGACCTTCTCTCCTTGATTTTCCACGAATGGTCGTTCCTGCTGTAGTAGTCCGGCATCGCAAACCTACTCGCCACCTCCTTCCAAGCCTCCTTCCCGACTAACGCTCTGTACATGTTTAAAAGGCGACCATGATATGACCCTACTTTCGGTTTCAAAATTTCGGTATCCGGTTGGTTTCATAAAAGGCAAATTATATGTCAAAAGTGCACATGTGATAAATATTTCATAACAAACTGTTCAGCCTACCGAAACCGAAATCCTATCAAGTTATTCCCCATTTCCTGACGTAGTTTCCAGTGCCGTTATTATGAATATTCACTCTTTACCATCATGCTTCTTACTAACATATTCCATAACGATGACCGTCTGTATACATTGGCGCTAGTTTGGTTCCAGTTGGTCCAGCCGTTATCGAGATATAACATCACTTTCTGTTTAAAAATAGCGACACAAAAACTGCCAGGGTAAGGGTGCATCAGACGCCAAAATGATTTGCAATGATTTGCAATGATTGATGAGTACAATGAGTTTTCATCGCACATGTGGTAAACGTTGCTATTTAGTTTAAGTTAGTTGTGCGCTGTTTTCCTTTTTTCCTACGAAGAGATAAATGCTGATTGTTATTATTAAAGAGATCCAAGAACGTGATTATTTTTGCCCTCTAGTCTTCGGCAGAACCAAATGTTTTCATTTGTCATAAATGCCGTCATAGAGCTAGGACATTTCCCAATAATGTGAGATGATTCATTATTGAGATCCAGTCTTCTGGATTGACGGCTAAATAAGTTGCGGTAGCACCGTGGTTTGTTATTTATTTTCACAGTTTATGAAACTCAAAATATGGTATTTTAATTTGTTTGTACGACTTGGCTGGTGTGGGGCGACCGTTCGACTAAATCGCCGCTCGACAATTATTAATAACGTTGCTGTCAATGTGTCTAAGTGTTAGAGATATAAATCAGGGAGTGCTAGCTTTATGTTTAACACTGCCCATATTGATGACATTAGGAAAACTTTGCGGCGAGTAGAAACATGAAAATGAAAATGGAGGTAATTAGGATTCAAAGAATTCACTTTTTTTTATTCAGAATTAGAAGTTCATGGGAATAAAATTAAGATTACCTAATTCAATTCATGATAAGAAAAAATATGAAGCAAATCCGATCGAAATTATTCAATTTTCTCTAAGTGTCTGGTTTTTGAATAGCATGTCCAGACAATGACATGACTATCTACAATTACGTGATAAGTGCTAATGAATTAATAATGTGGTACTCAATGGCAGTAGCAAGTGACACGGAGCTTTCAAAATTATACAATCGAAATGAATGGATTTCATTTGACGGCATTTTTAAATACTTTAACCAAAATTATCATTTTATTTCAGGTTTGTAATTGGCAGCGATTCCCTAGCGCTCTTCTAGATACAACAGCCGTTATTTCAGTTCTAGTGAAGATTGTCTCAATTTCACATTATTGATACTTTGGCTTGCCTTTTTTGCTCAACTATCTCCGTTCGCATTGCAACTACCAATTACAACGCAATTTTTTTAATTTAATAAGATTGTTTTGAATTCCTACTAATATAATCTCCTGAAACATCTTGTTTGAGATACAAATGTAACATGAAACCATGAGGAGCAGCGCCTGTATTCATTTACTTGTTGCATGTAATTCATACAAAACCAATTACAAACGTTTCCCAAGGAATTTGCAATAGAGAAAAATCTATTTTCCATATAGAATTCCTATTTTCCAGTTTCCACACTAATTTTGGCTAGTTTTCTGACACTACCTCTTCCTCACGTCATAAGTCATAACAATAGAGGACCAAAGAAAATCCACATTTCTGAGGTATTTACAACGTTTTATTGACTTTTGTATTTTGGCATTTGCCCTCAGGCGCTGAAAGGTCCTTGTAGAACGTAGTTGTATGTCCCACTCTTCACTTATCAACATTGTACTATCCAGAGCGTACCTAATAAAATAATTGCATTATTATATCACATAAACTGTATACACGGTTTAAAATAAGTTTTAATCGTTTCAATAAAAAAGAAAACAACATTTCACAAGAAATCACTAACTTTACTCCATAAAGCGTAGAGTAAATTCGAGCTAAAATCAGGTTAAATTATCGGACTAGACTAGCGATAATGAGCCTATAAAACAATTTACAATTCTGTATGTATAAAGACTGTATTGAAGCTTGTAGCATATCCATTAGAGGGGATTGTCCATCGTAACAACCGATAGTTCATGGTTTGGTAACCACGAAGCACCCACATACACGATACAATTACACCTCGACTCAAAACAGTTCATTGTGAATTTTAACTGGTGATTAATAAGGCATGTAGTGTAGTACCATTTTACTCCCTTACATTTAGAAAATGATGCTTTCATGAAAACGTTATAAAGTTTAATTAGGTATGAAAACGCACTCTATTAGGTTTGCGTATTAAAGCATGTTGATGGCACATCACTCAATTCTAGTAGAATTGTGATGTAAATGCAGTAAGGCATTTAATTAAACACACATTTTACCCTTTCATAACTTATTTAATACGCACTTTTAATATTAATTAGAGTATGCAATATTTCTTTAGTAATAATTTACTCCTTTTGGCTCTAGCACGGACCTTTTTTCTCTCTATGTTACTGAGGCTATACAGGTCACAGTTTTTCTTCGATCGAGCTGAAATTTTGCACACATGTACGTACCATTTCTGGGCGTTGAAGACCCTAATTTTTTTTAAATCCGCTTATAGGTTAAAATTTAAAAAATATATATTTCGATTGGTTAGTCTGATACACTATCAAAAAAATTTGGCAATTTTGGCAAGTCATTAAGACCAACATTGTCCCCAATCTTACATAGTTTCAGCCAAATCCTCCCATTGGTTAAAATTTAAAACCATTATGTCATGTGATTTTTTAAAATTTAAACTAAACTTTGCATGGTCATTGGGACCAACATTTGAGGTATTTGTACCAATTTTCAGACTAATCTGTCGTTATTTTCAAAAATTATTGTCATTTTATGGACATTTATGGACATAATCTAGAAATATTTGAAAAATGTATACTAAATTTTCATCCCTGCCTCTGATGATTTAGTTCCAAAGCCTGTAGAGCAGCTGAGACTTGCAAACGCATATCAAATCGGATCCAGTTCAAAGGCTCGCTCATCAACGCGTTACACTGAGCGTTTTCCTAGTATTTCTTATTATTTTTCTCCAGTGAAGACTGTTATAACTCGTAAACTTTAATAATCATAAATATGATTTTTTATTAGTGATAGTAGATAATTATAGAGTCCTCATATTTAAAATCGTTTTCTATTTTTCCACCGGTATAGTTTTATTAACTACCTATAATCCCTTTCTTCTTAGATATAATCTAAATCAAGACTCATTTTGATTTTATAACATCCTCTTGATTGAGTGCTTATGATCGTTCAACGGGTACCGGTTTCTCTATAGCCAGGTAGTAAGTCAAAACTGACAGTTCGACACTCTGCCACATTTATTATTTGTTGTACGCGACACCACTTTCATTTTTTTAAACACAATAGAAATTAAATATGGCCCAAAGAAATTTGAAGTAACAAAAGAAATTTAACTAACATGAACGTGTAGTAATTTCCTATTTAAATACTTCATGGAACTACACTCTTGAATATTAGGCTGAGCATGGCTACATTCTACCTTTAAAGACCGTATAAGAATAATATCTCAATAAGAAAGCAGTAAGAAAGTAGAAAATATTAAAAATACCTAATGAAAACAAGCTCGGAGTTCCTCAAAATTACAAATAATCAATTTACTATTCATTCGTATTCTGTAAGAGCCACATAGCATCATACAAATATTTAAAGTTAACATTCTCACTATCCACTCTGATTCTAGGGTCCTCAAGTTCGAGTCCAGATGTCGACTATCCTGATTGTGGTTTATCATGATTTACACGATCAGAGATGTCATTATAGTCCCATAAATACAACAGATCTTTGTTATGAACTGTTTACAAACGTTGTAAATCAACTTACTTATCGAAAATAATCAAGATAGCATCAGGTATCAATAACAAAGAGAAAGCTAGAAAATCTGTGAGAAACAACGATCCACTAACGATCTCGCACTCCGATTCTTTTCTCGGACCTAAATGTTCACAAAAACAAACTAAAAGAGAACACCAACCCCTTATCCTACAGCATCCGGACATTTTTGCTATGGAAAGAGATAAATAGTGGACATTGTTTTCATTCTGAGCTTGATCAGTAACAAATCTTCTGAATGTCTCAATCCACGGTTTAATTAAGTGAAACGTAGGGCCGGTATTAGCATTAGTTTCAGCTACTCAGAAAACTCGGGGTATTACCATTATATGCTGCAATTTAATTCCGGGGCTTATTTCCTCAGTTTAAAATAACCTCATGCTACATGGACTGCAGTTTTTGAAGCTAAGTAAAAACAGTATTATGATCCATTTATATAGTCCCTTATTGCTATTTACAATAATTGTATTTGTAGCTTCGTGTGAGTTCTCTGATCTCTGAGTCTGAGAAGATGTCTATCCACTAGTGCTCTCCTGTAGACCCGAGTTCGATTCACGTTCGGGTCGTTATCCATACCGAATTTCGTGGTTTTACTCTGTTCCAAAGCAAATTGCTAGGAGCACAATCTAATAAGCCACTACCGCTTCCTTCCTATCATCCTTCCTTACCCATTCATCTTCATATTCTCCCAATCATCTCGTGTTACTCACAGAAGCAAGATGACCGAGCTGTTGGCACATCTATAAACCCTGAGCTGTGAATAGAGATTTCTACTCCATTCAATTTCAAGCAGCAGCAGCTCTCTAAACAAATTCACACTTTGTATAACCAAATCAAAACATATGTTTTAAATCATAATTCATAATTTATTTTACTAAAATAACTTGTTATTACTCTATTTACTACCCTATTCATTTTGTATTGACTAATCTAAATACTGTGATTTTTTCTAGAGAAATAAATATGTTATAATTGCGTGAAAAACAAACGCAGTTTAAAAAGTCAAATGGAATTGCTCTTGGTTCGATAAATAATATGGTTTAACAGTTAAGAGTGTTATGAGTTATTAACTTATTAATAATTAGTATGCATAATCATACAGAATACGACGATGATGATGATGATTATGATGAAAGAGCAAGGCATGGCATATTATATGGCATTAATAGTTGACACTAAAAATGACAGTAAACTGAGTATTTTTCATTGGATCGAACCCCGATCCGAGAATATTTTCTAGATATTTTAAAAGGCAGAAAAATATTTTAAATCAAACTTGAATTTTAAGCCAAAGTATGACTAAGGGTGGTTTAGGTAAAATTTAGTATCTCCCATTTTACATCCCAATCTTGAAAATAAAGTCATTACTGCATTATTAAAACAAAAATTATTGGATAAATGTAATTAATACGTGCAAAACTAATTAGAGAGTTCAAAGTGTTTGAATACGTAAATGATCAGCACATCTAGGTTAACTTTACCCCTATTGAAAACCGCTATTAAAAAACAAACTCGTAACACGGTAACCCTATTAACATCCCATTGCGCTACGTACTGAGTCAACTGGCATTCTACTATGTATGATAATCTGTCCTAGGATGGCGCCGATCATGTGGACGGGTGTTTGGCTGATATTGGCTATGGTGAATCCGATCACATCTGCCAACGAAGGTATCGAAGGACCAAGACTAATGCTTGGAATGAACAAAACGCTGTCGAAAGCTTCACGAGATGCTTTCAGCAAACTTACTGCAAGTAGTAGTAAGATTAATTTGGCAGCTCAGTTTCAAGATACGGGTAAGTCGTATAGTATTACAAAAAAAAAATATATTTTAAGAGAGAAAAGTTTATTAAAAAACACAGTCATTCAAAATGGTTGCCACAAGGACACGGTATAACAGAAATTGAAAATAATAAATGTAAAATACATAAAAGAAACTATAGAGAACATTTTAATGAAAATTACATTGAAAATGACAAATCTCTATAACTAATGAAGTTATATAATTGTATGTCGTCTATATGAATTAAATGGTTACAGAGTATTGCCACTCTTTTAATAACTTAAATTTACTACTAAACTTCTTAAAAAATGGGGATTCGTGTTGTTTTCACCTAGCATGTGCTTAATAAATTTCGTACAAGGTTGCACTCACTTAACATTAGCAATAGTTGAGCAGCATGGGCGTCCGCAGGATTTCTGCCAGGTGGGGGCAGGGCAAGGAAAACAATTTTTACGGGTTAAGGGGGGGTGGGGGGGGGACTTCCCTGCCCCGCAAGGCGTTTTTTGGTTTTTGGACACTTTGAAATCAATTTTGAGACGTTATGAGGTGTATTTTGTTGAAATATTCAATATTTTTAAATATTACACTTTGGGGTGGTGGGAGACATGTTAAAAGCTGCCCCGCAGGGCATTTTTTGTTTTTTTGACACTTTGAAATCAATTTTCTTTAGTTTTTTTTTGGTTACAAAATGAAACTAGTAAAACCCCAGACTTCTTTTATGTTTTCCTGACATCCAGGGGGGGGGGGGGGGCAAGCGGCGCCCCCCCCCTTGCCTCCCCCCCCCCCTGCGGACGCCCATGTTGAGCAGCACAAATAAACATTCGATTTGAATTGCATAAAGGTGTATTTCATTTTATTACATAGAGGTGTATAGCATGGACAATTCTAGGAATCTGTTTTCATAATTTTACAGATATGTTACTTATTAAACATGCATTTGATGTCAAGTCTTATTTGAATTCGTCATTCAAATTGTATGCTTACATATATTGCACAGAAACGTATCAACATTTTCTTCTCCATTCATACTGAGCGTTAAAAGTAATTTCCACATTGTCAGTCGCGAATGTACATGAAACTTTATCGGAATTGGTGTTAAAAAATAGTTAATGAAGTCCGCTAAAAACTAATAATGAGTATTATTGGATATTTTATGAACGGTCTACAATGAGATATTATAAAGTCACGACTGAAACAGAAAATGTAAATAAACGAGGGAGCAGAAAATGAGATTTTATTTTATTTTATTTGATACTTAATATCAGATATTTCAATCCTAGAAGACAGACATGTCTCTGCACAAAAAAACGTAGCAGCATGAAATTTATGTGTTTAATGGAATAGAAGTGATCACATTTCTGTTCCAGTTAGGCGGCAAATAACAAGATTGATAGGTAGTATAAAAAAGGAGTCAGGTATACTAAAGGTAAGAGGAAAGAAAATAATGGGTAAAAATCACTACTTGCCGAGATTTACAATGTAAACTAAACACCATTCATTGTTGTTTCACGCACTCTCTTCGGCGGTACATGTTCTTTATGCATTGAGGCATCCAATTTTTCACGGTTAAAGGTGCAACCGTGCCTTCGACAGAAATTTAATTTAATACAAAAAGTTAATGGATTAACCATGAAGGTACTTCTTGTCTAAACTAAGGATGAAAATAATGAAATATTGTGGATAAATCATGGGATTTACTACCTAGCTTTTCACTTATTACATTATACATTGTTGTATTTCTCTTTGTACATTTCAAAGCAAGAAAATAAGCTATTTCCTCATTACCTATGAAAAAAAGTAGTTTTCAACCTAATAATAAAATGTCTTAGCATTAAATTCTACTTAGAGTTTAGCCGTTATTGTTCGGTAGTACTATTACCTACTTCTCGAAGTTTTTTTGTCAACGTAACACTTTGTTAACTTTGTCCATGTTATGGATTTTTTGAAACATTTCCCAACCAACTCATTGGTTTCAATTGTTTTGGTATTTGTAATTTTTTACACTGTATGGAAACATTAAAATTAGAATCAAAATAATATTAGAAATATAAGAATAAAAAAAAAATTAGCAACTTCACAGGAAGTCATACAAATTTCACGAATATAATCTGTACCTCAGAAGGAGGAGGCCGGAAGTCCATTATCTCGTCTTTAAGTTGTACACTTTAGGAATGATGTAATCATTCCGAAGACTCAAAACTCAAATAAAGTCAATACAAAACAATATCGCAACAAAGGACACTATTCACGATTCACTTGAACTAAATTAGTGTAGGTTAGTATACCAACAAAGAATGAACACAGAAATGCACATGCAAAATTACTTGAGAATCGAAATTCTCAGAATGTAGCATCAAATTTATGAACGTCAACATACCCTTCTACTTTTCAGTTTAATTTTCTTATTACTTCAGTAAACTCTAGACAAAAGCTTGACACATAGATACTCTGTATGTCATTTACACTGTTTTACAGAAGAACGAAATCTGTATACAAGAATTCATCCTGAACATAACAATAATAGCAATTGTCTTCTTTCCAGTCTTAAGTCTACAGCTTTATTGACAAATGCTGCATTATGACAGGCAATTTTGTACCGACTCAAATGGCTGGAACTCATTGCCATATCGTAAACATTTATATGTTAAGTATGAATGTAATTATTCCACACCATAAGAATTCCATTCATATGCTAACAATTATGGATAATACATTTAAATTAATTATCTGTTAAGTATGTTTCAATTCACATATTTCCACGATTTTTTTTTTGAATAATGTGTGAAAACCACAGATAAATTTTGATATTCTTTGAAGTGTTAGTTTGAGTTTTACTTTTTACGCGAACAGAAGTTTGAAAATCAAAAGGTAGGCCAATTAAAACTCATTACACGAAATAATACCACACACGGGAGTACCAGTCTTGCAAATCACCCCTCTGTATACAAATATAAGTATTTTAGGCAACTTAAACTACTTCTGTGTACGACTGGTAGTCGCGATAGGGGGTAAGTTTTATCACAACTTAATGCGTTGGGTATACGTGACCTCTAGTGCGCAGGGATGCAGTCCTAGTTTTAATAAGTGCCAGGGCGCCGAAAAATAGCAAAATCCGTTGCGTTCACGACACGAGTGGTGTTTGGGGAACAATACCCCCCCAATTTGGCCCAGTCGGGAATTTTTTTGAAAGTTTACTATTTTAGTGAAGATTTTACGCGTTTAGGACCGAGTTTTAAAATAGATTTTAAATTCTCTATTGTATAACAAAAGTTAAGATGCACTTTATTTGCATTTTTTAAGAATAAAATCGTAAACCATGGATGAAGGATTTTGAAAACGATGGCAGGGCGCGCCCTGCCCTTTTCCCAAAGAGAAACCAGGGCGGCGCCCTGCTAGAGCGACCTCAAAGTGTTCAATACGATTATTTTACGATGGTTTTCGTATATAACACTTTGAAGACTTATCAGAGCACATAATATCAACTCAGTTTGTGACAGCATTTCGAGTTTAAATGTACGCACTCTTTGATTTTTGAAAAGTCTGTTAGTGTGTAGAAAAATCTCGTAAAAATACTTCGAAGAATCACGCGCGTACCGTTACCTTACTAAGGTATATTTCTTATTGTAGAGTTTCCCTCATTTATCAATTTATCTCATTTGAATCGCACCTACATGTGATAGTGAAGGAGAAACCTGTTAATATACCTACAATTAGAATGTTGAAAAAATTGATATTAGATTAAGTCTCAGAGTTTGTGAATGATTTTACATTTTGAATCGTTTTATGTGGATTATATATTACTTACATTTACAACAATAAATACGTTCATAGTTTGTGTATGATTTTACAATTGTAATCGTTTTATGTGGATAATACATTACACTTACAACAATCAATACGTTCAAAGTTTGTGTATGATTTTACAATTGTAATCGTTTTATGTGGATAATATATTACACTCACAACAATCAATACGTTCATAGTTTGTGTATGATTTTACAATTGGAATCGTTTTATGTGGATAATATATTACACTCACAACAATCTATACGTTCATAGTATGTGTATGATTTTACAATTGTAATCGTTTTATGTGGATTATTTATTACACTTACCTACATCAATACGTTCATAGTTTGTATATGATTTTACAATTGGAATCGTTTTATGTGGATTATATATTACACTCACAACAATCAATACGTTCATAGTTTGTGTATGATTTTACAATTGGAATCGTTTTATGTGGATAATATAAACTTACAACAATCAATACGTTCAGAACCTTGTACGGCGCAAGCAATTAGTGTTTTAAACGCAATGCCAATGGCTCTCTTTAAAGCCTTTACGAATACTTCAAATCATGGTGTTCTTCAAATCATGGCGCCTATGGTTAAAGTTTTTACAAAAAAAAGTTATCGTAATTAACGTCATTAATTACAAGTGCGTCATTAAATATCTATATATACATAACATTGACACGTGTATATATAGAGCACGAAAACAATGTACCTATGCTGGCACAGCACAATATTTCCTACAACTCACATTATACGATGATATTCTATGAATCTGTTCATGTGGGAATTATAATATGTAGTTTTTGCTGATACTAAAATTGTTGAGGATGGCAAATGGCGTCAACGCTATCTTACTTGAAATGCTACGTACGTTTTTATTTTTTTATATTGATAAATAGTAGTGCATTCGCAAACTTTATTTTACTATATTTTTTAAGGGGCAAGGATTATTTTTTTGAGTACTAGATTCGATGTTGTAGACATTTTATTGGTTGTAAGATAGAATTTTTGTGACTATGTGCAGACCATGGGGATGGCCCCGCAGAAGTGACTTTGATTGATGGCTACTTTTATTGATGCTATTATTAATAATCTGAGATAACTATCATGACTAATTAACAATTAACAGGGTGGCACGTAGCACATGAATCATAAAATAATTTGTAAAAAATAATATATTTACACATACGTTTTGACATTCAATTTTTATGTGTCATGGATGGGTAGATATCAATTTTAGTGGAAGAAAGTGATTCGATTAATTTTAGTGTATCCTTTGCTTGTTATTTCTAATAGACGTTATCGATCATTTGACTCTCAGACAATCTGTACCTCAGAGGTAAAAGGACCAATGTTCATTTCAATGATAATTCAGGTGAGCTGAAAACCAGTTTAATCTACCGTCATCCAATCATATTTGTAATAGTGAAAACAGTCATTTTGTAAGAGAATACTTCAGTAATTGTTGACATCAGTCAATAATGGCAATAGACAGTGCATGATCATGATTCCAAAAGTGTGCAACACAAAATAGAGAAATTGGGCATCGGGCCTTCACTTCTGAGGTACAGCAATAAAAGCTACAAGATATGCCCGATTCATAATTATTCACATAGTGGCAGTGTTATGACTTATAATGTATAGTTTAGAATCGTACAAAATGTTTTACATTGCACTAAGTACCTATACAATAGCAGGGGAAAAAAGTTTTAAAAAAGGTAAAAGAATAGGTAAAATGTAAACAATCTTATTCACTACACATCTTATATTATTTATTTCACTGTCACCCCTCACCATTACAATTATGTGTATCTGGCATTTTTAGTATCTAAATTGCTTTGAAATAATCGCGAGATCGCCTATGATAAATGCTGTCTGGATTGCATCCTAAACTAATTAAATGCAACTTGGCATTGGCATTATATCAGTCTAAAAGAAAAAGATACTCAGAAAACTCATGATTACACCAATTGTAAGATAATAATTCAAAAACACAAAATTTTATTGACCAATTATTTTCCTAATTAGGTACATTACAACTCTCCCTCCGCAATTATTTTAGACATTAATATGTATTTATCGGAATTACTTTATTTTAGAATGGATTTCGTGTAACATTCTTACTCAAATACAAACCTAATATTTCATAAGAATTATAAAAAAAATTATTAGTACAAGATATATAATGTACAAATATTTAATTATAATAAACTATGTTAAACAAACGACACCATTGAGGAACTGTACAAGACTTCAAAGAGATTGGATCCGCCACGAATGATTTCTTATCAGCTGCAATGTCTTCTAGAGGTTATAAACAAGGCATTATAAGCTAAGGATGATTTCATTGTAGTGTGGTATATCTTGCACAATCATATACTCAAGTACGTGAAGAATAGAATCATATTTCTCATGAGCAAGCTTATGATGGAAACATGTTGCTAGAAATGTTACTTAATATTGTATTATGTATACTTCTACAGTCTTGGATATAGCTCCATAACATGATAGATAGGACGGACAAAATAAATATTTCGCCAATAATGGAGAAAACGGGCAATTTTGTACTATATCATATCCACCCAAATAATAACGAGCACTAATAAAATGTTCTATTTTCATTTGATAAAAATGTTCACTGTTAAAATAATGAGATTTATTTTCGTTCTTGACGTTTATATCAACTAAAAATTGTGGTATTTTTCTGGCTTTAATAAAGCTACCAGTACCAGTAACCATCCTAAAACTTATATCTACTAGGAAAACGCTCTGTGTAACGCGTTGATGAGCGAGCACCGACACGCGCAACATCACCAATCGAGCACGATCCATTCAATCAAAGATAGCTAACTATACATCATTAGTACTGATTTTCATAGCAACTTTCCATAAACGTTCTGGAAAATTGAATAACAGATCAATACCTTGAATTTGATACTTCTCCATCAATCTCTGTGAACAGATATTTAAAACACTTAACAATTCTTGGCCGATTGGGCTGGAAATGTGTAAAATATGAGAAGTTACATGTGCTATCTATCGAAACGTTGCTTCTAACATAACTGTGAACCACGATCCATATTCAAAAAAAAATAAAAAAAATTACCTATGTAGGTATACATACTTAATATACATCCCTTTATGAATTGCAATAATAATCTACACAATCAACAAGAATATGATTTTCATTGAAACTGAGAAAAACCATCTTGGTATATATGTACTGAAAACTTGTAAAATAATCTATGCAAAATTTGAGCTTAATTGGAGCATTTTGATTTTCGACCAATCGTGAGATATTTTCATTCTTGAACCAATCAGAGATCAGCTGCTAAAAACCACACACGATTAAGTTAGAATGATATTAGAGTGGTGAGTGGTTAACGCTCTGAACTTATATTCCGGAGGCCCGGGTTCGATTCCCGCGGCCGTCCTTCCTGACTGGGGTTTTTTCGTGGTTTTCCCTCAGTCGACAGGCAAATGCTGGGAAGGTACCCTACTAATAGGCCACGACCGCCTCCTTCCCACCTTCCATCCTTACCTACTCTTTACCATCATCTCCCAATCATCATCATCATAATCATTCATCCGTCGCCATTAGCCTCGCTGCAGAAAAGTGCGACGTTAAGCCCCAGACAAAAAAAAGTATGTGTGCAAATTTTCAGCTCGATCGGAAAAAATTGTGACCTGGGGCCTTATTCTGGAACATTTAAATTCCAAATTCTGATGGAATCTGATGCGGTGCAATGTTAATCCTCATGACCGTGACCGGATTCCATCATGGAATGGAATTGGGAAAACGTTCTACGCCTCCTGTGGCGTCGGGCCAAACAAACACACACAAAAAACAGAAAAAGTGTCCAAAAGTGCAAAATGGAGATGCTCGCTTAATGAAAGAAATAATCTCTGGTAAATGAAATAAATGCTTTTAAAAGTAGGTATAGGTACACGACGTACGTACTGGCCCTGGTCCATGACCTTTCACCGCTCTTATCTATAGGCACCGAGTGTTCATACCCCCAGCGCCACTAGGGATAGAAATCGGCAAAAATGTGAGGCGAAGAATCAGCAATTTTATAATCTCGAATTGGCCGTGGCCATAGCAACCGATAAAAATCCACAGATAACTCAAAATAGCTCTGAATTGGTAAAAGAGAGGAGCAAACTAATAATTTTATCAGACTCAGTGGAATTTTTGACACTTCATACATTTTGCACAGCGAAATATCATTTGGAATATTATTGTAAGAATGCATACAATGAGTAATGTTTACTTACTGCTGCAACTAAGGGTATGAGGATCATACCAAGAGTTGCTAATTTATGCCACCCATGGCGCTGTTTCTCATTTTCAGAAACAAAAGTGAGTCAACACTCGGTGCCTATAATGATGTACAACTGCAAATTCTACCCTAAATTCGACTAGAACAATCCGACTGTGACGGCCTAAATCCTAAATGATTTACATCCACTGCTGTGCATACAAAATGCAGTGTTAAAACGTCGTTGAATAAACAATAGATAACACAATATTAGCTTGAAATGCAATGAATGAGCACGTCCTCACTGAAACTGACCCGGCATACAGCTCTACATTCATTAACTAACAAGGTGGTGTGATTCACACATTCCTTGTAACTTTTACCTGTATTTACCCACCCGAAATAGTTGACTTCATGTAAGTACACTTTAAATGATGTGGGTGGGTTAAATCGTTTAGTGAATCAGACTAATTAATTTGTCACAGATTCCATCTGTGTATTAATGCTTTAAAATGGAGCAAGATGGTTCAGGGAAGCGCTATGGATTTGTTCCGATGCCCCAGAGCCCAGAGGAAAATTAAGAACCACAAGCAGAAATAAATCAAAATCGTCAAGTAGACTACTTGTAAGAAAGATAATATTGTATGAGATGTAAGTAAACACAAAGTACAAAAGAATCGCAAAGAAATGTGTTTCTTGATTTTTCTTTGCTTGAAGAGAGATGGCGCAGGTGGTGACGCACTGGACTCTCAATAGAGAGTCTCCGGATCGATTTCCGCCTCTGGCTATCCTGCCTTTCGAGGATTTTTCTTTGGCAAAAACTATTGAAGCCAATAGTGTTTGCAAAGAATATCATTAACCCAATTTGTCTTCTAAATAGACCCAGAGTTGAGTCACACATAATTAAAAGACAATTTATCACCAGTTCAATTTAGCATATATATTAATTATGTACCTCAGAGGCAGAAGGCCCAAAGTCCATCTAAATGATTCTTAAGGCGAATTAAAAAACCAGTAGGTAGGTATGTAATTCTACCTTCATCCAATAAAATTAGTAATTGTGACACCATGTCATATTGCAAATGAAAGTGAATAATTTAATAGAACTGAATTTGATGACTTCAATCAAATTGCAAATGATATAGCTTGATTACATCATTCAAAAAGAAAATCGAAGGAATGGACATCAGGCCTTTTAACTCTGAGGTGCAGAATTATTATCATACAGCTCCAGAGCCATCGTTAATATTTACATTCACTCTTTTAAATTGCTCGATGTAAGTAAATGTGGACCTTTGACTTATGAGAAGTCATCAGCTTTATTAAGGCTGATCATATATTTTTTCCCACCAACGGTCAGTTTGGAGTAGAGGTGAGCGCGTGAGTGATTTTTGACTCACGCACGCGGGTTCTGCATTTCGCTCACAATGGATTCGTGCACGCTCACGCACACTCACGAATTACAGCTCACGCACAGTCACTCACGTTGATAACTACAAAATCTTATGCTTTGTTTGGGTGAGGTCCCTCTAGGTCAGATTCTCAGATGTTTGATACACATCTCAAATCTTTCTGTACAACGAACTGTTGAGTCAAAATGTGTAGCTTGATAAACGTAACGTGGCCACGGACTACCTTACATCTCTTTTCTTATACCCGATACGGAAGTACGCATAACTTATTTAAATTTGCTTATCAAAGGATCCCCTTTAATTTGAACACCAAAATGACCATTCCTGGCCAAAATTCACAGAAATCTGTTGATGGTAATGAAGAATTATGTAAAAATTAAGAAAATCATGCCCCGCCGAGCGTTTTTTATTTTTAACGTTATAGAAACTAATTTGGGACGCAGACATGGCTGCATAATGGGTAAAAAGTGAATAAAATATTAATTAATTGAATACAAAATACAGAACAATCCTAGTATAAAAAGTCACTTAATAAGAGCTGGTCCGTGAATACGACCCAAAACTATTTCACCTAATTCAATATCCATAAAATAATTTCGCTTTTTTTCATTCTATTTATCTATTTTTAAGATCAATAATTATGTATTATTATTGCATCAATAATTGATTATTGATATAATTCAATATTGAATAATTGATTGATGTTGCATCAATGTACTTTTAGATAAAAAGTACATAGATTGCATTAAAAGTATATATAAGAACTCGGAATGTGCAGTGAAAGTGGGGAAGATGGTTTCAGATACTTTCAGAGTTTCAAAGGGATTGAAACAGGGATGTTGCATGTCTCCGACTTTATTTAAGATATACCTCAGAAGGGCTTTGGATTTGTGGTGTAGAAAATGTTCTGGGATGGGCATTGAGGTAGGGGATACAACTTTATACACACTGCTCTTTGCTGATGATCAGGTCGTTGTAGCAAATGATCGAGAGGATATAGAGTTTATGTTAAGGAAGCTCTCAGAGGAGTATTCCAAATGGGGTTTGAATATGAACATGGCTAAGACGGAATATCTTGTAATCGGCGAACAGGGTGACGACATGGTCATTGGGGGTGCAGTGATCAAAGGGTGCGAGAAATATAAATATTTAGGAACCTTTATAACGGAGAAAGGAACGTGTGAGGAGGACATTTCAAGAAAGATAACTAATGGACGGGTTGCCATACAGACTTTGAATTCCTTACTCTAGTCTCAGCAAATGACAAGGGAAACGAAGTTTCTTTTGTACAGAGCGATAGTCGAGCCCATAGCAACGTATGGAGCTGAAGCTTGGCAGATGACTCAGAGAAGTAAGGAGCGGTTGGAAGCCCTAGAAATGGACCATCTTCGAAGATCATGCAGGGTGTCGAGACTGGAGCATATACCTAATAGGCAAATAAGAGAAGAAATGGGATCGGTAAACACGATTGTGGATAGAGTCGAGACGAGGCAACTAGTGTGGTATGGACATGTCAGGAGAATGCAGGAAGAGAGGTGGCCAAGAAGGATGTTGGAATACAAGCCTCCGTACAGAAGGAAGCGTGGACGCCCGAGGAGCTCCTGGATGGATGGAGTTCAGAGGGCAATGGTGGAAAGGGGTTTGGAAGAGGGCGATTGGGAGGATAGAGATAACTGGAGGTTGAGATGCGAGAAACGGCAGCAGCTGTAAATCCTCGTATAAAAAAAAAAAAAGATCAATAATATCTTCAAGAATGAAGAAGCTCTGAAGTAGACCAAGAGATCAAAGTTGTGTGTAGCTTTGCACACTCACGCACAACTTTTAGTAGTGGTGTGCACACTCACGCACACTCACGCTAAAAGTCGTGAGTTACGTCACGCGCTCTCCTCTAGTTTGGAGCGGTTTTAGAGCGAAATTCAAAATATAAATTGCCATATTTGTCAAACGGTTATGAATATCGAAAAAGCAAGCCAGAGGTGACATGTATTGCACCTTTATCTACATTTTCATCGCTTACTGTCATAACTTTGCTCCTACTATGTGGTCAGAATTTGTCGGGCACGAAAGTGCTCCGTCGCTCGTCCGTCTCTCGCACGGAGCGATGAATACATGTCACCTCTGGCTTGCTTTTTCGATATTTATAACAGTTTGCCAAATATGCCAATTTATATTTTGTATTTCGCTCTAAAACCGCTCCAAATCGATCGTTGGAAGGAAAAAATATATGACCGGCCTCAACTCAATTATAAAGTGCATAATCATAAAGCTCATCAATCGCATATCTTTATTACTTCTCAGATAAATCTGGTTGCACCGAACTACGTTCGAAGCGTTACATCTCTGACGGTTCCTGCACATCACCGAAACCGATCATAGACAAGATCTGCACGGACTTCTGCATGAAATCACCAAATGGAACATCTCCTGTGGATTTTGCTACCCAGCTCTTCAACTACAATAACAACAATCGCCAAGGTACCGCAAGATCTTTCTTGGAGAAGTGGACATGCGTAAATAGCGGTACCAAACGACGTAAAGTTAAAATGTTATGTAAAGACGGGTCCCGGAAGGTTTATCATGTAAGGGTAGTGACTCATTGCAAATGTACCAGGTCGACCGGAAAGCGAAAGCTATCCAATTTGGAAAAAACAAGAAAGCTTTTTGAAAATCGAATGGAACATAAGCAAAGGCTTAACTAATTAAAAACAAATATAATACAAATAGTAATAATAATTACTATAAACATAAAATATTGTTAAATGTACCTTTATTATAATTTTATAAACATTGAAAATGTTATTGTACTTTCTACGAACATTTTTTAAAGCAAATTACATCGCGATTCTTTCAACTTTGAACAAAAGCATTTTATTTTATAAACTATATTAATGTAATGTAGTAGTACCTACGCATTTTTAAACATTTAAGTCCAGGGACTCCATTAGACATGATGAAAACTGACGTTGATTAGGTTTAACCCCACATCAACGGTGATGATGCTTCCTTTTCATTGCAACCCTTTACTGCACTGTAACTTGTACTAAACACATGGGTTCAAATAAAAATGAGATAAGAGTAGGTACTACTACCGGTTCTACTAGTATTTTGCTTTGGCTGAGTTAAAATTGATGTGCTTGCCTCCTGGCCGTAGAGTGTAAACTTCCTATTGACCCAAGTTTGTTTTCCACGAGACAGTGTTGTGGAAAATTAACAAAAAGTAGATATAGGATATGCTTTGCAGCTCAATATCAATTATAGCAGGAAATAGCATAATTTAAAAGAAGAAAACGCTCTCGTTAGAGGTTTATTTTAATGAATATTAGTTATTAACACTTGCTTTAATATGTCATTATTGATACTAATACACATTTAAATGGAAGAAGAATGCACTTTGCAAATCTAAAGGCAGTTATTCAACGATTTCGAAATTTCTGGGGACAAATTCAGATAAAGTTTTCTAATCTCTTCCCACATGACCTGAGCAACAGTGCTGTGCTCTAAATTTTTGCCACTCTAAATAGTGGTAGTTGCAGTCATTCATTTCAGCTCTTCGTAAAGAAAATAAATCTCAGTCCACCTTCTGATGATAGCCAAAGCTAGGCCAAAGTCACGGACTACGTCTTGTACATAGAAGCCTACATACGAGGGAAGGTCATTATATTCGCGGACTCAAAGGGTTATCCTAGCGGTGTGTTTCTAGAGCACATAGTTCAATTGTGTGACCCTTTTTAGGCATATATACCAAATTTTAGAAAAATTGTTTTATTATTGTTTATGTTATCCCCGAATAAGCAAATCAACCTCCAAGAACATTTTAATCGTCAAATTGAGTGTCGCGCAGTCATCAAATTCATTCAAAATAAATTAAAAACACCTCAAACAACCTCAAACCACTTTGGAAGCGATTTTAGTGTATACAGGGACTGTTTCACGGTTTTCCATAGAAAAATCTTTTCCAATACTGTTTGAGGTGTTTTTCCTTAAATTTGAATCAATTTAATGACTGCGCGACACTCAATTTGACGATTAAAATGTTCTTAGAGGTTGATTTGCTTATTCGGGGATAACATATACAATAATGACACAATTTTGCTAAAATTTGGTATATATGCCTAAAAAGGGACACACAATTGAACTATGTGCTCTAGAAACACACACCGCTAGGATAACCCTTTGAGTCCGCGAATATAATGACCCCCCCTCGTAGGTACTATAAAATCAGATTCAAAATAATGTTCAATTAATTTTATCTTCAAGGGCAGTCTAGGATGAAAAGGACCGGGATGCGATGAGGCAAAGGGCCCGGATAAACATGTGACAGGGCCTGTAAAACAAAGTAGAGAGAAAAAATGTATGTAAAATGACTAAAAATGCTGGTTAAATATGAAAAACTACAGTAAAATGTATTTAGGGGAAAAGGGGGGAAAGAGCATAATCTTTTAATATGGGGAAAAGAGCCCGGGATGCGATCGCAACCCGGCACCCCGGGCCAGACCGCCACTGTTTATCTTTATGTTTCATATTATTATGCTCATTTGATTGTTATATTACCTTAAATCTTAATCATAGGCTTTTTAATATGGCTTGATTTTACCATGTTGTACTATATATACCCAGCTATACTATAAAATATTGTAAAATCTGTCTACGTTCAGTTAAGTTCCCGATTAGCACAGACATGCAGTAGGTAGGTACACATGTTACGTTGTTTTATTCAATAGATATTACATTTCTACATGTGATACAGGGTTTATCCTGGCTATTATGTTCGGGACTAAATAAGGGACCTAGCCTAAATAATAGTGATAGCTTATGCCAATGTCCATATTCACAATAGGTAGGTAGCTTAAGGCTGTTTATATAATTTCGATATCTGTTTAGCTGTATTTCGTCAGTTTTAACCAATCATCAAAAGAAGTAAGACATAATTGTTACGAGATGAATATATTTAGGGGCTGTTCATAAAGTATGTCACGCCTCAGGGGTGGAGGGGGGGTCTGCTACACTGTGACAATCCATGACAGCGGGGAGGGGAGAGGGCGGACTAGCATGATGTCACACTTTGTTGTATCAATTCTGTGTTAATTTTAATGTTTCACCAAAAAGAAATATCACATTTATTATTCTCAGCTGAGATTTAAATTTTTTCTCTCCTTAGGATTTGAAGATTCTCGAGTAATTTCTCGTCAAGAAAATCCTTAATGAGAATTTTCTCATTCTTTCAATATATTTTTGCAATAAATCAAGAACTGTGGTCCGTGTCACACGGAATTGTCCGCTAAGATATTTTGAATAGGTACCTCTTGTCCGAGAGAGAGGGATGGTCTCGGAAGACCGCGCGATCGCACACAGCGACTGAGGGATGGACAAAAACCCGGTTATTTGTAACAGTAGGGGCCAAGTCTGGCAGCCTACTCCGTGTGACACGGACCATACTGAAAATATTCATTTTGTGAAACCGTATGAAATTCTCTCGAACGATCTCGAAAATAGGTACCCAGGTGTGACATACATTTTAGGGGGCACTCTAAAGTGTGACAACTTGTGACAAGGGGGGGGGGGAAGTGTCCTATTTTGCGTGACATACTTTTGAACAGCCCCTTACCGAGATAATATTTTATTGTGTGACTAAAATATTTGAAATAAAGGTGATAGGTATAGAAAATATTAAATTTAAGTTTCTCAAATTGTAAACTTTTGATTAATTTATGTAACTTGGATTGTACATTATCCATGCCCCTTCACTTCCCCCTTTTCCACCCACATTACTGTAACAATCTTGCTCACACTCAAATTACCACTACTTTTCAGCTTACACTTGCAGCAGCCCGATGTAGATAACACTTCCTGCAGCGCGATTGTGTAAGCTTCACTTCCGAGTTAGACGATCGTCTAACTCGGAAGTGAAGCTTACACAATCGCGCTGCTGGTACTAGAGCCAAGTTGACAAAATTACCAAACTTCATTGATACGAGAAAAACCAATATTGTAAAACTGGTCCTTCAAGTAGTTACCCAATTCATTCATGGCACTATGCTTTTTCTATACATGTACATGTTTATCTCATACAATTAAACTTTATTTCAAAAGCCATGCCAACTTATATTAAAAATTATAATTTATTTCACCTCACCCGTTTCCAAATAGATCCTCAGGATGACATCCGAGGTTCTAAAATCTTGGGGTTATGGTCATTAAATGTCTGCGGGTCAATCATCTCGACACTCCTCTATCCTCCCATTATCAGTGGCAGACTAATCGAGGATGCTGGTATATTTATTGCGTGCAAGGCCATTATCTCTACATATTATGAGCTTTCCTTTTTCAAACGACTTTCCTGAAAAGTCCAAAAATGTTCGAGCATTGTTCAAAAATGAAGATATGCTTTCACACCATGAAAGTGTCCTCAAATTGAACCATTGACTTCCTGTCTACATGGGATTTGCAACTTTCGTCGATTTCTAGTGACTAAGGATAGTAAAGTGCGACTCATCTAATCGTGATACCCAGGTATATTCGCAAATATCCGAGTCTCGACCCATCCCGACCACTGGCTTCTATTCAAGCGCTCTATTGTCAAGAATGAGCTGTCAATCCGTCCATTCATGCGCTTCATTAGACAATATGCATTCTTAAGATGTTAAGGGAATTGCAATTTTGATGCTTTTGACGGCTAAAATGAATGTCAAATTGAACAAAGATGAGTCATTTTTTATTTTTCAAAATCGGTTCATATTTGGCCGAAACTGATCGCACGCATAAAATATGAGATACAAATTATTTCGGCCAAATATGAACCGATTTTGAAAAATAAAATATGCATTTCATCTATGTTCAATTTGACATTCATTTTTGCCGTCAAAAGTATAAAAATCGTAATTCCCTAAACATCTGAAGAATCCATATTGTCTAATGAAGCGCATGAATGGAGGGGTTAACAGCTCATTCTTGGCAATCGTTGAATAGAAGCCCGTGCTCGGGAAGGGTCGAGACGCAGATATTTGCGAATATACCTGGGTATCACGATTAGTTGAGATGCACTTCAGATACCTACCCTTCTTATATTACATAGACCAAGGTCAAATGCAAAATGATCCGCTTACATTTGAACAGATTGCAGGGAAAGCTGACGCAGCACTTCAAGTATCAAGTACGAGATTAAGTACACCACACTACGAAACAAAATTAGTAATGTCTTTATATTGCCAGAATCTGGTCGTGCAGTGCGGTCTCAGACACCGTCAGAATCATTCAGCGCTTCAGCTTGAGCAGTCACAAATGCCATATCGAGTGGAAGACAACGATTTCCAGTGCATTTTATACTAAATTCATTTCTGCCAGTTACCTTGAACTTAAGATTACTTTATTTGAATGGGTTTAATGCAAACAATAAAGCTAGTGATCATCAGTTTTCCAATGATCAATACAACCAAATTTACAAGATGCTGCTCATTTACCAAGGGACTTCAACCTACGGGAATAACGGAAAAAGGAGAGATCAAGAAAAATACTCATTTTAATCCAGGAATGTATTTGACAATGTACGAGTACACTCCCACATGGAAGACATGGATTTACACAAAATAATGGGACGTACACAGCTCTTCAAAGCGTTCTTTAGTGTTTTGTCTTGCTAGTATTGGAAGTTTTGTCATTTCGTTAGTGTGGCGACAAACCTGTAAAAATCGCCTTGAAGAACTGTGCACGTCCCGTAACCGTACACAAGCCCTAAGGCATAAGAGTGGCTACACTGGCCAAGAAATCCTAATTACAAATACATAATGGTCCACCTGTGAAGTCAAATCTGATCACTTATTTTTCTCAATACAACAAAAGCTAGGAAACAGCTGCATCCACATCATCATCTCAGTCCAAGAATGCAAGTCCGTCATCATAAAAACATCATCATCTCAGTCCAAAGGAATGCAAGTCAGTCATCATAAAAACTCACTAGTCATGGTTAAATATCATGATCTGGTAACTTCGAGTGGAACACTGAACACATTCTCAGTAAAATCACATGAATGGAGATTCCCAATTACATAAGGACAATACAAAAGCACTAGGCTAGGCTCCACTAGGCTGGACCAACATTTGATTAATTAGTGTATTATTACGTGAAGAAGTAAGTAAAAAGTGAATTATGACGCCCACACCGCAGAAGTTGCGGAGGGATTGAGTTTAGTAACGCGCCATGGCCCGTCTAGTGATGGAAAAGACGTGAAGGAGTGTGGGCCAAAATGATGTTATGGTCATCGCAAGCGCGAACGACGATCTCGTCATTGGCGGAGCCTGCCGGCACGCCGATGAAGTTGACACCGCTCTTTGCAGCGCGGACAATGCTGTCCGGGAATGGGAAGAACGCATCTGAGGCCAGTGCCACGTCAGTCAGGCGGCTCTGCCATTCGGCGCGCTCCTCAGTCGATGGCAGGGACACAGAGTGTGTGTAATCGATCCCGGGAATGTGAGCGCCAGCGAGCATTTCTATGGGAAAGTAAGGCGACGTCAACGTAATACTTTTGTTGCTATAGGAAAAGCAGATTAAGTAGGATTAAGTGTTAGAAAAAGAAAAAAAAATGGAATGACGAATTTTCTGACAATCTCAGATGGGATGATGCTAGTTAAATATGAACAGTCAAATTTAACAGTCAAAATTAACAGTCAAATTTAGCTAGTCAAATTTAAAAGTTAGACTCGTCAAGCTCGCAAATTGTTAGTGAAAGTTGTCACCACTGACTCCCCAAGATAAGACCCAACCCAACCCATAAGAAGGCAGCATAACGTAAGGTTCACATGAATCGAGAATCATGTCTCCGTAAACCATGGTAAGTTGCGACTTTGACGCCCAATCAACCAGCAATGCCGCGTTTTTCATACAAAATAAGTCACTTTTGATACGCAGATACTCCGTACGCGTGTATAGTCCGCATCCCTGTTTTGAGATTTCAATATTTGAAATACCTGCGGACTATATGCGAGAAAATACGGTATTTTGATAGTGGTCATGTTAGGATCCACGCATCAGGCTGAAAATACGAGGAAAGCTACTCAAATGAAACTTCCTACTTGTCGCAATGAAAATTAAGCCATTTAGTATTTACCAATTCCAACAATTGTAAGTGTTTGGTTTGACGTGAGATATTGTTCGATTCGTTTTATAATAAACAAGACACTGAATGAACCAGGCATGTAGGAAGAACCACTTCCAAGTATTTAACAGTCTAGATAAGATAATAGATAAAAAATAATTATCTAGATAAGTCACAACACTGATGAGCAGATTACTCTGAAGTCTGCCGTGAGCAGTTTCTGGACTTGTAGTTGCCTCTGTTATGGTTAATAAAAATCTCTCCCCTCTTCTGCATTTGAAAAATACCTTTCAAGAGAAAGTGTACAGCTCGCCCTTTGCGAGGGTTAACGATAATCAACGAGTAGGTATTCATGTGGTGTGTGATTTTTTCAAATTTAACATGTGAGACTTGTCCTGTTGCAATAAAGAACAAAAAAAAATGAAACTATGAGTCTACGGGGCAGATGAATATTTGGGTTACACATTCGTCGTATAGTCATCACTTGAGGACTGCTGTTTATAGCTGCATAACCAATATTCTGAATTGATTTAATAATTTGGGTAAAAAAATGTACAAGGCAAAGCTTACCCGGAATGGAACGGGCGATGATTCCATCTATGATGTTGGCCATTTGAGCACGGTTTACACCCGCCTCAAACTTCAAGTCGTTGATGCAAGGCTGGTGGCGCATCCACCTGGAATTTAATCAAGAAGATATCGATTCCTGTAGAATATGAAGCATACAATTGAAAAGATACGTGTCAAGAATACATATTTTAAAAAGAAAAACAAGGTCAATAATCGTGAAGAGACCAGCTGCAAAGTACCTATGGTAATTTTGTGGTGGGTACAAGTTGCATTGAATTAAATTGTACTAAGTATTTCAATAATGCAATTGCATTCCAAAAGAAAATTGCCAAAATGTGGCAAAAACAGCCAAAATGTGTACCGTATTAACTCGTGTATAAGACGCAATTATATGTCAATATTTTGATTCTGAAAACAGCCCTGCGTCTTATACACACATACCAAGCTTTTTTCCCAGTAAATCCAAGGTGGATGTTTGTAAACAGAGCTGTGGTAGACTGCCACATGTTGTCTATCTCTGCCTCTCCCTCTCACTCTGTCTGGACTACTCATACTGTGTCTAGACACAACACTATTAACATATTATATTTGTGCAACAAAATGTTTTCCCTTGCAATTAGATCAGGAGACAAAATATATGTTCACGTCTGAAAAACATTGCTCTGACAGGCATAAAATAGACTAAACACTGTTGAATAGCGATCTTAATGCAAGGGGAGGAGAGGAGTTGGGTTTGTTTTGGAATGCAGAGGAAAGGCAGGTGCATGCCTCTTAGAGCAAGCAACAGCTGCTGGGAAGAGACTCCCCTCCCCCCTTTCTCAGAAGCAGGAAATTACTGTTTGTTTACAACAAGTTGGCAGTGATTTTCATTCAAATAGCTCAGTTAGCTGAAAAACCAACATTTAGATGGATATCAAGTTGGTATACAAACACACAATGTTTTTCATCATTTTACTAAGTCTTATACATGCATGCTAAGTGTTTTCTTAAAATAGACTTCTCAAAACAAGGGTGCGTCTTATACACGAGTGCGTCTTATACACGAGTTAATACGGTAATTACGCTAAAACTAAAAAGAGAGATCGGTAAGAAAGGGTTGCGCTCACCAGTTGTCAGCCTTGTCTCCAGCGAGGCGAGTGCAGTGAATACGAGACTGTTGGCCAGCCCCGATGCCGATCGTCTGTCCATCCTTGGCATACACCACAGAGTTGCTCTGGGTGTACTTGGCTACAATAGTAGCAATCGTGATGTCACGCAAGCCTGCGGGAGGCAGAGTCTTCCTGCGTGACAAAGCGGAAACAAGGATTGCTTTTAAAAATCTCGTTAAAACTATAAACCTCCAATATGCACACAATTTGGCATATACCGTATTAACTCATGTATAAGACGCAATTATATGTCAATATTTTGATTCTGAAAACAGCCCTGCGTCTTATACACGCATACCAAGCTTTTTTCCCAGTAAATCCAAGGTGGATGTTTGTAAACAGAGCTGTGGTAGACTGCCACATGTTGTCTATCTCTGCCTTTCCCTCTCACTCTGTCTGGACTACTCATACTGTGTCTAGACACAACACTATTAAGTATTAACATATTAAATTTGTGCAACAAAATGTTTTCCCTTGCATTTATATCAGGAGACAAAATATATGTTTACGTCTGAAAAACATTGCTCTGACAGACATAAAATAGACTAAACACTGTTGAATGGCGATCTTAATGGAAGGGGAGGAGAGGAGTTGGGTTTGTTTTGGAATGCAGAGGAAAGGCAGGTGCATGCCTCTTAGAGCAAGCAACAGCTGCTGGGAATAGACCCCCCTCCCCCCTTTCTCAGAAGCAGGAAATTACTGTTTGTTTACACCAAGTTGGCAGTGATTTTCATTCAAATAGCTCAGTTAGCTGGAAAACCAACATTTAGATGGATATAATGATACAAACACACACTGTTTTTCATCATTTACTGCGTCTTATACATGCATGCTAAGTGTTTTCTTAAAATAGACTTCTCAAAACAAGGGTGCGTCTTATACACGAGTGCGTCTTATACACGAGTTAATACGGTAAATTTAGAGCGGAAAGAGTGGAAACAAGGATTGCTTTAAAAAATCCCGTTCAAACTATGTATCAACCCCCTGTATCAATAGCACACAATTTGGCATATTAATTTACTGACCATAAAATTCTGCAATTATTTGAAAAATCAATAATTTTAGTCTTAGGTACAGTGGCGGCAATATGATCCTTGCATTCTGTCTCTCTCTGGCCCATATCATAAACATGTTTTGATATGGAGCAGAGAGAGACAGAGTACAAACAACATAATGCCGCCAGTGTACACTCGGCCAAACAAAACATGAACGTTGACCAAATTTGAATGACTGCTGGTCATGTCCCTTAACCAATCAAAGCTTGTATGTGAGGTCGCCTACTAGAGTGAGACAATGAGATTGCTTAGACTGACTTCTGATGGTGCGATCTTACATTTATCAGCCCAAAAGATTTATTGAACGTTCAAGTTTTGTTTGGCCAGGTGTACATTGCACTTATTTCATAGGTACACTTGGCCAAACAAAACTTGAACGTTCAATAAATCTCATTGTCAGCGATCTCATTGTCTCACTCTAGTAGGTGACCTTACATTTCAATAATAATAACAACAAGCTTTGATTAGTTATGGCCGGGACATGACCAGCAGTCATTCAAATTTAGAGAACGATCAAGTTTTGTTTGGCCTAGTACCCAACTTATCGTAGAGATGTAAATTTTCCGAAAAATTATAAATCAGAAATTTTTCAGGGAAATTTTCCAATTTTTTTGGGGTTCTTACTTCTTACAAACGTTTTGGCAAACCACATTGTCACTTTCCACTACATATTTGATGTTGTCGTACCTTTCAATAATAAGATCAGTACTGCAGTGCAGACCTTCAGTTGATTATTTTATTGTTTAACGTTTAGACATAATTAATTAGGGTTGTGCGAGATTGAAATTTTTTATGTCGAGCGAGATCGAGATTATTTCATAAAAGTCGAGCAAGATATTTTACCTTCGAGATCGAGAATATTCGAGCAAGTTTATACTTTTTTAAAAAGTTTTTTTTTGGTGGAAGAGAAACACAATGCAAATTGTCCGGCCACACAAGAATAACATTTGATAAGTAGGCAGAACTGTCTGCTTTATATATAAAACAATACCAATCAAATTTATGGACGATACAAAGAAAGTTAGCGTGCGTAGTCCTGTAAAAATAACAAAAATTGGAAATCTTGATGGCTCTAAGTTGATATGCTCGAGACTTGAAAATTCGAGATGGTAATTTGAACAAACGATCGAGATGGAGTTTCATATTCGAGAACTTTCGAGACTTGCACAGCCCTATAATTAATATCATTGGGGAAAAACCAGCCTTGAACGTGTTCAGTATAGGGAGGTAAAGTTATGATGGCGGCAAAATTCTTGGGTATAGTAAAATGGCAGCCCATAAGAAATAACACGTACCTCAACTTCAACTCGACTTAACTGAGAAACCGCAGGTCTGATCTCTAACAAAATGTACCTGTATTCAAATCGAACCTTCCTTTTCACTTTAAAACACTGTCCAGTACTCCGCATTATTCCTAATTTAAACTATTCGATGTTAAAAACGAAGTAAATTGAGGCTGTTGCCACATCTATCGTGTTCACGCGCATCCGGTACACCTGGGCTTCGTTATATCGGCGATGTAGCAACATGGTGTTTTCAGATGTTGCCAGGCGCTAGAAACTAACTCACAGCCCCCGTTATTGCGGCAGGTGGAACGTAGGTAGAAAGGCTGTGCAACAAAAGAATCAAGATGGGGTACTGTTGTGTGTCGGAATGTCAGAATTCTAATTTAAATTCCGTGTATTTCTTTTATGGTTACCCACTGATGAGAAGACGCGTAAACGTTGGTTGGAAGTGATAGGGTAATTATTTAAACACGTAATATTGAAATATTCTCTAGGAAATATAACCATATCGGTACATCCTTGTCACGCAATAACCCAACTTTTTCGTAGCACAGCCATATTGAAATTTTAATACCGCCACTTCTTCAAAAAACAGGAAACGGAAATAGAACTATACCGGCAACACTGTAGGTCGAGTAGTGATTTGCTTCGTTTTTAACATCGAATAGTTTAAATTAGTTATAATGCAGAGTCCTGGACAGTGTTTTAAAGTGAAAAGGAAGGTTTGATTCGAATACAGGTGGATTTTGTTAGTGATCAGACCTGCGGTTTCTCAGTTAAGTCGAGTTGAAGTTGAGGTACGTGTTATTTCTTATGGGCTGCCATTTTACTAAACCCAAGAATTTTGCCGCCATCAAAACTTTACCTCCCTATTGGCGAGAAATGTGAAATGCAGTTTGTAACCTTTCTGCTGAGGTAAATATTCAAGAAACTGTTAAGTCTTTCAAATCGTTGAAAATAATTTGCACAACATTTATTTTGAAGAATACTAAACAAAAAACAATACAGAAAATTTCCCGACTCACATCTCTACCTAAATGTTTATGGGTTTCATGTCGACGATGTTTTCGAAAAATTATGATTATTCAATGCCACTAAGACGGTACTTCTGTTGATATCAATGTATTGTTGCTAACTTCACTTTGACGCATTACCAACTTTGGTAACGTAACGCAAGACGCTTGCACTAACGATTGACATTTTATTGTTAACGGTTTTTAACTTTCAGTAGTTCGAACACTGTAAAAATACGTATTAACTCGCATAAAGTCCGCACCCGCGTATAGTCCACACCAGTTTTAAATTTCAATAATTGAAATATACCCACGGACTACTATGCGAGTAAATACGGTACGCTGGATGTACAGTTTTATTCTATTTCACAAAGAGAATGCAGTTCTAAGAAGTTCATAGCTGATGAAACCACTACAATTAAAATTCTGCTTTGGTGAATAAAGTGTTGAATCAATCAATAGATCTTTAAATCAGCCATAAAAAAATAATCAATCCCTTTTTGCCATAAAATCATCTGCTTCAGTAGTACTCAACCTGCAGTCCACGAGACTAATTTTTTTGGACCCCCAGTTTATGTTTCAAATACCTATACTTTGTTCCTAAGGCAGACACACTCATTGTTCTCGTTTTATGATGTATTAGTGACACTTACAATGGACCTGACCCCATAGTAAAAACCTAAAAGTGTCAAAACACACCTCATAAATATATACATACCATTGTGGAATAATATTCCACCCCCTAAGCGAGCTAAGCTACAAGGTTGTAAACGACCTCGAACAAGGGATGTGCAATAAATGGTCGAGGATACAATAAGAGCAAATGATTTTACGATACCTTATAAAACGAGAACAATGAGTGTGTCTGCCTTAGGAACAAACTATAGATACTTATTCACGAAATGTGTCCACTGTGAAAATATTAAAAAAAAAAACTCGTCCCATTTGAGAGTTGTCATGTTAGAATCCACGCATCAGGCTGCAATGCGACGAAAGCTTCCGAAAGTAACTACATACATGTTTTGCAACGAAAATGAAGCCTACGAAGTCCGAAAATGGTAAAATAGTGCATTATGGAGGCTGTGAAACACATTTTCCACCATCTGTCCTGAGCTCTAACATGCAGTGTCGTTTGCGTACTGCGCCGTGGCGCATATGTAGAAAGTGAGTTATTTACCTGCCAGACACAAGGCGATCGAAATGGATAGGCGTAATTTTCTTGTTGTTACGCTTCTGCTCAAGCGTCACCCCGAAGATCATGCGCGTTTCCATTTCTTGTGGCTCATAGGTGTCGTCGACCTTCAGGATACAGTAGGCTCCACCTGTAATAAGGAAAAATGTACAGTAAACCCTCGTTAATTCGAATTCAATGGAACCCAAAAAATCCCAGTTCGAATTAAAAAATTTCTAAATATACTTTCTTGATCCGAATACCTATAACGCGAAATTGTTTCTTTATTTTTTGCCTTCAATAGCTAACTCCTACATGCGGCCAAAAGCTTCAAAAACTTTAATGAAGTTTGAATATTCCCGCCTAAAGTGTTCCAGGGCTGGCAGACCTGTATACTAAAGAGACTAGACCTACATTAACACTTCAGAAAGCAGTTAGTAAGTAGTCAAACAGAAAGCAGTTGGACTACTCTCTTTGTGATGTGACGCTATTGGAAACATTGGAAATGTATAGTTTGTGTTTGTTTTTTCGAAGTTTGTTCGCAATTATTGTATCAATCCTTTTGCAAAGTTCGAATTAAAACAACTGTATGCAAGTAATAACATGGGCTGGGACCAAAATTCAGTTCAAATTTCGAAATAACCTAAAATTCGATTTATCAAAATGATTTAACATTGTAAAGCCTAGGAATACTGAACACAGGGTCCATCCACCTAGTTCGAATTTACCCCTAAATTCGAATTATTGAAGTTCGAAATAATGAGGGTTTACTGTATTAGTATAAAAAAATGCAATAGTAATGCTTAATGATTCATTCTTCTAAAGCGCACTCAATTAATGCATGCAATCAAGGCACAGATATGTATGTAGACATTTGGGTGGGACTAAAACAATTACATTATCCCCCACAGTTCATCAAATTGTTTCCAGGGCCAATGTAAGTACTAGGTATATCCATGAAACACTAATGTATAAGGAAGGACTAATCCTTAGGGAGGCAATGTAACACACCCTTCTTCTTCTTTAGAATGGCCAACGCACTGGCTGAATAGCCCGGAGCAATGATGGCGTCAGAGACCTCGCGACCAATAATACGAGCGGTGATGTCATCGCAGCAGTCGGACAGGGCGATGCAGTCTCCGAAGGAAGACATGCGGTCGCAGCCGCGAGCACGAGCGTAGGCAGTCGCGAGAGGAGTCATTAACTCCAACAAGTCACCCACCATGCAAGCCTGGAAAAAAAAATAATAATTTACTTGGTAGTGACTGGCTCGGCACACAACTTGATGCTTTGAGGAGATATAGATGTACATTTTAAGTCAATATTTGAAAAGGCTAGTCATAAGAATTTAAAGCTATTCCATTGTAGGAACGATCATTTGTATAGAAAGAAACATACTATACCAGGGCTGCCGCCATATAAAAATTAAAATCCTTGTGTGAAGCATGAAAAATCTGTAGAAATCCGTAGTTCTATCAAAAACCATAAAAATACAGCAAATCACGGTTTCCAGATCTCAAGTGGCCACTTGAAGTAGATAAACACATGGAGAACATGACAGGAGGGGTGGGGGAGGGCTGGGACCAGTTTGACAGCTATGAATGGGAATCGAAGATCATAAAGCGTCCACGCGTCATAAATGCGTCGATGACATTGGTCATCTGTGCACTGGTTTCCCGGCACTTTCCCACTCGCAATTTATATGTTTCATATTGTGTGTTCATTTTAACTCACGCAAAAGGCGAAATGAAGCAGGTCAATAACCCAACGTGAGCGACGAACAAGTGGCATAGCTAACAGAGACAAACAAGTGACTGCCTTCAGGCGCTTCAAGGTCGACCGCTTTCTCCCACATCCCCCACCCCCATCAGCCACACTCAACCAATCACACAACCAATCACTTCACTTATCAACTTCTCAAACTATACTGAATATGTACTTAGAAATATGCCGTCCAAACTGACAAATTGCTAATTTTATTAGACCAGGAGGTATATTCTCTAGTTAAGGTTTTTCAAATTCCATTCTGATGGAATTCGGTCACGGCCATAAGGATTAACATTGCATGGAATCGAATTCCATCAGAATTGGGAATTCAAAAGTTCTAGAATAGAGCTCCAGCTAGGAAATCCGTAGTTTTAGACTCAATTCCGTGAATCCTAATATGACCCCAAATATCCGTAGGAACGGATAAATTCCGCAGGAACGGCAGCCCTGTACTATACTACTAATTTGAAGTCGATATTTCAACCAACCGAGAACCCTCACACGGCAGTGAAACCAGATATGGGTGAACATTTTCCTATCACTGTTCGCAGACAGGAAGCCAAGGTCGCTTACAAATCAAATTACTACCAGTGAAAAAATGAAGCAAAATTTAATGGTAGGTACTATCTACTATGTAAGCATTTGACTTTGTCTTCATTGTTTGTACGCCTTCGTGAGCACATGGGTATTAACTATAAACCTTCCAATTCTGAAATTGCCCTTAATTTTAAATGAAGTGTATGCCATTTTAAATAGGTAGGTAGGTACATTAAAGAAATACACACCCCCACTTGTACTAATAAAGTAAATCGCTTGCCTTGGCAGTAACGTCATTGAGCGGAACGCCAACCCCAGCACCAGCCGGGCTCACGTGCTTGAAAGAACAAGCAGCAGGCAAGTCAGTGGCCTCGCTCAGCTCGCGGGCCAGCTGCCAGGCGTTCAGAGCATCCATGAGGTTGATGTATCCCGGGGAGCCGTTGAGCACTGTCAATAAACATTACGGGAGTAAAACACTATTCAGAAGGAAGCCATTGCAAACATCCTGTCATGACACAAAACTGTAAAGATAGCAGTACTACAAAGCAGTACTTGGATACATATTATTATTATGTACCTATCTACAAACGACATTCGAACTTTTGTATTTTCTTCACAAAATGCATCTATGGCCTCTTCAATAGGGCAACAGCTAAAATTCCCCACCCTTTGTCACTCAGTGACCCCAGGCTGAGTAAAAGCCCCTGATAGGTCCACGCACGTCCATTACCTATTATTACCAATGTCAGATTTAACAGTTACATCCGTGGTACCATTTTCCACAGCCACCTTATAGCAATAATATTAAGATTGGTATAGAATAAAAGTAGTATGTAAATATCAACAATTTCAAACATCAAAGCGTCAGTATTAACTATCAGTGGTTAGAATGGAAGTCAGTTCATGGGGGGATGGTGTATTATCACAAAAAATGTATTTGCACCAGGTAATTGGGGGGGTCTGAGAGAGAATCTATATACCATTTACATTTCCACAATACCTACTCATTGAAACGATCTCGCTCTCTCTTTCTATCTCTCGTGAGACTGAGTTGTGACATTTTACTTTACTAATCTCGAGTCTTTCAACAAAACTCAGCAGATCATTTACCTTTGAACGGCATTTCGCCGAACTGAACGTAAGCCTGAGCCGGCGCCTGGTGCGGATTTATCCCGTAGCGAAGGCCGAGCTGCATATCCGGCGACATGTACTTCTTGCGGTAGTGGTTAGCAATGACCGCGTCGTATTCGGCGGTCATCGTGAAAGCCTTGAGAGCGAGGGTCCTGCGAGTCTCCAGAGAGGTGTCGCCCAGAGCCTTGATCTCGGCCAGCACGCAGCCATAGTCTTCAGGATCGCAAACGACAGTCACGCGGAAGTGATTTTTAGCAGCTGCTCGGATCATTGCGACACCTGGGGAACCACACAAACAGATTAACAATAGCACTTTGAATTATAATTCACAAAGCAGGGTTGGTTGTACATGACAGTGATCAATGTTAATTTGCCTTCGATTATATATCGGAAGAGGTAGGTATTTGTGCCATACCCCATTAAGGTGAAACTAGCGCTCGGCAGTTTTAGAAAATTGAGAGAAAATTGTTTTATAAGCGGGTACTAACTTTGATAGGATGTTCACATGCAGGGATGGGTGCGTATAATACGTTACGTAAAAAACCGTATTATACGTACGTATAATACCATTGTAACGGTTTGAACCTGCCGGGTTCACCCCCACCAGGGTCACTCCGTTGCATACTCCGTCGGACAAGCCAGGCAGCCCCGTTTTGCTCTGTCTCTGTCTGTTGATGGACTCGCCGATCTTCTCTCTCTCTCTCGGAAGCACGTTTTGACCGACTGAGAGCAATTGCGGAATTGTGACGAGAGATCGTGGCTTTTCAACCGACTACCTTCGACCTGAGTGGACCTGTCGCGGAGTCTCGTGAGTTATTCTCTAAGGGAGTTGAGATTTGTCTTACACTCTTTGTGGACTTGTGTTCCATGGCTTCTCCATGGAACTATAAGACTTTTCTTTTGCTGATACGAGTTTGGGGGTTTTAGCCGCGGTTAATATCGTTCGCGTAAACTTTATTTTGACATTTCTTACTTGCTCTTTGTCTGGGGACATGCCGTACACATTTTCTCAGGCTTAGTCGTACATGTTCCACTCGGTCTTAATTTGTTGGTTGATTGAGTCGCATTAGCTTCTGGTTTATGTTAACCTCTTATAAATTAGCTTTTTGGAATATTCAACCTACCTAAATTCACGAAGCTAGGGACCACGTATTTGTTCATTTGCGCTAGGGACTCTAGCCATCTATTTGAAGAGATTTTGTAAGTACGTACCTACTAGTTATTATTCCTATTGTATTACTATTTGTATATTTCATGTTATTTCGATGTTACTTAGACATCAATTATTTCATGTTATTTTGGCCTGACCTTGGGTCCGCCAGTCCTACCATTTAATGGAGGTATTTGACCTCCACCGAGTATTTCACTATTGCACTCTCTGTGCTGAATTTTTTTGTTTTTATAGAATCTAATCTTATGTTTGCCTTGCATTGATATATATTCTGACTTATTTGTTAGCTCTTATGTATGACTTGGTCACCTAATATCATTGCTTCATTATACTTGCCCTCAGTTGTGCCCGAGTGGTTTAAAACTATACTACTGCTTTATTCATGCTTGGATCACTGGGTATTTCCTCATTCTCATCCCTTACTATTTCTGTTCTGAAACATCGAGTTCATGCACGCTAATCTTCATCGCCCACTCCCATCTTCGACTCATGCCGGCCAGACAAAATAGTCGCGTTCAAGGTTGAACCATGGCACCGTATAATACTTACGTATTATACATGAAGGTTTTATACAATTTATACGTATTATACGTAAAAAAGCTTTTTTGATCAGCAATGAGAAATTACTCCGTAATGTAGTGGAGTACCTACACTGCATATTTTTGGTGTTGTAGTTAGTAGTCATGTCTTGCCTAATAATAAAATTTAATAATATTTAATACAATTTAAATAAGCGAATGGGCGGATGTTTAGGGCAAATGCATTAGCAATACACTGATTGAGAGCAGTTTTTGGTGGAATATTCAAACAACTTTAAAAGATTATAATGAAAAATGAGTTTGGCAATAAAATCGTTAAGGCTGCAAACACACGGCACGGATTGTACAATACAATTAAAATAAGCGAATGGGCGGATGTTTAGGGCAAATGCATTAGCAATACACTGACTTGAGAGCAGTTTTTGGCAGAATATTCAAACAACTTTAAATGTTTTTGAAAAATGATTTTTTTCACATTTTTTCCACATTTTCTCTGTATAGATGGTACATAATATTTAAAATTTCATGACGCAAAATGTATATTTTGACAAGATATTTTCTTTCCCAATCCAACAATTTTCAGTGCAGTAATTGTTCCAAAATATCCTTCTGTGTAAGTAGACTATTGATGAATAGTTGCGACTGGTTGAGGGTGGAAGTTGGGAAAACCGGTCGACCTTGAACAGATGGGGGCGCAAAACAAAGCAGCCTGGAGGCATCATCAACTGGTTCTGGTCTGGTTCACTTTGGGGGTGGGTAGCAAAGTGTCTGGCGAGGGGGAGGGGGTTGAGTGAGTAGCACATAGAAAGAAACTGGTTTCGTTTGTTGTTGTGTGACCTGTTAGGGGGATAAAAGCAGTAATTTTAATAGAAAACCTTTATTTCGTGGTCATTTCGCGGAAAATGTTGAATATCGCGATCAGGGTTGGATTTCGTTTTTTTCGCGATGTAAAAATGGTAGATTTGGGATCTATACACAATGAAATGGATTTTAGTAAAAGAAAATAGTGCAATCAGAACAATTCGCGAATTCGCGCATCACCATTTAAAACTGGCTCTACCCATAACCAATCAAAGCTTGTTATTATCATTGAAATGTGAGGTCACCTACTAGAGTGGGACAATGGGATCGCTTAGACTGACTTTTATTGAACGTTCAAGTTTTGTTTGGCCAAGTGTACCTCCTGAATGGAAATGTCATAAAGGTAGCTATGACAATGACAATATGTCATGATTTGACAATATCCAAGTGCACATTGGATGACATCAGAATGAAAGAGCCAGGAAACAAAATAGATGAACAGTTGCATTACCTCCGATGTCGATCATCTCCACAATCTCCTCGGGAGTCTTCGTGGGGTCGGCAATGGTGGCTGCGAACGGATACAAGTTGCAGACCACGATGCGAGTGATCTCGACTCCGTGCGAGGCAACCTCGTCCAAGTCGGCCTGAGTGCCACGTGCTAAGATGCCTGGCGACAAGTAAATGCAATGTAGGATCACAATCTCATCCATTTCAGGGGAGAATAACACATGTATTCTAAGCTTTCGTGCATTTTTGCATTCTGGGACAACCAAGCCATATTACACATTTAAATTGGTTTAAAAAAATTCCGGGAAAGTCAAGTCCGCTGTGTAGGAATGTCACCTTCAACCATTACCTACAAACTACCAGTAAACAAGGATGCAACATTTAAATTTAAATCCATGCATTTTAAATTGGAAAAAGTTGAAGTTGCAATTTATTTTCAATAAACGGTCAATTACATTATTGTGTGAATGTCGTATCTTGAACTCCGAATTTCTCCCAAGCCTACATAGAAACTTTAATACCTACATGATCTACCAACTTTAAAATGAGTTAGATCAAGTGTTAAAGGTCTTGTATGAGTAACTAAGGTCAGACTTGTGAAGCATGATGTAAACAATTTAGATGGGGTCATAAGTTCAAAGTTTGCTCAGCAAATAGAAAATAAAAACAAAAATAGTTATCTTAGTAGTTGTGCTGCAATCCCAGTCACAGTAGATCTTAGTTAAAAATAAGTTGGTCAGGTTGCCTGAAAAATCATTCCTTTTACCAATTGATGAGATGTAGAAGAATGGAGCTCAAATAGCACAAGAACATGGTGGCACTACGATTGCCCCAAAAGATGAACCAATATCTTCCAGGATATCATAAAGACCTGCCTTACTTGTGAGTGAGTTACACTAATCAATTTGATTGCTATGAAATTATTTTACTATTTTCATATGTTTGCTTTAATTAGGGACAGGTGAGTAGTAGATAGTCAGCATCAAAAGAAGCCAGCTAAATCCCCACATTGATAGGGGGGAAACCAGTATAAACTATTGGACTTGGGTGTACAGCTACATTCAATAGTTTTAGTTAGTAGGTATACCGGTTTCATATATATGTACCAACATAGGGATTTGGTTGGTTTCTTTTGAATGTGAACCTACATATACCTACAAACTTTTTAAATCCAAGTTGGAGGTGGCGAAACAGTTTGTCCATGCCGATACATACATTTAGAACTTAGCGTAATCAAAATACCTAAAGCTGGTTCAAGAAAGACAGTGTTTGCGTTCCTTTTCAATAAACCAATCACAAGTCTACCGTGAGTGGTTCCTGGACTTGTGATTGGTCAAAAAGAAAAAAGAAACACAAAACCGGTCCATGTGGGCCCGGCTGTGTGGTTCAGAATTTGTCCACCATTAGCAGTGGTCCGAGTCTTGGACTAGACTGCCGTATTACGGATAAGCAATGTATCGACCATCAATTAACCCGTATTTTAATGGTTGATACATTGCATATCCCCAACACGGCATTATTATAGACAATGGACTTGACCGAAAAGGGTGGACGGACGACACTAGAACAGGCCGGAATGTATAGCCAAGCATCCAATTACCTGCATGTATCACTGGGTGCAAAGTCTTCACACGGCCTCCAAGCATCTCGGCAGCTCCGGTGATGTTGGAGATCTCCATAACACGCAGGCCAGCATTTTTAAGTTGCAAAGCCGTTCCTCCAGAGGCAAGCAGATGCAAGCCAGCATCTTTAAGGCCCGTGGCGAACGGGATCATGCCCGTCTTGTCAAAGACGCTGAATAGCGCTACAAACAAAATAGATAAATAACTTGACAAACTCAATGTAAACTTACAAATTTTGAAGAGTTTCAAATTGTGTGCATTATGCATTCATAATGATGGGGACTTCCGAGATATGTTCATGCGAAGTTAAAATACACGGATTTAAATGCCTCATATTTCTAGAATCAATCTTTCGCGGCAAGAATACATGAAATTACTTGTAAAAGTAGTAGGTAAACACCCACGATTTGCGTTTTGAAAAATGTGTGAATCAATGTTTCCATCAGGAGAATCCATCAGGATTCTTGAGATCATACGTTTTAAAACCGTTCACGTTTGTTATTTTGTTAACAATGATGCAAACAAACGTAAAACGGTTTTAAAACGTGAGTCAAGAATTGGCTGGCTCCAGCTCTGGGATAATACAATCCCCAAAATATGCAAACTAACGTTGAGCGAATCGGATTGAAGAAAAATATATTGGAAATTATGAAATACTTTACTACAAATTTCAGTAACAAAACAACTAGGGATGTCGGCGGGTACTGGGGCGGTTCCGGGTACTAATCAATTACTCGGGTACAAAAAAAATAGTGTAGCTGAATTGCTATGGGGGGGTTGAGAGAGGAATGGGGCAGGAGGGTGGAATCATGTTTAGGGAATAGGAAGCACGGGAAAAATGAGTCTGTATTTTCATTTTCAATCACACTGTAGGCCACAGTGAAAAAGTTGAGTCATGGGTAGAAAGGTGCACAAATTTGTGTTTTCTTATGATTGAAGTTGCTAGTTATCAAAGAATGAAATCTATCCTGTTTTCTCAAATTCTTTTCAAGGACAAGCACACAGATGGCCCTGAGAGAGGGTATTTTACTCCTGCTAAGTGCCACGTGTTTATTTACCTAAACCCCTGCCCTCTTACCTAACCACCCCCCACAAAAAAATGGGGGGAGGGGGGGGGGGGGCAATTACCTGATTCCGACCCGAGTATTATGCCGAGTACCCGATTCCTGATTTTTTAACCCGCCGACATCCCTAGTAACAACACAATAAACAATGACTAGGATACACGCGATGACCCGTTACCAAACATTTGCGTTATCATGGACATTGAGAGCATCCAATAGAAATCGTGTAACTATACGAAGACACCAGAGCTGAAGACGAAGAATCGAGAGTAAACCGAATTGACACGATATGATTGGCAAACATTTTACGTTCCCATTTTGCGTTGCCCGCGCATCTACAGCTAGGGATGTTCCATGGGAAATTTCCGACGGAAAGAAAAATATGGAAATTTCCCAGACTTACCCATATTTTTCCATAAAAGTGGAAAAATTGAAATTTCTTACTCTAATTCTAGTTGTAATTAAAATTTAATTTTGATAATGAAACACACCCTGTTTTGACAACTATAAGAAGTGTGTACAATCTGATCAATGAAGATAGCCAGCTTTCACCTGTGGATTACAATGAATAGCTTTTTGAGAGCGTAATAATTTGCATAACTACGTGCTATCTAGTATTCTTCATAGTCCGTTGTAATGCAATTGGCAACTTTACTGAAATAATTCTGTTCGCATGTATTGAAGGATGCTAGATGTGAGAAATAAAATACTCGTTGGACTGGAACTTGAACCGCCTCTCATTTGCCGGGTGAGGACTTCACCACCCGAGCTACCAAGACGGTTACATACCGACACACACGGTGGTAGCCGAGAGGTCCTGGGTTCAAGCCCTGGTCCTGCCGGATATTTCACATGGCTGTTCAATTCATCTAGACCACTGCGTAAAATTTTCGAATAACGTAGGTAATGCAATGATATGGGTTATGTTTCCTAAAATTGGAAATATTTCCATATTTTTCCGGAAAGTACTAAAAAAATATTTTGCCGGAAAGTTCTGAAAAAATATTTTTCCGGAAAATTCCCATCCCTATCTACAGCTACGTTTACAGTTCGGCAACAGACGTTCAGCAACGCTGGCCAATCAGGTTGCTCATGGGCGTAAAAGAAACCATGGTAATCTTGCCGCTCCGGATAACGTACCTAGTTTAGCCTAGATGTAAAACGGGAACGTAAAATATTAGCCAATTAGAATGCGTCTAGTCAATTCACTTTTTCGCATTCACCTCTGGTGCTGCTCGACTCGACCAGAGAAGCTAACATGGACCAACTTGGCCGAGGCCGAGACCAAAAGCCAAGGGGACCATACCCCTAGCACCTATCAGTACCTAGGTAGGTACCAACTCAAATAGGTATTTCAGTTTACTTTCAATGAACATCAAGTGTATTTTAAGATCAACTGATCTACCTACTAGGTAGGATTAACCCATATAACCTATTCCAAGAAGCCATGAACATGAGATCCCCTTGATCATAATTTACCAAGTAAAAAGTAAATAAATTCTTACCGTACTCATAACCGTCTCCCATTTTACGTATCTAGAAGTCTTTCTTGACAAGTTTAACGCAAAATACCATTCAATTATCACCAATGTACGGTGATGTAATCAGATTACAATGTGATTTTCACGCTGTCGATGTAGTCGCGTCCTTTCGTCCGTTTCAAATGGGAAGAAAAAGCGGTTGAGAACAACCGTTTCCGCTTCACCCGGGGTTGCTTGAGTAACTGCACGGACATATCAACTACGTAGGTCAATGGTGTCATGTAGGGTTCAAAAATAGTAACGGAAAAACAAAAACATGTTTATTAAATAATATCATTGTGATAGACTTTAGTTCAATAGGTTATTTTTTAATCAACTTGTATTATTTAAATGTACATTAACCCACAAGATTAAATGTTATCTGCATAATGAAAGTAGTGTTTGTATTGGCACGCGATCATATCTTTCAGAGGTCACTGAGTGAAAATCTTTGCAGAGTGTCTTTTGGAGTTTCTTTGCTTTGCAGTAGTCTCTTTGCGGAAATCAAGCTTTCTGAACGCACCTCATTTAATTTCTAAGATTGCGGGTGTTTTTGAAACTAAAAGTAAGATTAATAACTTATTTCATATCTTTTATGTTAATAATAAGCAGTCAAAGATGATTAATAAACACTATCCCTATCTACCACCATATATACCTTTTATGTATAAGATATAGGTATAAGTAGAACAGTGGACAGAAAGTTATGTTCTTATGTGAGGTTATGTGTGGAAAGTTCTAGGTACTAGGTAGGTAGGTATACCTACCTAGTATACCTACCATACCTACGTAACCATTGCTGGAGCAAAAGATACAGACCGATTGTCCAGTCTAGTTGACAGTGGCAAGTGAGCTCTCATTGGCTACAGTTTACCAACACCGATCTAGACTTCTTAAGTTTACCTAGCTACCTACTTGCTGTCAAACTTTCTGCTTTACGATCCAAAATTTTTGGCACGGCGGCAAGCACGTAAGGAGTGATTTTGAACTCTGGCCATTGCTGCTATCGCCTAGACTTGCCAGGTGATGTGTTCAAACACCACGGTTTTTGGCAGATCATTGATGTTGAGCATTCATCAGGTGTTAATAATACTTTGTTGGGTGACCCTTCATGTTTACCTGGAGATTGTACAAGCATTGTTATAGAACAACTGGGATAGTTGGGGGTTAAGAACCAACCTCTTCACCTCTTACCGATCTTGATGGCAGATTTTGAAGGTCCATGCTGTAAATATTATCCTTCAAATGGATGTAAATTCATTGGCTCCCTTGATATCTTTAGAAAGATTATTCTACATTTCAATAACTACTAGCTTTCCTGTTCATTTGGTGTATTACCTACCTACTAGTGGAATCTGATTCTATAGACTAGTTTGACTACCTAGACTTCATACAATAATGTAGCAACGTAAATTACATTGGTATCACACCGACACTGTATACGTACCTACATCATTGAAGCTGTAACAAGAGATTTTACAGGCAAATTCATGTAACTAACTATACTTTGTTTCAGACAATGATTCGACGAAGTCCCACTCGGATTGAGGTAAAACTCGAAGACTTGCAAGAATACGAAGTTCAGCGCCGAGAGGAAGATGCTAAACGTGAGCAGGCCAATGTTGGTGCCAAGTCTGAACCATGGATGGACAACACTGATAAGAAATCCAAGCAAGAGGTTAACGATCGCATTGGCTACGCACCTGTAGCAAGGTCAACATGAACTGTACGTTGGTTTAAATCCAATATCATCACATGACGTAAAATGTATGAATATTATCCCATTTTTGTAACTGTTTTTAAAGCAACATCAGCCTCATGAACAGTCTTACATCTCTCCATGGCCAAGAGTTTTATATTATTCTGATTCGATGATAACACTGTACAAGGTACTCTTTGGTTCCAGTTGTTGATTGAATTTAATAGTGAATTCATATCGTCAGTGAACTACAAAACCTAGTAGTAAGTGATAATTTCAGAATACTTGAGTGTAGATATAAAACTGTCTGTATCATATATGAACTTTCATTACAATGAAGAAAGTGCTTTGTAAGTATTGTCATGAAATACTTAAGTCCATACATTTAGGCAAAGTTTTCTGCCAGTTTTCTGCCCTCAAGAATTCTGAAAATATCACTTATGAGGTTTTGTGGTTTCACTGACGATATTTACCTTGTCTAGTCTTCATGTTGTAAATAAGCGGTAAAGTGGCAGAAAAACCTTTGGTGTAACTTTGCTGATGCAACAATAAAAAGGCATTTATTAATTATTAGATATAGTTGTTAATCTTTGCATACGACCCCTCAGTAAAGGTAGGTAGTTATCCAATTAGGACTGCTTTCTATTATAATTGAAGGGTGTGCACATTGCGTTTAAAGAATTGGTTTTGGTACCTGTGGGTATGATTACCTAATGAATGAAGCACCACAAACATCAGATTATCTATCTACTGACAAGACCTCTCATTTTTCAGAAAAAATAGATGTTATGCAAATTTGCAGTATTGACTCTTTACTCTTTAGTCTTTATACACAATATTTATGTGTAAATCCTCTTAAACTGATTGTTCAATGTCATTCATCATGTAGCGGAAGAAGAAATGTCGACTCATGGGATCTGATTCCGAAGTTGAATATTTTTGCTTCTCCTGAGTACAAAGGCAGCTATTAATGGGCCACACAACCTTAATGTTTTAAGCCTATATATTGGACAAAAATATTGTCAGAATGTCAATTGGAAAAAATTAAATTAATTCATACAGATCGCGATGATGATGTAGGATATTATCAACTCGTCTCTCCGCGCTCACAATTGTTCCGAGTTCAGTGTATTACCCACTTTACGTTGTTGGTTCTCTGTTATTATTATACTTTAAAAACAAGAAAGCACACCACTGAAATCACCAATCGAAAGTCGATTTTCCGCAGTAATCAACTTTTTTTATTATCTGCTTGTGTATTACATATTAATTATTATCATTTTAATAAATAATTTTTTCAATGCCTCCAAAGTAGGTAGGTCAGGTAGGTACCTGATTATTGATCATATTCAAGACGCTCCACAATCTAGATGGTTATGATGAGGATAATTTGAGATGTATCGACATGATCGTGTATGTGTGTAGATTATATTGCGTGCATAAAATTACCGATTCCAGTATAAATGTGCTGTGCCTGGAATCGCTTTGTATTTGACTAAGAAATCTGGAGTATGTAACGTGTCTGCAAGCAAGCCTCCGGGTCGGCGAAGTGTATTCAAATGTCCGTACAGACAATTGACATTGTCGGCTACTGAGTAGCACTCCGAGCCTGGTGTGCAGATGAGCCTGGTGAGCCTGGTGTGCAGACTCTAATAATCATGGCGGGAACGAATAATATCCCAAAGAAAACGCCCGACAAAATCAGAATTTCACTGAACTCAATTTTAGATTGTGGAACAAAAGCTAATGTAATAGTCGTCAACATTCCAAACCGCCAGGATCCTGAAGGACAAGACCTCAAAAGAGAAATAGACTCAACAAACAACAAAATAAAAGCACTCATAGCAGAACATAATAAAACCCAAAATGGCATGAGTGAAGCAATAGTAATAAATGCAGGTTCAATGGGTAGAGAAGACTTTACAAGACATGGCCTTCACTTAAGCAAAAGAGGAAAGAGAAAACTATGCTACAAAATTCTCAGAGCAATATATCCAGTGAGCGACAGCACCACCAAGTCCGTGATGGGGTCAACCATGTCAGTGATGGAAATGCCGTCCAGGTCTACGTCCGAGAAGACACCGCTGTCCGTGGTGAGTCCGACGTCCGGGTCTACGTCCGTGAAGACACCGCTGTCCGTGGTGAGTCCGACGTCCGGGTCTGCGTCCGTGAAGACACCGCTGTCCGGGGTGAGTCCGACGTCCGAGTCTCCGTCCGTGTAGACACCGCTGTCCGTGGTGAGTCCGACGTCCGGGTCTGCGTCCGTGAAGACACCGCTGTCCGTGGTGAGTCCGACGTCCGGGTCTGCGTCCGTGAAGACACCGCTGTCCGGGGTGAGTCCGACGTCCGGGTCTGCGTCCGTGAAGACACCGCTGTCCGTGGTGAGTCCGACGTCCGGGTCTGCGTCCGTGAAGACACCGCTGTCCGGGGTGAGTCCGACGTCCGGGTCTACGTCCGTGAAGACACCGCTGTCCGGGGTGAGTCCGACGTCCGAGTCTCCGTCCGTGAAGACACCGCTGTCCGGGGTGAGTCCGACGTCCGAGTCTCCGTCCGTGAAGACACCGCTGTCCGGGGTGAGTCCGACGTCCGAGTCTCCGTCCGTGAAGACACCGCTGTCCGTGGGGGGTCCGAAGTCCGGGTCTACGTCCGTGAAGACACCGTTGTCCGTGGGGGGTCCGAAGTTCGGGTCTGCGCCCGAGAGGAAGAGACCGTTGTCCGTGGGAGGTCCGAAGTCCGGGTCTACGTCCGTGAAGACACCGTTGTCCGTGGGGGGTCCGAAGTTCGGGTCTGCGCCCGAGAGGAAGAGACCGCTGAACGGGGCCGTAGCGGGGAAAAAGACGTCATCACCACCACTGCCCGAGGCAGATATGAAAAAGAAGGCACCAGAAGGGACAAAGAAAACGGGGGCAATAAAAAAACCAATTATTAATATACAAACCCGCCCTCAGCGCATTTCGAAAAAAAAAATATTAGCATCTCTTTGACAAAATCAAACAAATACACAACCATCCGACAACAACTCAACCAATAAAGTAAAAAAAAAAGCATTAGATAGAAAACATAACAAAACAAAACAATCTAAATACAGTAACCTAAATATCATGCATCAAAATATCCAGGCTCTTAACACATCTAAAGTAGGACTAGAGACGTTTTTAGATTCAAAAGATAATAAGGGAAACCAAATTGATATAATATGTCTAACGGAGCATTGGTTGAGTAGTGCAAATTTGAACTCTATAAGCATTTGTAATTATAATCTTGAAAGTAATTTTAGTCGGGTAGTTCACAAACACGGAGGGTCAGCTATATTTGTCAATAATAAATTAAAAGAAAACATTAAAGCTAGAAATGACATAAACGAATTAAGTAGGGAATTGGACATTGAATTATCAGCAGTAGAACTGAAATATGAAAACAACACAAAGAACCTAGTAGTAATCTCCACCTATAGATCGCCAGTAGGGGATATAAACAATTTCATGGACACTTTGGACCACGTTCTAGACAAACTCACATCAGAAAATAAAAACATAATCCTTACAGGCGATATAAATATAAATACAGCTTCAAAATCAAGGAATAGTGATACTCTTAACAACCTATTATCTTCATATAATTTAAAATTAACGATACGAGAACCCACGAGATTTGATCCCCGTTTCAATACAGCCAAAACAATTGATAATATAGCTACAAATCTACCAAATTATATGTTTTCTACTAAGGTAACTGAAAATTATCTCTCAGACCACACTGCTCAAATAATATCAATTCAACTCAAATCAAAATTTAATTCGCCAAGCAAAACAATTATTACCAGAAAATTGAGTAAGGAAAACACAGAAACTTTTGTAGATATATTAGAAGACACGTCATGGGATGAGATATATAAATTAAATGATTCTAATGAAAAATATAATACATTCTCAACAATACTTAGCGAGGCTTTTGACAAATGTTTTCCACACAAAAATATAAAAATAAACCATAAATTTATAAAGCAGGAGTGGATAACAGCAGGTATAAAAAACTCAGCCAAAAACCTTAAATCTCTCTATTATCTACAACTTCACTACAAAACAGAAACTTTAAAAACAAATTACAAAATATACAAAAAAAATTACAAAAACACTATAAAAGCAGCAAAGAGAATGATAATAAACAAAAAAATAAAGGAGAAAACGGGTACTGATAGAACAAAATCCATATGGGAGATAGTAAAAAAACACACTAACAATTCAAAAATACAAAAAACCCAAAACTTGGTCATAAGACATGAAAACCAAACTTACACTGATCCAATCAAAATAGCAAATATTCTAAATAGAGATTTTGCCACAGTAGCCCAAAAACTAGACATAAATCCAACTGATAGGGCTTTTCATAAACATTTAACAAAGGCAAAGAAACCTCTGAATTCATTTATCATGGACAACACATGTGAAACAGAAATTATTCTAATTACATCAAAATTAAAAAACAAAAAATCTTCAGGAATTGACAACATCCCAACTTGCATATTAAATAAAATTATTAAGAAAATCTCTCTACCCTTAACACATATATTTAACGATTGTATTAAAAATGGAATTTTCCCAAACAAACTCAAAATAGCAAAAATCATACCTTTACATAAAAAAGGGGGCAAAAATCTTTCGGAAAACTATCGGCCAATATCGCTCCTTCCGAGCATATCCAAAATATTTGAAAAACTGATACACACTAGGTTAATAGCATACCTAGAAAGAGAAAAACTGCTTTCAGACAACCAAAGTGGTTTTAGGAAAAGTAAAGCTACAGCTAATACCATTGGTCAATTCATTGAAAATACAATAAAAGGATTAGAAAAAGGGGATCAAACAATCGGTGTTTTTTGTGACTTAACTAAAGCTTTTGACAGTATTAACCATGAAATATTATTAAACAAGCTAGAATATTACGGAGTTAGGGGTCCTGCCCTAAACTTACTCAAATCATATATGGCAGATAGAATCCAACAGGTAGAAATAGTACACATAGATGAGAACAGACGCGAATTAAAACATATGTCAAATCCCGAAACAATAAAAAATGGTGTTCCGCAAGGTTCTATTTTAGGTCCATTGTTGTTTATAATTTACATCAATGACTTTCCAGACACAGTAGCTTATTCAGAAATATATGCAGACGATACAAATATCACAATTACGGGTAAAACAAAACTAAATCTTCAAGAAAATGCCAAAAATACACTTGAAAATGCAACACAATGGTTCTACGATAACCATCTGCTTATTCAAGAAGAAAAGACTAACTTCATGCACTTTAAATTAAAAAATGACATATATGAAACACCATTAAATATAAATATTGAAATTTCAAACAAGAACTGGGAACTAAAATCTGTAGACAAAACCAAATTTCTTGGAATCATTATAGATAAAAATTTAAACTGGAGAAGTCATTGTGACAAATTACTAAGTAGACTTAATTCGGCATATTTCTCTCTAAAAACTATTGTAAACTTAACAAACACAAAAACTGCAAAACTAGTCTATCATGCAAACATTGAATCTCATCTGCGCTACGGAATACAATTCTGGGGCAACTCTACAGATGCACCCAGAATATTTGTAATGCAAAGAAAAGCAATCAGATCTCTTTTTGGTTTAAAATATAAAAATAAAAATAACAATAACAATTTCATTAAACCAGATTGCAAGCAACACTTCAAAAAACACAAAATTTTAACGTTACCTTCCTTGTACATCCTAGAGTCAGTACTAGCAATAAGATCTCAAGGGAAAGAAATACAAAAAAATAGCGATATTCATAATCACAATACTAGACAGAACAATAACATTCACATAGATAGACACAGATCAACATGCACACAAAAGAACTCAATTTTTTTCAAAACAAAATTGTATAATGCCCTGCCTAAAAGTATAAGAGAGATACAAAAATATTCAGAGTTCAAAACCCTTGTCAACAAACTATTAGTAGATAAGGTGTATTATTCTGTAGACGAATTCCTCTCGGACAAATATTAATTTATTTATAATGTCTGTCTTAATTATGTTTTTATTGTTAAAAAAATTACCTAGATTAATTACCTAAATGTATAATATAATTGTAGCATATACCTAGATATTAATTTGTCTTCATTTCAATGCTATTACTTATATACTAGGTTACTAGATTTAGTTCAAGTAACCTTTCCACATACTCCACTAAATGGTGTCAACCAGAGGAGTCCTTTCACTGTACCTCTTTCAAATGTATTGATGAATTCTGGAAATAAAACTGAACTGAACTGAACTGAACTACCATGCTATAGTTTGCACATAATTCTGAATTGATGTTATTGTCTTGGGTCATTGGTTGAAGATCGCTTGAGTGATGTTGTCGGTCGCGGGTAGCAATCATGGGCATTCTCGGTGATCGTGGCAAGCTAGCTGATGAGTGGGTTAGAATGATCTGCCAGCTTTGCATAGAACTGTTGGTTTTGTTTCCGCATCACTGCGGCCAGATATTCTAAACCAGTGTCACGGGTATTAATACTGTTCTTGTATTCATTGGTGTTCTGAGGGCAATCTTAACGGCTTTATTTTGTAGCCTCTGTAGTTAAAATCGTAGACGAGGTGAACATCCGCTCCATGCCGGTGACCTTTTGATCATCGTCGGTATAATGATACTCTGAATGAGCCGCAGTTACTTTCAAGCGGCATAGATTTGCTCTTGTCGCTGGTCGCCGAGTTGCCGCTGGTTGGATGATTGACTAATAAAAGCTGCGCCGTGAGCGTAGAAGGCTAATTCGACGTTGGGAATTGAGGTGGGAATGAGTTTGGAGAACAGGTACAGACCGACAGACATTACTTGACATTTACTGCACAGACATTAAAATCTGAAGGTTGGGTGGCCCCTTAAGTCTTGTTTGTTGAAAGCTCTGTTGTTTGCTAATAGACCATAACGGAAAGTTGCCAGCGCCACCACATGAACTAAGTAAGATGTGTCTCCGCATGCGCTACCACAAGGTCAAGTGTGTGACACCTCGACGCGGGAACCATTCCCGGCAGCTGTCTCTTGTTAAATTACGAAGTTTTGTTTTGAAATTACAACAGATATGGTTATTGGAAATACAAGCTGATAGTGGTCATTTGTCTTGCAAAAGGTGCAGATTATTTGAGTGTAAACGTAATACCAAAACATTACTCCTATTATTTATTAAATAAAATTACAAAATGCCTAAATCTGCTACTAGGACCATGGAGGAGGGGCGGCTATCACACGGATTCCTCGCTGGCTCGGTCGGTTTTAGTACCTACTGAACAAGAGCGCTAGTCATTTCTGTTTTGGTCTATTGACATCCGATTTGCATCTCTTTTTCGGAGTGTTGGGACAATATTCAGGTTACTGCTATAGTCTGGATCTACTGCATACATAGAATAATTGCGGATATACATCTTCTACATTAGCCTACATTTCAACACAAATAAGAATGACACTACACTGCATTTCACATTTAGCTGTCCGCCAGTCGTGGCCCCTAATTTTGCAAATAACAGGTTTTATATCGCTGTGAGATCGCGCAGTCTTCCGTGACCATCCCTCTCTCTTGGACAAGGGGTATTCAAAATATCTTACCGGACAACTAAATGTGAAACGCAGTATAGACAGGTGTGGCCTGAATTTCCAATTGGCAATTTCTAACTTGGATGACAATCAAAATACAATATGAATAATGTATCAAACTCAAAGTTATATTTGTAGAATTAAGTGTTTTCAGTTACAAGTAGGTATGCTTAACCAATTATAAGAAGACCAATTCACATTTTCTCTCATTTTATTTTTGTACTTGCTTGGGGGGGAGTATCCAATGAAGAAATGTAGGTAGGTAATTTCTTTTGTACTTGTGTCAATGCCGTATTGTTTCCTTGCTAGTTGAGATTTTGGTGTTTGAACTTAAAACATACACAAGAATTAGATGGAGATTGAAATGAGATATGTAAATGAATTATATAAATTAGCGGTTGCTAACCGGTGGTCCGCGAGAAAATTTTGGTGCTCCGCAGAGAAATTTTGAAGTTTACTTTTAAGATTCCATGCAATTTATTTAATTTGGTAAAATGGCAATCCAATACAAATGTATGAATTCGAACATGTTTCAATACGTAAATAGGCCTCTTACAAAGTATTATACATATTCAAGTTAGCTCTATAAATGAAAATAATATCAGTTTCCGAGTATTTTTCCAAAACCTTCAAGTCATTTTAAACGCTTTTTCTTAAAATAAAAGTTGGCTGAAAAAGCGTAGAAACGCGCCAAATGACTTCCTGAAAACAAACATTTTCCGGGGCTAAGCGCCCCAAACCCGCTTAATGCTGGGGGGCCCTCCCCCAGCCCCCCATTGTCTCGCTCACCAATCGTATTTCCCGGCATACGTATTTTACGCGCCTGAGTGGTCCGCGAGATATAAAATTGCCATGTGGTCTGCGAGGTTCAAAAGGTTGGCGACTGCTGATATAAATGATATGGAGATGTTTCGATTAGATATAAACTTCAATAAACTGAACGAATATTTGATGGGTAATTAATCTAAATATAGCTAAAAAAACAGAAACAAACAGATTTGAGTGTTCTTTAAATGCACATGGAATACATTATCATCGTAGCAAATTTGAACTTCTTTGAAGGAAATGGCGTAGAAACTCGGACTGTCGAGATGACGAAAACTATCTCTTCACAACGATATAGAAAAGAGCTGCAAATATACTGCACTAGATTTATTTTATTATTGGCAAAAAGATTTGGATATGGATGGATATGCATGAGTGCATGATAGAGCTCTCCCACTCATTGTGACAAGTTTATTTAAACGAAACAAATATGTACTCGAATTGCCGAAAATCAATTTCTGGGCTTAGCGATCAGTCAGGGGTAAGCAGTTTCTGTACTAAGGTATAAAGGATTTGCATACCTAGTCTTCACCAGTGGTTAATTTGTAAAATAATAAGTGGGCGGACGCTCGGCGATGTCAGGAGAACCATATTTGCTTACGAAAACAACGGGGAGTTTGGGGGGAGGGCCCCACAATACAATGCGGGTCCGGGGCCCATAACCCCGGGAAAATTTTGAATATCATGACCAAATTTGGTGTCTTTTCAAGCCACAATTTTAAGCCAGTTTTTACTTCTTTGAAAAATAAGTGTGCGGATGGCGTCCACCCTGAAAAAAGAGTGAGGGTACGCGTCCGCCCTCATCCGCCCCCAAATTAACCACTGGTCTTCACAACTTAGAGCAAGGAAAGGGTGTGCTAATTTAAAATTTGAAATTACTCAATGCTTTCACTATCTCCAACATATTGATAAAATAAACTGATTTTTTCAGGTTTGAACTAAAGGGAGATTATCAACATGCAAAAGGGAATGCATGAAACTGGAAACATGCTTCTATAAAATATGTTAGTTGGTTACTTGTTTTGGGATGTGGGGAGTAGATGAGAGCTTTGAGCTGTAAGTTGATTCGGTGATCTCCTATAACTCCATGGTATGTCTATGTTGGCTCGATAGAATGGCAATTAAGAGGGCTGAGTAGTGACCGTGGCCTTGAAGAGTTTTTTAATCGATTTTTATCAATATCTTTTACCAATGTAATTGTTAACGAAATAGGGCTTTGTACAAGTATTCAGAACAGTTCAATGAAGATAATTTCATAGTTTGAAATAAGTTATTAGTTTTATTTTGTCCAACAGATGTTTAGTGCCATAATTTTACTAATTTTCGGGCACGACAAAGTAAATCTAATAGACCATTACAAGCTATGGAATTATTTTCATTACTCTGTTCTGAATACTCGTACAAAGCCTTATTTGTTAGCAATTACATTGGTAAAAGATATTGATAAAAATCGATTAAAAAACTCTTCAAGGTCAAACTCATTACCCAGCCGTCTTAACTTAGTTATGGAACTCTGAAAATTATTTAGTCAGAAAATTGTCCATTTCATTTTATCACATAGGTACACTCGACAATTCATAAAACGGTATTTGAACGAAACAGATTGGCTGCTGGTCAGATTCCTTGACAATCAATCCTTGTTATTATCAATGAAATCAGAGCTCAACTACTAGAGGTAGGTAGATGACGAGTAAGTATAGTCTTTATCAGATGAAGCCATCACATTTTTTTCAGACAATCCATTTCTTTCAAAAATTGTCGAGTGTACCTACCTACGTACTAAAGTATTTATCAGAAAAGTGATATTACCTTTCTTTCTCATTCATTTGAGCATTGACTACCAAATGAACAGTATTTGGTAGTCATTGATTTGAGTGTGTAATGTTAGAAAACAGCTAAAAATAAAAATAATCTGGAAAATTAACATAATAATAATCTATCCGCTGGTTCCATTCATACAATGGGTCAGGGGGTGGGTAAATTCCCACCAACACTAGGGCCGCAGGACTACTGGAGAATATTGGGATAGATACTAGCATCTTATTTCATACTATAACATCACACCTGGGATATCACATCTAAAACTTACAATGCGTTGCTAAAGAGAAATGAGACGGGGTTTGAAACAAACCCCCCCTCTGAGCCTCTGGACATCCTTCCAGAAATCTACTGCTGCTCTCTCCACCAAATTCTTGACCAGTTAAAGTGAGAATTTTATTGACCATTCTCCGTGCAGGCTGGACCTGGCAGCGACTGCTTACCGATTGTATCCATGAAAAATATATAGCATGTATACGTTTCGCCTATGATAAAGAGCTGAAAGCATCGGTAGTAAGTAGTAACCAGCATGGGAGAAGTCTTTGAAGGAGGGATTCGGAAGTTAGTGTTCTGCTAGGTAATGTGAAGAAATAGAGTATAATTTTTAACTTTTGTGATTTACATTATTTATTGAGTATTCCAGCTTTTATTAGAATCGGCTGGCCTTTTTAAGCGTTCTTCATAATATTTCCTTGGCAGGCAGGGAGGTAATAAGTTCTTTGATATTGTTCGTTTTGCAATAAGTGTATTGCATGATGATATTTTCGCTAATGCCCCAATTCATTTTAGTACACAAAGTGAATGGAATTATAACTCACGATTACATAGACCGGACGACGAAGATGTAGCTAGTACCTACCTAGTAAACATTGGACGCCAAACGCAATTATGGATATTATATTAGAAACTTAAAATTTTCAATGAAATTGAGTGTTATCTTAGGTTGTGTTCTTCTCTGTGCAGTTTTCTCTTTTTTGCTATTACTACTACTGTTTTACTGCCTTCCAATCTGCCAGTTGTAATTGTGCAAGAGCACCCTTAGTTTGGTTGTGCATCTTTGTTTAAGGGTGATCATACATTTGAAGCAAGCATAGTAAAGTACGTCTTCCATGACTGCGACATGTCGGCAGCATCGCTGCGATTTCGCAGTTAGTTTCACTCACCGTCTTCCATGAGTGCGTTACTTCGGCAGTGCGTCACGATATTTTGAGACGATCCTAGCGGGACTTGAAGCAACTACATAGCTGAGATCTTTCAGTATTTAGTGTCTTTTTTAATAATACCTAAACAATATTGTTTTAATGTGGAAAATTCTATTATTATTAATTAAAAAAATTTTTTCATCAAACGACTATCAACCTCTAATAATAATGTTTATTTTTACTTAATAAATAAGTATTAATAATAATTTTTAATAAATTATTTAATTATTAAAATTGGTAAAAAAAATAATAGAAGTGGAGTGTGAACAATAAGATAAAGAGAACCACGTTAAAACACACACCCTTTTAAATTAACCCGCCAACACGATCTCAGCGCATGCGCAGACAGTAAGATATCGCAGTGCCTCAACACATTGCAAAATTACTGGAGTTGACTCAACTTCTGTTGCGATTTCGCAGCGGCATTGGCGGCACCTGAATCTGAACTGTGATTGGCTTAAACGAAAAAACATAATGGATTTCGCAGATGCCGCCAACATGCCGCCGTCATGGAAGACGTACTTAAGGGGAGCAATGGACGGATCATTCAAATTAGGTACACTTGGCCAAACAAAAATTGAATGTTCAATAAGTCTGATAGGCTGATAAATGTAAGATCGCACCAGCAGAAGTCTGTCTAAGCGATCTCATTGTCTCACTCTAGTAGGTGACCTCACATTTCAATGATAATAACAAGCTTTGATTGGTTATGGGACATGACCAGCAGTTATTCAAATTTGGTCAACGTTCAATTTTTGTTTGGCCGAATGTACACTCCCCCAAATAATAAACGGTACTCGAAAGAAAATGAATTGACTGATTAAGGTTTGATGGCATCATCCCATGAAGTCAGTGCTAACGCATTATCAAACTCTTTTAGGTGAGCTCTGATTTCATTGATAATAACAAGGATTGATTGTCAAGGAACCGGCCCAGTAGCCAATACGTTTTGTACCAAGTTCCGTTTATTATTTGGGGGAGTGTACATACAAGAGTTCAAAACATTGAAAATATTAAGTAATTCTTTTGTGCCATAATTTTATTGAAACACCTGTAGGTATATTTAAACATCAATATAGTACTCAGTTTCAACTCCATTCCTGTATCTTCATAATAATATAAATTTCATTTCTATCGAATAAACTGCTGACATGTTAAGATAACTTTGGAAAATAATTGTGTCAATTTTAAAAGGTACCTACTTACACATTAATTAATTTCATATTTAAAGAATAATTCCTAATAACATATATCGGGTAAATTATTCGCATAGTTTTCAGGTTTATATAATTATGTATGTACTCTACCATTATTAAGCAATGAGGAAAACAGGAATACTCTATTTATTGGGGAAAACTGGTCAAGCAGTTTAGCTCTTTAATGAGGGATGGATGCATTACTAGTTAGAAGGTACCTTTATAAAACAAAAGTAAATTTTTCTGAAAAAATTTTGAGAATTCCAGTTGAATTCATTAAATGTTATAAAAAATTTACTTGTCCAGTATTCCCTTTTATACAACCAAAAGAATGAATTAACATACATCCTTATTAGAGTATTATAATTACAGCATACAATTTAATTGTATACTTTTACAAAAACTACCTACTCATTTTGTTATTCCATTTAAAACACTTGGGCAGTTTATTTAGTTAAAACATAAATAGTAATACTAGCATTTTGGCACCTTTCATAATAGTTCAATCTGAAAATATATTGTTATGGCCATTATTAATATTACAGTATAGTTTGTCGGTATTTTACTTTCTATTAAAGTTATAGATAGGACAGTAGGTAACGAACAAGTACATATTATACAGATCACGCAACAATTAAAATAATTTCTTTGCTCAAGTGAGTACTTAACAATCTATATCTACTAAGAGAAACTGTTATCTAGATATACTATTATCTAGTTATATTATAGTACCTTTATAATCAGATCCTGCAAAATTGAGATCATAAAAGTTGTCCATGTTTTAAAAACCAAAATTAATATATTTGGGATCGTTTTACCAACAAATTACGTAGTAGCGTAGTATTTAATGTTTTAAGATTATAAAAGAATGGTTTGTGAATAACATTACGACGTATTTCAATAATGAAGATTCATTATAATTATTATGTTTTGATAGAATATAGCATATGTGTGATAAAAACAGTGATGGTGCATTATCTATTGAAAAAGTTACATAGATTGACTAGACGTTCTGATCGATAAGGAATAAATTCCATCAATAGTCCACATCGATCTTTTGAACGAAACGGGAAAAATGAGGGCATTGACGTAGACTGAACAACATTATTTCAACATTCAAATCACACATTTTGACGATAAATTTATTATAAGAAATACTAGACATCTGACCTGACGTTTTCTTATAATTGGTACTGTTTTCATGTTTTGCTTCAACTGCAAGCAGCAAGTACATTCAATTGAAATAGGAACGGTTAATATATTGATTAGGTATAATTACTTTTTTAGTCTAATTTCTAGTTATCAAATGTTATTCAAATGGGCTTAGGGATTAGCATGATTTGAGTTTATGATTTTTTTCTCAGGGAAAACACAAAATAATGGATGCTTCAAATCGGGAGAATACATTTAAAAAATGTTTTCTTACATAGTATTATTTGCATCTAATTCTAATGTCTAGTTAATTCTATTCAATAAGTAAAATATTATGTTAACATTTTAAGTTCCCCTGGCTTACCCATGTTTCAACGGTATTTCAATTGCTAGGAGTCAACGACACAATGTTCGAAAATATCTTTTTAACGGCCAAAAAACACATGTAAAATTTGGTCCGCCTAACAGCTGAAAACAGTTAATACATTAGTCTTCTTATCATTAGAATAAATATATAATATTTAATACACAGAGAAAACAATTGATATGCACATGTATAACCATTGTAATATAACAACACCAATAATAGGTAATATAATATGACAATAATAAACGACATAAATTTAAGAAGCTTCTTCTACAGACAGACAAGATATTCAATTCAAAGTTGTAGTACCTACATTGAATGCAAAATGTTATTTAAACTTTATTTTCTTTCATCTCATAATACACCTTTACCTGCCATCTTGACCCCATGTCTTATAACATCAAGTTATCACCTTCCTTCATGAATTAATCGATCTGTATCGATTTCATCTTATTACCTGACCATTCTATGAGAGCCAGTTTATTTACTCCAAGAGAGATAATATGGCCAGTAGATGAGGTTGAAAGCTCCGAAAGCAACTGGAAAGAATAGACGTGACAATTCGTCGATGTTTCGGGCTCTGACTTTGTTCAAGCCTTTGTCACTATCAACGATGATTGCCTTCACTTCAGTGGCATCTGAAGCCCCCTTCTTCTGAAATCAAGTCAATTAATAATTACGTACAGTTCCTTTTAGTTCATTAAACAATTTTTATTTAATCAATTTTATTAGTGTATATCTCATTCAGGCATGAACATGGTAACGTGAAAATACTTGAAATCTTTCAGTATTTTCACAATCGATGAGGTAGGTACATAATTATTTCAATATATTTCCTTTCTAACAATGGATTAAACGGCTCCAACCTTCACCTCCCTTCCGATGTTCCAGTTGTAAGGGTCTGTATGGAATATGCAATCATCCAAAGAGTGGTTATATTTAACCAAAGGTCATTATCGGTCCATCGAAAAGAAAGTGAAGAAAACATATAACTATCCAATTTCATGGTGAAACTTTTACTTAAAAAAGGGTGAAAATCTAATACTATGTTAGTTGAATGGCACCCTTACATCGACTATGCTACAAGGTGAAGGTGAAGCTATAACTGTAGACTGTACAATTAATACATTCACGCACAATAAGGCATGAGTCCAAACATCTCACCCATGCTCACATTTTTAATTTGTGTTTAACGTTTCACTGTACTGTTACTGGGCTAATAGCTATAACAATGATTATGATGATGATGGAGAGATGATGATGATGATGATGATGATGATGATAAATAAGTAATGAATGAATGACTATTTTTTGTTTTATTTATTTGTTGTGACCAAAAATAATACATACAATAACATTCTACAAAAAAAAACTACAAAGGGCTTATCTGTAGGATATTAAATTGTAAACTAAATTAAACAAATACAAACAACTTTTGCTGACAATAAATACGCGTAAAATACCTAGGAACTGACAATAACTGACAATAATGAAATTAAGACAATGAAACAAATTGCATTCCTTTACATAAACAATTGATTATTGAAAAGAATGGCAGGGGGGGGGGACAAATTGAATACTTATTTAAAATATTGGAATGAGACAGTCAGGAAACGTTCCTAGAATTTGCCTATCGTCTTATAGGAAACTACAAAGAAACCTCAATGTGGCAGGCCGGCCGGCAGCGGGAATCGAACCCTAGACATGTGAAGTTCAATAGCAGTACTGGCTGAGCCAACTTGCTCCGTGCAACTTATATTGCAAGTTACGTAATTATCCTCCGGGAGAATATTCAACCAAGAGAGGATACGACGGAGCCATCGCAAGGAAGGGAAAGGTAACTTGTACAAAGGTTGCCTGACAAGCAACCGCATTTATTCATTTCAAACTGAGCTATACTGTGAGGCCTTGTATTTTGTCATGTTCAGAGGGATTGGATAATTGGAAATGAGGTGGTTGAGAACTTAAAGCCCCTCTGTCACCGAACAAAACGTCATGACTTTGTGCGTTGATGCGGTGTACTTCTGGTTGCGACTCTTGGTAAAATACTCTTAGCTTTCTGCCACATTCTGTATTACGGTGGATTAACCGATCGAGGACCCAACAATATTTTGCTTTTGAAATCACCTTATGTATTACTTTTTCCAACATATCAACTACTTTTAAGGATGAAAGACTCAATGTCATGTAACTTTAAAATTGTTCTATTTCAATTATTCTTGAGGTGAGTTCATATGTACACCCGACATTTCATAACACGGTATTTGAACGAAACAGATTGGCTGCTGGTTAAGTTCATTGACAATCAATCATTGTCATTATCAATGAATCAGAGCTCACCTACTAGAGGTAGATGACGAGTAAGTATAGACTTCATCAGATGATGCCATCACATTTTTTTCAGGCAATCCATTTATTTCAAATACCGTTTTATGAATTGTCGAGTGTACCAGTTTCTATGTTCATCCAATCATAGAGATCCATTGGAAGCATAATGAATCTCTTTGATCCAATCGTATTTGTAATGGTAACATGAGTCATTGTGTAAGATAATACTTTCAAATGTCAATTGATAGAACTTGATTACATAATTCCAAAAGTGCGCAACGCAAAATTGAGAAAATGGACTTCCGCCCTTCTACCTCTAAGTCACAGTAGATATTATCAACATTATCAAATGGAAGGAGTCTTCTGGTAGGGTGAAATAGCGGCGCCCACGCGGGTTTGAAAGTAAGTATTGGTAACCAATTTAGCAATAATTGTATGACTTACGTATACCGTAGATACTACATTGCAAATTATGATGACATATAAATGAATAGATAATATTATTTTCCAATAGACAGCACAGACTAGATAATGTATATTTTTTTCAATTTTAACAATATATCGTACGAATAATTTAAACTTACTGCTTGATCGGAATAATACCGCATTTGGGAGGATGATATCATTCAGGCAGTGTTCAATGACATGTGAGAGTGAAAATATCAACATATCTATGTAATATTTGAGCTTATGCTAGTGGCGTTATCGTGGTCTTGCTTTTAACATTGAATGTGCTCTCCAAGAACGGCCTTCGAAGAAACAATATGAAAATAACGGAAAAGCCAACGATGACAACAAAATACAAAATATGCTCTTACATCATGCCTATATGCAATTGTCTAGACGCGAAAGATGTAGATCTACATCCCAAAATGAAAGTGGCTGGGCCGGCAAATGCCAGAGGCCCTTGGCCGTATAGGGGGTAATTTTACTAGGAAAACGCTCAGTAAAACGAGTTGATGGGCGAGCACCGAAACGCGCAAGATCTCCTACCAAACACGATCCAACCACTCGTAGACCATTTTAATTGTTTGCAACTTTCTAAATTCCATTTTATACACTCTGGAATAATTGATAACAGATCCATGTGCCGTGAATTACGTATACTTTCCGATAAATCTAATTTGACAGCTACTTATTAATACTTGACCGATTAGGTTGAAAATTTTTAAATTATGGGATAATGATTATGGGAGTCTTGATAAACAAGCAAAATTTGAACTTAATCGGAACATTTTGCTTTTCGACCAATCTTGAGATTGTTTTTGTTTTAATTTAACCAATGAAAGGATTTGGCTCAGGGGCGGATCCAAGGAGGGGCGGAAGGGGCGATCGCCCCCCCCCCCATGATTCCTCCTCCACCTTCTATTAAGATCAGCAGGTTGATTTTTCACTTCGTCAAATTTACAAAAATATCGTAATCATGGCTTGTTCTTTGGCAAAGTTTAATCTTTGCTCTAAAAGTGCCTTAAAACTAAATGTTTTTTCAATATTTCGAAAAAAATTGCCTTCGGCGATAAGCCTTTGGCGGATGAAAGCATGGGCTTCCACAGGGGTGACTGGGGGGGGGGGGGCAAGGATGTCAGGATAGCATACAAATTTGGTGGTGTTATTTACGTATAGTTTCATTTTCTAAACAAAAAAACTCAGAAAATTAATTTCGAAGTGTCAACAAACCAAAAAATACCCTGCGGGGTAAGGTGGGGGCACTTCACCAAAGTGTCCAAGCTTAAAAAATAATGAATTGTTCAACAAAATACACCTCATAACGTCTCAAAATTTGATTCAAAGTGTCCAAAAACCAAAAAAACGCCCTGCGGGGCGTTTTTTGGTTGGGGGGCTCGCCCCCCACACCCCCCTTAGCCCGTGAGACAATTGTTTTCCTTGCATTACCTCCGCCCCCTGGCAAAAATTCTGCGGACGCCCGTGGCTGGGGATACCACTAGACCCCCTTCATATTTTCCAAAATCGCCCCCTCCATGACAAGAGGCTAGATCCGCCCCTGATTTGGCTGAAACCTTGTAAAATTTGATAAAATGCTGGTCTTAATGACCTTGCAAAATTTGAAACTGATCGGGTCAACCAAGCAGAAGATATTTTTTAGCTTGAACCAATCAACGGATTTCAAAACATTTTCAGTGTGCAAGCCGCTGAGTTGGTCCTAATATGGGTGCAAAATTTAAGCTCGATCGGGGAAACGGTGCGACGTGAATACAGACGTGATTGCATTAACAGGAAAACAAACAAACAAACAAACAAAAACAAAGGTCCGAGCCAAAAGAGCCGAAAGGAGAGGCTATCACTTTCCTTGTCATTCGGGTGATCGCTGATCAATATCAACACGTTCACTCTGAGTTTTCGTAGTTTTAATTTATGGGATTTGTAATATTATTACATAAAATTATTAATATTATATTTTTCCGTCGCCATTAGCCTCGCTGTAGAACAGTGCGACGTTAAGCCCCAGAAAAAAGTAATATTATTCGAAATTTCAAATTTGCTGCTCGAAATCTGATGTTATCTGGAAGAGTAGTAATTCAGAAAACTGATGCTTTCTGAAAGATTAGTTTCTTTTTCGATCGTCAATGCTAAATTCTCCATAAGACAACTTCGCGCGGGTGTCCGCGGGTATGACGACCGTCTCATCCACTCATTGTCGCGCGGCGTTCCGATTTCACTGCCTCCTACATGACGGTCGTTTACTGAATGTTCAGTTGACTGACATCCACCAGGCCGATGACCAAGATGGCTGATGTAAACAAAAGCAGAAGCAGAACCTGTCCAGTGACATTTCACGCGAATTTACACTAAAAGACGTGTGTTTATTACCTGAAACCATCATAAAAGTGCATTGTGTTCTGTTTTTAATATACTAGGTAAATGAAGTGCAAGTATGACAGAATCATGAAATCTATGTGTTGTTCTTGTTATAATCAAAACAATTGAAGTTGTGATTGCCATTGGATTGGACAAGATATACCTTGAGAAATACAGGTCAAAGGGGAGCACGATTGAAGTAAGTTTCGAATTGTATTCACTTTTCTAATTCCAATGCATAGTGACTAAAATGATACTAATTTTTATTGTAAAAATTGCAAATGTGTCAATCAACGGATTGCACAATTGACGCGAACGTAAAACTTGGATTTACTGAATTTTATCTCGTTCACGTAGACGTGTCTCTTTAATTGTGCATTTGGTTTTAGAGCTGAAATTTTGTACTGTCATTGACGCTCCTACTATTGAACTTTGCTAAAAGCTGTCCTTGACTGCAATTGTTCGTGGTTTTCCTCAGTCGCGAGGCAAATGATGGGTAGGTTCCCTATTAATTAGCCATGACTGCTCCTTCCCACCGTGCATCCTTAGCTATTCATCATCATTATCGTCATCATCATCATTATCATCTCACAATCATAATCTCACAATCATAATCGCACAACCACACTCGTCCACTAGGAAAACGCTCGGTGTAACGCGTTGATAAGCGAGTACCGGTATGTGCAGCACATCTGACCATGATCAAACCGAAATTCCGTAAATAATACCCGAATAATAACTTTCAGGATCACAGAAGAGTTGAAATTTTCTTCAGAAACTGGGAAGATTGCCACAAAACCTTACACTCACTTTAAATCCAATGGAACCAAAGACTTTTGAAAGACAAACCATACCAAAATCGAACAAATTCCCTGCGGGACATTTCACCCCCTTAAAATGCAATGTTAATTTGTAAGTTTGCGAATCAACCCTGAAAAGGTACGCAAGAAGGCATCATTTAAATGATCGGCGATATTGATTTGGGGGGTAGGGGGCACAATTTATTTTTTGCCAGGGGCCCTTCCTTCTCTATAGTTACGCCTTTGACAATCCCAGCAGTTTGTGACAATATACTTGGATGGATTTAATGAATATATGGTACAGGTTGGCTGTTGTTATGGCAAGTCTCAAAAGTCACTTTTTAGAACCGGTGCTTCTCATTTCATTTTTCGCTCTGGATTAAGCAGGATTTAGACATTTTAAAACACCCAACCAACGATTAATACCACCAATAACGTCCAAGAGCACTTTGACGCCATCTCCCGTTGATGTGCCTTCTCCATTACTCAAAGCCTTATTTCTAATGAAAATGCATTAATATATACCAAGCATGCATGCACAGGGCACGATTCGGATAATTATTAAGTCTTGGCGCGAAAAAATCCATTTAATATTCCTTTTTATGGGCCACTTGGAGTGTAAGAGCGCTTTTTAAGGGTATAATAAAATATGATCCCCGTGTAGATAACTGTGATAACTACTACTATATCCTAAACCAGGTTAAGAAGTATTACCCAATGCATCATCTCGGGAGGAATCTATGGCGGTTAAAAGCTATTATACGAAATATATTTAAGTTAATATCAAAATCTAGAAATAAAGGTTGTCATATCATGCTTATAGCAGAAGTGAAAGATGAATATCCCAAAATGAGAGTTATCTAAACAATATTGTGTTACTTTAAGATCTTAAGAAATGTTGAAAAGCGAGGTATAATGTGATTGAATGTGACAATACCATTCATCCTTTCAATTATTCCTGTGATTCTAGTATATTATGTGGATCTTTTATATATTTATGTATATGCACAATACCAAGTTCCCCAACACATTTATTTCATTTTATACAAAAAGTATTAATTAAGTAAACTAGTCAACAAGTGTATACCACTCAAATGATACCATTATAAGCAAGATACGTTTGACCGCAAAGCATAAAAACACATTTCTAAAGAAGAGGATAAAAATGTTATCCTTCGTGGTTGATGCGCATATTTTATTTGATAAGGGAAATCCAAGAGTAGCCTAAGGGTCCCAAGTCGCCCATTTCCTTACATAGCTGAGCTCGAGTGTCGATATACTTATATGCTTAGATACTTGATGCCGGTGACAATATTAGAGTTAAGGGCCGAGAAAGTTTTGGCAAAAGCTCTGTATGTTCAATGTGATAAACCTATATACATCTTGTCGCGCCTATGATTTAATTGAATCATAGCTTAAATTACAATTTAATATAGATGATTAACGACAAATGTGTTTTCATGGGCGAACTCCGAGAGGGTGATAATTTAGTGCCAGTGTTGGAGACAGCTATAGCATGACGATTAGTCGCTCCCATCCCGAAAATATTTTCGGTTGGCCAGATATCACTCCATAATCAATTGTCATATTCAGGGGTTTACAAACGTATGAACGGTTTGTTACTTAAGTTAGGGATGGAGAAAATATCGATATATCGATATATTTCGATATCAAAAAATATCGAAATATCGATACCTGAATATATTGAGTATCGATATATTGAAATATCGAAATATCGATGTATCGAAATAACAAAATATTGAAATATCGATATATTGAAATATTGATATATTGAAGCCCATTTTCTTTCTTATGTGGCTAGTGACCCTATTATATTTTGGAGCGGCTGTGTTATTTCTTTTTACGTTTTCTTTTGAATTTCCTAGCAGTTTTGGGGGCAATTTAATACATGCATGCGATATATCAATATTTCGATATATCAATTTCAATATTTCGATATATCGATATTTCGAAATTTCAATAATTCAATATATCGATATATATCGATCGATATTTATCGATATATATATCGATCGATGGTCGATATCAAAATCCAAGTTCGCTCCATCCCTAACGTAAGTAATAAACATTGAAAACTCCGAAGTCCTCAATATTTATAGGCAGTTGTTTTAATGGGAAAAGAAACACTTTCTCAGTAAAAGAGTAAATTTTCACTTCTGAGCAGATAAGTTTGATTTTACATTTTCATAGCACGATCAGGTGCTCACCAAACATTAACATCGTTCAGTAACAACATTACTGATACAATCAAGTTAGATAGTATAGCAATCTCTCGTCTTTTCTGAAACAAAGTAATCTAGAAGACGCTACATTATATTTTAAAATATGTTCATTGGTACAGTTTCATTTGGAATACGACATTTGAGACCCCCAATAGAGTACATTTTACCTCTTTGCCTTTTTCTATAGTGCATAAGTGGTGTTAGACTAATTGTAGTCTCAAACATAACTAAAAGCTCATTCAAAACTCCTTCGTGAACAAATTATAAATTGTAGTGAAAACATAGATTTCAAATAGATTGTGTACGGATGAAGCTGTGACAATTTTTTTTGTCAAAAATAAATTATTCCAAACTCATTAATTAATAGCAAATTACAGGAGTGTTTGCCGTGGTTAATAATTAAATATTTTTAGTATGCGGTATGATCCTTACCTCTGGCTTCACCTTCGGGGTGAGATATTAAAATTTTGCGTATGGTAGATGTGTGAAATGCTATCATATAAAATGTAGTCCCGTGTACATGTTCATGAAAATAATGCAAGTGTATTTTGGAAGTGTAAAGAAACAGGTCGTTAATGATTCGCATTCAAACGTACTCCGTAAAAACTAAGTTAGTATACAATATACAATATGCCCGATGATCTAAAAAAATCGTCTATTGAGTGGGATAATAAATACAAATTATATGATCCTACAGCACACATACTAGGACTGATTTTTCATATATTATAAAAACCATACTACCTAAGTTTTTTTTGTGTGTGAAAGTTTGAAGAAAATAACTTTCGTAGGAAAGAATAATTCTTGTACCTATAACAATTATTGTTATACAGTAGTAAATTTGATAATCGAACAATCGATATAGCTATTATAGCCTACACAACTTCAAATAGCGCGCCTTTCAAGTTGAACGAAGAGCAGAAGGCCAGTAGAAGTTACGACTACAAATAATTGAGGATTTCGTTATCTTATTAATATCTGTGTTTCGAAGCGAAGAATTGGTAAAGATCTGAACTTCCTTTAAAAAGTGAAATGTATAACCATCGCAAATTGCTCAGAAATGCAGAGAAACTTGAGAACAAATCGGAAGTGTGTTCGAGGCAGACCGCAAGCTCACAGAGTCTCTCGTCTCTCGTCTCTCAATACCGCGTACGAGGTACCTATACTTCTACTTCATCAAAGAGAATGAATGGCCACGAAATCCATTGGATAGCGTCATGGAACACTCAGTAGAGAGTATATATGTATGCGCCAAATTGTGAACCTTTTAACAATCTGACGGAACTGCAGACAAAAAAGCCAAGAAGCAGAAAAAAAATCTCCGACACGCACATAGGTCTACAAAAATCAATTGTGTCTTGGAAAAACGCCTAAGCATTAACTGTAATTAGAAAACGGTGGACCCATTAAACATAAATAAATATAATTTCCTTTCAAAACTTGTGCCATCATTTCTCGTAATTATATAGTTCTTTAAAGCTCAAATTGAGGATACCTCAACTTTCGTTCTAAGTACTAAAATGCTTTGAAGTTTCTACACAAATAGTAATAAGTTTTTAATAGTGTGTGATATTTTCAGTTTTATGTGTATAGTAGCTTTGAATTAGTAGTCAGTATCTCATTTATTGGACGAATTTTGAGGCACCCGACATATCAGAGAAGAAGCACCAACCCAATTCTACCTATCTTGGCTCCAACCTAGTGTATAATTCCTCTCCTAGATGTGGTTAGATAAGGTAGGCGTTAATGTTGGTATAGACAAAGACTTGGTATTTACATACTCTCAATATCAAGAGAGAAAACAATAACCTAACTTAAGCTACGCCATGAGTGAGTGAATTTATTGTTTCTTTCTCCTTACAAAGTACAAGACTGATACCACTATCCTACCGGAATAGGTTAATTAATGTTAACATAAGGACGAAACGCATAAGGACGAAAGCAAATTTTTCGTTGCTTATTTTTAATTTTTAATTGAACAAGCAGGAACATTGATTATGTGTCATATACCACACTTACTACACCAAAATTGACTAAGTGACAAAATTAAGTGACTAAATTGACAAAATTGACTCTTGGGCTATACATATACAATTATTGATTATCCGTGACAATAAGAAATCCAATTGGGTACATGTTATCTTTCAACACATCAAAGATTATATTGTTGCTTTCTATTATGCAAAATGAAGATTGAAATTAACATACACTTATTGAATTTCACTTGAAGGTGACAAAGGTCCGGTATTATAAAGATTAAGTTCATGTGGCTTGATGCACTTTTTGATAAAATTAGTGTTACAGCCAATCAATACTTGATTGATACAGTTGAATTTAATCCAATTAAACCGCCTGGATTTAATCTTGGTAGTCCTGTAACTCTCTGCTTCCTTTCCAATGATGCGTATGGGTTGAAACGCGTTGGCCAATCAGTAGCTATTATCCCCCTGCCCTCCCCTCCCAGCGAGGAAACATCGTCACCTGATTGACCAACGTGTCAACGCAAACTCAACCTGCATTCTGACATCACATGCAATCATAGTGTCTTCATTGGTTGGACTTTGATGTTCAATGGATTCTTTATTCATTCATTTGCAACTCATTTTCAGGTTGATGATAATTAATTATAAAAACGCAGCTTTACGTTTCGGTATTTACTTCATAGACATTTTCGAGGTGCCATGACCCAATGACTTGGATACAACTTTTCCTCGCAGTGGTTTATAAGGAAGGTGCCCAGTGGCGTATCCAGTAATAAAATTCGGGATGGGGGGTCTGACAATGAAACGATCTAAAAAAAACATTGTCTATAGGGAAGCCCCGAAAAATGTTGCACCAATGAAATTCGCATATTCTGCCGCAACTTAGTGTATTTTTTTTTCTTAAAATTGTGTATTTTTCTATTAATTATTACAGATTCATTTTGTAGATGAAATTGTTATTTCGTATGGAGGCCAATTACCAGAATACAATATGAAGGATACATTTAAGTGCGGTAATAAGTACATTGACAATAAAGAAAACGTGTTTTAAGGTGGATTCACACGGCCGTTCCAAACTTCGAGTTTGAAACTCAAGTTTGCCGAAGTTCCAAATCACCGTTCCAAAAACCTTCGTGTGAACTATGAAAGTTTGAAACTCAATCCTCACAGTTCGAATCTTTTCATAGTTCACACGGGAGTTTTTGGAACGGCGATTCGGAACTTTGACAAACTTGAGTTTCAAACTCGAAGTTTGGAACGGCCGTGTGAATCCACCTTTACAGTTGCAGCAGTTATTATCGGCACTTGTTTGAGTAAAGCGTTAAGTACGTTAACAATCATTATAATAATCTTATTTAAAGTTTAGAAGACGGACCAGCAGTGCGATTGTATAACTTCTTAGCCGAGATAATGGATCGTTATATCGATACCAATTGATGAAAGTAATTTAACCTATCGGAAGGTAAAGCAATTCAAAGTGCTTAAAGTCGACTTCCTGAGATAAATAATGTGATTATATTTCATATCCTCGTAGCATTTGCACAATTCAAATGGTTAACAATGATTTTAATAGTTTACTTTCATCAATTGGTATAGATAACGATCCATTATCTCGGCTAAGAAGTTATACAATCGCCCTGCAGAGGTACTATGTACTTCAGTATGTTACTTTCTTTAGTTTAATGAACATGAATAATTGTGGGCAAGTGCTATATTTGTTAAAGTTTCATTATTATGGCGACAAAACTAAAAAAAATGACCGTGCGTTCCGTACTTTTTCTCGTGCCTTTTTATATGAATTAAACCATGCTCAAACCTTACACGACATAAGCTCATACTATACTTAACGAGTCCTGTAGAAGCTAAACTTTCTAATTTTCAGAAAGTCGAAAAACGTTGGCACTAACTGGTATGGGATTGAAGAAAAGTATACATTTTCAAATCTAGATAGCTTCTTCTTGACTTTCTACACAAAGATCAATAGAAATTTTAAGAAAAAATTAAGTGTGACCCCTTAAATGGCCAAAGATATTTTGGATAAGGTAAGTTTTGAATATATTATCAAATTGAGTAATGTTACTTTTATACATAAAAAAGTTTCCATCACAATTTTTAATATTTATTTGGCTAATTCAATTAAGGTACATATTGAAATTGTTTGTGATAACTTTCAAAATTAGGTTGAAAATACATTAAAATTACGTAAAATTTATCATATGGATCAGGAAAGTTTTGAAGTTTTGAAGTTTTTGAACTTGTTCACGCATGGATTAGACATGTCTTGTTTGTGAATTGACGCAAAATTCTGGGATTTTAAACGTATACTTTTACTAATAAGTTGATGTTCAAGATTGAGAACAATAAATAGTGCTTTGTAATTAGGTAATGAGATCTTAGTTTTTTAAACTTTTGAACTTTCTACGTAAACTTCTTTATTATATTAGATAATACAATATTTCGTCCTGATTCACAGGACTTCTTCAGGCTGTTTTTTTTTTAAGTGGACAAGGCGAGTTTTGCTTCTATAGGACTCTTATTCTAAATGAGTACGAAAATGTGAATACTTAACGCACTGCACGAACCATAGTAACAGCCACCGCCGCCGAATCCGTTTCTTCCGAGGATCGTCGAGTGCTGCGTCCGTTCAGAGCTTGAGGTGATTTCTTACTACCAACATCAGGTTGCTTACGCCATATGTAGTTGACAAATGTGAACTCAAGAAGAGCGCAGAAAACGAATGCTGAAACAAATCAAGTCTTATGATAGAAAACGAAACATATTCTGACTTTTATTGATCACGTTTTCCATTGAAACTTCATCGCCACTTGACCTACACGACCAATCAGAACAAACATCTCTTGTGGATGAGAAAATGTTGAGTGGTATCGTTGTATAGAGGAAGAGTTACTCTATCACTGTGTGCAATTTGAACGATATATCATTCAATTAATAGAAAAGTTATGTCTAACATTGCTTTACTTTCGGTTTAGCCCTGGATAGTTTCAGCGATATTTTGTCTGAAAAGGTTTGTATTTTTCTGATATTTATAATAAACACAGCGATCATTGTCAGATTGATCGCTGACGATTGAATCTACCGATTGGTCGAATCACTAAATATAAAAATATAGATCCTTTAAGGATACAATATCGACAACGATATAAAAAACAACTTTACTATCTTTGTAGAAAATTATTACTGGCACCTACCAAACTAGATGCTGGTTGGTCGAGAAGGGCCACGTGACAACGAAAAGGCAGAACATGGCAATCTTGAAAAGTTAGCTTTTTTTACTTCCTTTACAGAAATTGTGCGTTGACGCTTGGGCGATAGAGAAAGTCAATCAGGAGCTTTTCCCTCGACTATGGTCCTCAAATCCGATCCTGATCGACAAATGCTACAACGCTTATTCGGAGATGCATGTTTGTCAAGAAGGCATAGGAAATATAAAAATAGTATCTCTTATGACTATAAGCTATACTGGAAGATATCCAGGAACCCGTTGTGTCACATATCTTTGAATAGTTTCTTAAATGATATAAAAAATGTCGCAGCAGAAATTATATCATATAGGGAGAGCTATTCTGAACCGAAATATGGTATACGGAAGCACGACAAAGTTTTTATATTTTTTATTATAATTTGTAAAGTTTGCAACGATTTGCAACGAATTCTCCAGTTTAGGATCCTGGAGTAGATATATTTCGGTATGTTCGGTGGTTGGTATGAATAGAGCCCGAATTTGTAATTCGAGTCAAATTGACATGAAGAAAAATTCAGGAAATCATTAAAATGATTCATTTAATATTATATTATTATTGTTATTTTCTTATTGTTACTTCTTGTTACTTATTGTTACTTACTTATTGTTACTTATTGTTACTTCATATGTAATATGTTGTGGAGTAATTCAGAAAAATATCAGAAAATTATTTACAATCACGCTACGTAAATCACTTTATGTAGATTTAATAAACTGAAGAAGTCATTCTCCAGCCCTCAAATGAGCATTATGCTCAACAGACTAACATCCCATTTCCTAGCAAAATAAACTTGTTTATATAACAAAGATCTCGTAAGACAAATTACCATATAATTGAGATTAATATGCGTGGACTAATATTTAAAGTTTCACTAATTTTAACATCTAGCATTACTCTCTTGGTGATTACGGCGAAAGTTATACTGAAAGAACGCATTTTCTTTTTTTTGTAATATATTCATCTAATAATAATCTATGGTATGGGTAAGTTGAATTGTAGCTCCATTTAAGCCGGACATTTTTGTCAGTAAAAGTTTTTCAATTAAAATATCTTATAAACCAGTGCGTTTCTAACGCTTTCTTTTACTATATCTCTAAGAACATTATTTTCTACGCTCAAAGAAAGTTTTAACGGAACCGGGTATTATCCTCTCTAAGTCCACGGACTTAAAAAGTATCAACAAGATAATATATATTTTTCCGATATTTAATACATAATCTTACCTGTGCATGTTCCCATCCATACATCAATCGCCTTAACGTAGCTCACTTGAGGCAGACCGCTTTGGATACCTGAAGGAAGAAAAGTGTTGGCAATTCAGAAACTGATTTACATTATAGATTAGATGGAACTAAATTACATAATAATAGATTTGTGAGAGGCAAAAATGTATACACAATTCAATTCAATGGCAGCATACAGTACTTTCAACAACTATTCCGCATCCAGATTTAGAAAAAATTCTTGGATCCAATGTATAAAATGTAAGATACTGATACCTTTCTAAGTATTTGATTTTTTGTCTGGGGCTTAACGTCGCACTGTTCTGCAGCAAGGCTAATGGCGAGAGATAAGTATTTGAAATACAAGAAATAAGATACATTTAGAGACATGTATTTCAAATACCATATACAAAATAGCATCTCAAACGGTGAATTTAAAAATTAATTAATGGTTAAAAGTTGGAAACTCTGATATTTATTGAGCTTACTCGTCAAATTTTCTGTCAAATCTTCTGTTTTAAAATCAGTTCAAAATATTATGGTAATTACTATTTTACTTTCAAATTATTTAATTTTAACGAGAAATCTCGCATCAAAATATTGACTATCAGTTATGCGGAAAAAAACAAAGTGTGCCGCGAACATATTATGTTGACATCAGCAATGATAACATTCTGTTATATGATGCAATGAAGGTTATTGACATCCACTGATCCTTTATGACGGTCTTGCACTGACTAAATTTAGTATGATTTACAAAAAAGATTTGTTCATAACATTCATCACAATATAATTTATTGTTACCGAGATTAGACGCTAGTTCATTTTCAATCCTTCGTGTTTTTAATTCGTAATTTATTTCATTTGCATTCACTAAACTGACTTTTCATCAATGAAAAACTTTGCAATGTGTCTCGTACTGACCTCAAGGTTAATGAAAAGACCTCGACCTTCACCTGCCAGCTTCATCCCTACTTAAGATGTGTGTGGGGGGGGGGGGGGAGGGTCATAAACCCACCACATTCATTACGTGCGACCAAGGATGTTCCAAAGTATTAGAAACTTACGACAGTATTCTTTGGGTCAGGAGGTCGAATACAAGCCATGTCTCAGACATTGGAGCTCGCTACAAATCTTTCAAAAACTATATTGAATAAAAAGAAACGGCACACAAATGTGATCGTGGTCACGGAACCCAAAACTTTGGCGTTTACTAGGGAAGTTACTTTTCGGAGAGTTTGATCAAGTACAGGAAGGTCGTAACTTGAATCGGGGCTCACGATAGTGACTTTCTATTCTGATGATGATGTTTTTATCAGTACCTAACAAAATGTGGGGATACTTATATATGAGTTGCCTAGATTAAAAACCAACCATATATTTTTTTTCTGGGGCTTAACGTCGCACTGTTCTGCAGCGAGGCTAATGGCGACGGATGAATGATTATGATGATGATTGGGAGATGGTGGTGAAGAGTAGGTAAGGATGGAAGGCGGGCAGGAGGCGGTCGTGGCCTATAAGTAAAGTATCTTCCCAGCATTTGCCTGTCGACTGAGGGAATACCACGAAAAAAACAGTCATGATGGAATCGAACCCGGGCCTCCGGAATAGAAGTTCAGAGCGTTACCACTCAGCCAACCTGTTCCGTACCAACCATATATCCATAAAAAAATATATATTTATTATGTGTCTCTATCTTTTAAATACAACGTAGCAAATACAACATAACTTCCCTTCAAAATGTGGGTTAAAAACTCATTCGCCCGACTATCAATACAGGAATTACAACTAGAATGTCCTGTTCATCTGAGAACTAAGCGAAGTGGAAAATGCTGGCTTTCAATCTAGGCAACGCAAGAATCCTAATTCATTCTTGGAAATCATAACACAGTATCCTTGAACTCTTTCTTCTTCATCTCAATCATCCACAAATCACCTCCAGATGGAATGCACCACGAAGATCCATTCAGGACAATGATCAAGAAAAAATAGCTATGTGTCTCATCTCTTTGTTACTCTCTATATTACCGACATAAACATTCCAGACAAAAGTAATAAATGGTAGTTGTAGCAAACTGCATGTTGTAAAAACTTTTCATATATTTTAGTAGTGTTTAATGTCACATGGTTCTAAAGGGTGTCGACGAATGAATGATTATGATGATGAAAATGAGATGTTGAGAATGGAAGATGGAAACCTTGTTTCTAATAGGGATCCTTCCCAACATTTGCCTCTTCGACTGAGGGAGATCGTGAAAACCTCAGTCAGAAAGAGTAGATCGAACACCGTTCTGGAGGGTTCCTGAGCTGGACTACCTGAGCCAACTTGCACCGTGCAAGCAAGCTGTCAAAAGTTAAAACCGAATACCATATCGAAATGCGAGAAATAACTGTCGACATAATATTATTGTTGATAACTTGCTGATGGAGGTTGGTACTCAACACAAACTATAAAGTTGAAAACTATAGTGAATTACAGATTACAGCTGCCACTGACATCTTTCCTGTTCTCGACTGTTTCTATTAACTATAGGTACTCTCTTTGCAAATACTAGTACTAAAACAAGAGAAGAGTAAAACAACTAAATTTGTTAACGCCCAAAATTCTTGTTACGTATCCATAGCAATCGAGACTAAGTTACGCTGAAGAGTTGATCCCTGTCAAGCATTTGATCTCCACGAATTACTGGTGTACACTTAGTTAACGTAGTTTATTGATAATCCAGATAATTACATTTATATAATGGAGATTAGCTAACAGAAATCAACTTTTCATAGGGAACAATGTTTTGAAAGGTGATAGAGCACACTTCATTTGATTTTATTGAGGTATTCTATAACTTTGATATTCCCGATTCCGCTCGAATCGGATTCGGTGCAATGTTAATCCGTATAGTTGAGTATCGGATTCCATCAGGATCGGGAATATTAACGTTACAGAATAGAATAGAATCTTTCTTTTTCGTCATCCATTGTCATATTTTCATTCTTCCTATCGTCTTATGTTCTTATTACTCTATTTCTTGTCTATAAATCGTCTATGAATTTCTATAGAAATTCACTTCTGCTCTAGAGTTTGTGAATTTATGTTAGAGCATGTTTCTAATCACTAATTTTCTCTTGTCATGTCACATAACCCAGTTCATAAAGCACTTATATAATATCAGTAACTGATCAGATTACCTGTATTGAATTAGTTCAACCTACACCGAACCTTCCGCAGACTAATATCAGTACAATATCAAAATCACTTTATACACAAAAC
>OW203763.1:28848335-29030428 GCA_934045905.1 Leuctra nigra | reverse complement strand
CCGTCATTTCTAAACTGCATGAGGATCTAAAGTATCTTAGCTTTGTATGGCTTATTGACCACATTTGAGAAAGAGGCTACGAGGAAACACAATACAGGTAAGCTAAGAGGACGTTTCGTTTTCAATAAGAGGAGTACTACATTCAGGAAATAAAAACGAACTTAATTTTGAACAGACCCTGGTTCCAATGCTATGGGTCAAGGGGCAGACAATGTAATACTCTGCTAATACATGAAATGTTTTGAAGCCAGAAATAACTAGGTATGATGCTTCGTACTAGCCAGCGGGCCTGACATTTAAATCTTCATCGTGATCCTCTTCCTCTATACCTCAAGTTTTATTTATTCCCACCACCTTTCCTCAACTCCTCCACGCCCTCATTCTCTTAGGCCTTTCAACACCTTCTCGTTTTCACTACTTCAAAAATCTTGCCTGGATATCCCTTCAATATACATACTTTTCATCTAATACCGCTTCTATCTTTCTCTTTTCTCTAATTGGAATACCAATCATTTCTCTCCAACTCTTTATAAATCTCTGAAATCCTAATCTTATACGTATACATCATTTTCGTCTCCTTTTCGTCTCCTTAAAACTACATTTCAGATGAAATATCTTACATTCATTCCAAGTCAACGAATTCTAATTCTTTACTTTAATTTAATATTCAGAGTCAGTTCGGTCTACAAAGCATCCTTTTTTGGCTATTCATCTATTCATCATATTATTATATTTACAGAATTATATTTTATTTCATTTCACTTTCAATGTTCTTTTTCTAATATCAACTGATCGTATAAGATACCATCAATGCCACCATTTGTATGTTAAAACATCTACTACCATTTCTGCCACCATTTGTAAAAAAATCTCATGTTAACATATTTCCTACACCCACTATTTATATTATAATAATGTAATGCATTTCCTTATTTTATCAGCTTTACCACACAGAAAGCTGAGCTATCAATGATCAAGGATCTGACATAGTAAAGAACTCGAGTCGGCGCGAATGTTCTTAGTATAACATGATCCACGACGTATAGACGCTTCGTAATAAATGCAATTGTTTGAACGTGATTCAAGAGTTGAACACGTCTTGGTCATTTATGAATACCGTCACAGAATGGTATTCGCCAATCACACAAGTTATAACACAATTTATAGAAGACGTTGAATATGGGTCACGTCGTCTTATTCGTGCTCTATATTATATAACCTTCTATTTTAGTGCTCTCTGATCGAGGGAAGACAGGAGGTATGTAATGGAACTCTTGTATGGGTATTGGAGTTACGTGCTGATGAGTTGAAATACTTGCGTACTATATTTCATATTATATTACATCATTTTATAGTATAATATGAAAATAATAAAATTGACAAAATAATAATTTTCAAACAGTTTTTAAATTGTATTTTGTCCGGAACATAATGTGTGACATTCTCTTATTTGAAATAATTTTTTAATGCTATAATACGTATACAGTGAGTGAAGAATCAGGTAGATAGAGAATTTCATGAATGGTAAAACACATAAATTCATATTATATTTTATGTAACTCTCATAATCTGAGCCATTAAGCAAGGTTCATTTAATTCAGTAAGCACTTTAACCCAATGCGATTTTCATTTAAGTTCATTACGTTTTCAACGCTTCCTCATTATTTACGAACACCACACATAAAGATAATTGATTATCTTTGAAAAACTTCAGAATATTTAAATTAATAGATAAATCATCGCACCAAAAAATACAGAAAAACAAACAAAGGCACAGAGTTGAATGACAAAATAGTTGAATGGAGACGCTTCCAAGCTAGCTCAATAATATTTTATTGTCTTCTCAGAGTCCATACGTCCCATGTCTAGGAGGTGTGGAATGTAATGATTATCGTCTTGGTTGGCTATATAACGTGAAGAGTAAAAGAAGAGAAGACCACGCTGGTGACGGAGAATGGTCACGAAAAATAAGAACATCAGGAAACCGATGAAACGGGAACAACGAAATCGAGTAGAAGAAAATTAGCAAAGCTCAAGATAGACTGAACCTAGAGTGCTGTAAAAGAAAGAGTAGGTCTAGAGTGAAAACGGGGAAGTGTGTTGCAAAGAACATGGACATTGAAATTCTACAAGTAAGTTGGAAGGAAGAAAGAAAGGAATGGAAACTTTGTATCATGCCAGCGGTAAAGGCAGGTCGATTTAGTGGTGTTGCTGAGACTTGGCTCTTGCGGAGACGGAGAAAGAAAATAGTTAAAGCAGGTATTTCTCGTTAGAAAAGATTATTCAGATGCAAAATGTACACGTTATACAGTTAATTCCTAAATTTACTCGGAATAATTAAGAAAATACTTTCTTATCTTAATTGCTACCTGTTCTCAGTATATTTATTGTTAATTTTAATTTTAATATAATTGAATGTTAATAAAAAGAAAACGCCAATTACAATCTATGACATGTGATCTCTTAAAATTACAGAATTTTCTGACTTCTGATGGCATAAGGATACGATTCCATATTTTAACTTTGTGCAATCTGAGTAAAATAATTCAATTTATTATACCATAAAAACGTTTTTGAACGCCACGTTAATTTTGAATATTATTACCAGTTTCATATTACTGACCACGCTACTAAATTAATGGAAATTGATTAACATAAATGTTATATCAGCTATTTGCTACCTTGTAACTGAATAAATATCTATAACAAGTTCATAACGAGGGATCCCAAAAATGTGTAAGCAAGATGGGAATTTATTTTCTTTAACTGACATTATCTACTCACATCCGCTCGAAAGTCTGGGATTAGATTGAAACACGTGCCGTCAGTAGAGGGATGCAAGATGAAAAAATGTCACTATTATTTAGCAATTTTTGTGTGTCTGTCCTGTGTTATCAGAAAGTCTAGGTTTCTTTTCCATGTATAGTAGTAATCAACTCCGTATGTTCGTATCTATTTGTGTCACCAAAGAATATACACAAATTGTCAACGCTGTGTTAAATTTGCTGCCTTTGTTGGGAGATTGCTCCAGGATATTGTCAATATTTGTACACATAGAATCGAAGAATTGGAATATCGAATGTTGATTCAAACGCAAATTTTAACGTATTGTGATGTATTCTAAGGTAAAGCCTTTCTAGAATTTGTCATTTTGTTACGTTTATTATCCATTCTGTCCTAAATAATGTCAAAACACAATGACATTTTAACTCTAGGGGATAGGCTGATTGTAGTACTCTCAGAGTTTCAAATACTTCTGTGGGAGTTTTTGAATAAGTAAATTATCAGCAATTTGGTCAAGGTTAATTTTACATCCTATTTAAAGTGGTTGTAAAAAGCCTCGCTCCCAGTAGAATGAAATTGGATTGTGGATGCATCCTGCTTTGAGTGTTAGGGGAGAAGTGGGGCACTGAAGGGCGCGTAGGACCCTTTCTGTTACGATTCTATACATTCATCTTTACGTATTATTCAATATTATTTAATTTATGGAGTAAGGTAAGTCATAGTCACATGCCTCCATTTTATAGGTCCTCTCCTGACTTAATTTAACATGAATTGTGTAAAATTAATTAAAATGAAGTTAGTGAATGTGAAGATGTGAAATTATTAGAGTATTTAATCAAAATGTTTCAGAGATAATGAAAGCTTGTGCTTTGAGTTTGAATTCGACACATCCAACTTCCAATACGGTAGAATAGTACCGTATGGTTGAGTATGGTGAAGTATGGTTGAGCATGGTTGAGTATGGTTGAGTATGGTGAAGTATGATTGAGTATGGTTGAGTATGGTTGAGTATAGTTAAGTATGGTTGAGTATGGTTGAGTATGGTGAAGTATGGTTGAGTAAGGTTGAGTATGGTTGAGTATGGTATAAATGTCATCAAGACCAAATCTCGCCACTGTAAGAAAGTACGACAAATACTAATTTGTGCGTAATAAATCTTTTTATTCATGTGTAGTTATCGTAGGTAGGTAGGTACTATAATTTTTGGTTATACTGATATTGTGTTTATGCTTTACTTACTTTTGTATTATTTGTTTCTCTTGATTAGGGCACATCTGTGTTATTTTATTGTGTGCTTCGCAACAGTCCAGCCTTTTGGCTATGCGGCGTATTGTTGTAGAAAGTGTGTTACTGAGAATTGAGTAATTGAGAATTAAGTATACTCAATGAGCGAGTCAGACGTTTTGAAGATTTTCGTTTTCATGGGTTGCTCAATTTTTCATCAATCCGCGTACTGTTTCGAGTATGGAATGGAAAAAGCTCATCTAGAAGGGAAAACGGCGTCCACTTATCTACTCTTTCAACTTGGGGAATAAGTGGAAGTCTGGTGGACTCTTGTATGTGCTTGAGGTAACACTTCCCATTTGTACTTACATAGCAAGTCGGTCACAGTCTTCCCCATGTGCGATATACATGGCCCATCCCCGAGCAGTAATTTGTGCATTCAGTCACGATAATAGTCAGTCACGATAATATTCTGTGCCACACTTGTTTAACAGGTCATATTCATCAACATATCATATCAACAGGTCTATCTGTCATAATGATTCTTTGATAATTTTGATTTGTCAATATTTTGAAATTTTTATGTAGGCTTGCTGAATAAGAACGAATCACCATACTCACTCACCATACTGTAAGATATGATTCCACCAGATTTTGACGTATTCCTCAAGTAGAAGAGAATATGCGAGGACACTCTCTGATAGAGCTTTCTGTGAAGGTAGCAATCGATCGATATATACAAAAATATTTTTTCTTGAAATTGAAAGTTCAAAAACAGTTTTCCTACATTTCAACTATATTTAAGTATAACCGACTCATTTAATGTCCTGTAGTTTGGAACTCCAGTCCAACAATGAGTTTTCAATTTTATGTCATCAAATCAAGAACAAAACTTTAACATTGGAGGTATGGGAAAATCATTTCGAATTTGGTTTATAACTTTTAAAATAGCACACGTTGGTATTGTTTTCAATTTTTTTCCTGATAGTAGGTATGTTCATATGTCTACCATAAGAAAAAAAATTGTTCAAATCTATCTACACAAAAAATCGATCTTCATTATAGCCAAAAAATGACACGAAATTCTTTTTCCGCCATAAGATAACACGGTGGAGACAAATCAATTTATCTCAGAAACTGGACTCGAGAAGTGTTTAATTTTTTCAGGGATTGTGTTTTGCATGATTATCAATAAGTCACCAAAATTTCAAGTAAATCGGAAATATTGAAGTTATGGTGGTTCTACCTTTGCATTAACCGTCCAAAGACTGATGAAAAACGGCGCACCCAATGAAAACGAAAAATATTCCGAAACGTCTGAAACTTTTGCATTACTATGACCTCAAGGTGTTGAATACGATTAAGTACGAGATTGAAATTGACGCCAAGATCTGATGTGTTAAAATTATGTTAGTGTGAAGGCAAAACTATATAAATAAAAACATTTTGATGAACCGTGCCCCTCCCCGTTACCTTACTGGTTAACTCAAGTAACTGACACGTACCTAATTGATATTTAATTGAAGACAAGAGAGAGCCTTGAAGTTTCTGTAAAGTTGATACAATTTTTCTTACCTGATGATTGAGAAGAGACGGCAAGTAAAGTAGTAACTCCAAGTGTCGTGCGTCCGGGCACCGAATCCACATCCATCCAAAACGACACCCACGAGATGACGACGATCAGGATGGTTGGCAAATAGCTCTGGACCAAATGAAATCCCACAGAGCGACTCAGATGAAACTCGGCGACGAGGCAGCTGTAGTTACCTAGACAAATCAATCAAGTTCAAAGTACTTTGTGCGAGTTCACGGTCGATATACGATCGGAATAAACCTATGGAGAACTCAAGTTTGTAGCAAGGGTTGTTTTGTAAATTTGTCAAGAGTTGCTGAACAGTGAAGTTGAACTTCTGAGACAATCTGACCGAAATATCGTCATCAGTTTGTTGAAGCAACACGACGGCCGTACTCTTAAGGTGATACAAACGCTCGGCCGTTGGAGTAAAAGTGAGAGAGATAATGTTTCATAAGTGGGTGTAGCTCTGATGGATGTTCACATGATCAGTCTGATTGTGTGTTAGTAATTTATTGCGTCGTGCCTTGTAAAATATACACCGGATATAAAAAAAACGCAAAAACAATGACATTTCGTATTACGATTGGAGACCAAACCCGTGAACTAATTGATCTAAAATTTTACAATTGTATTGTTTAAAGATACACTTAGGGTTGTTACTTGGCACATTTTTAAAACTAAATTTATACGGTACCCAGCGAGACAAAAAATAGCTAATTTTTCACCCAAAATCACCTAATTTTTACTAATTAACGAAGCAAAATATGAAAAGTGTAGCAAGGGAAACCCTAAGTTTGTCTTTTATCTAAGCATGATTACAATTTCAAATAATTTGGTCAACCCATTTCGTCTACAATCGTATTAAAAAAAAGTGTCTGCTAAAAGCAGCAAATCGCCTTAAAGGCGCTTTTAAGCGCCTTAAAAATGGCAATTTAGAGCGTCATCCCTTAGGGTACCGATTTAGTACACTCTTTATTTACATGCGATATTACATGTTATTTACATGTCCCCTCAACATACGTTCGAAAAAATAGGCAGCAATAGGGACTCCAGATAGTCAAATATTTGAATAATGGTCAAATATTTGAAAATAACTTGAATATAGAATATTATAGAATATTATAGAATATAGAATATAGAATATTAACTTGAATATTTGAATATAGAGCCAATAACTGGTACAAACCAGTATGAAATAGTTAAAAATTGTGATTCTATCGATTTTTATGATAAATCATGATTGATGTTAATCATTTCTTAAAATCAAGTTTAAAATGATGGACTTGAATACTGCTAGACTTCCTTTAAGTATTCTTTCAAGTAAGATCACTAAGTATGGCATATAATTTTATGAAAGGTATTACAAAATAGCACTGTATACTAGCAAAAATAGAAATAACAAAAAAGCCTACATTGTGAAATGGTTAAATGGTGGCTTTAAAAAAATGTGGCAAGTGGAAAAGGTAGCCAACGAAATCCTGATAAGGCTATGTTGTTATCAGTTAAATAACTTGTTATACGAGCTATAGCATTGCTGATACCAATGCTGAGCCATGTTGTTATTATATCAGTTCAATAACTTGTTATACGAGCTATAGCATTGCTGATACCAATGCTGAGCCATGTTGTTATTATATCAGTTCAATAACTTGTTATACGAGCTATAGCATTGCTGATACCAATGCTGAGCCATGTTGTTATTATATCAGTTCAATAACTTGTTATACCAGCTATAGCATTGCTGATACCAATGCTGAGCCATGTTGTTATTATATCAGTTCAATAACTTGTTATACGAGCTATAGCATTGCTGATACCAATGCTGAGCCATGTTGTTATTATATCAGTTCAATAACTTGTTATACGAGCTATAGCATTGCTGATACCAATGCTGAGCCATGTTGTTATTATATCAGTTCAATAACTTGTTATACGAGCTATAGCATTGCTGATACCAATGCTGAGCCATGTTGTTATTATATCAGTTCAATAACTTGTTATACGAGCTATAGCATTGCTGATACCAATGCTGAGCCATGTTGTTATTATATCAGTTCAATAACTTGTTATACCAGCTATAGCATTGCTGATACCAATGCTGAGCCATGTTGTTATTATATCAGTTCAATAACTTGTTATACGAGCTATAGCATTGCTGATACCAATGCTGAGCCATGTTGTTATTATATCAGTTCAATAACTTGTTATACGAGCTATAGCATTGCTGATACCAATGCTGAGCCATGTTGTTATTATATCAGTTCAATAACTTGTTATACCAGCTATAGCATTGCTGATACCAATGCTGAGCCATGTTGTTATTATATCAGTTCAATAACTTGTTATACGAGCTATAGCATTGCTGATACCAATGCTGAGCCATGTTGTTATTATATCAGTTCAATAACTTGTTATACGAGCTATAGCATTGCTGATACCAATGCTGAGCCATGTTGTTATTATATCAGTTCAATAACTTGTTATACGAGCTATAGCATTGCTGATACCAATGCTGAGCCATGTTGTTATTATATCAGTTCAATAACTTGTTATACGAGCTATAGCATTGCTGATACCAATGCTGAGCCATGTTGTTATTATATCAGTTCAATAACTTGTTATACCAGCTATAGCATTGCTGATACCAATGCTGAGCCATGTTGTTATTATATCAGTTCAATAACTTGTTATACGAGCTATAGCATTGCTGATACCAATGCTGAGCCATGTTGTTATTATATCAGTTCAATAACTTGTTATACGAGCTATAGCATTGCTGATACCAATGCTGAGCCATGTTGTTATTATATCAGTTCAATAACTTGTTATACCAGCTATAGCATTGCTGATACCAATGCTGAGCCATGTTGTTATTATATCAGTTCAATAACTTGTTATACGAGCTATAGCATTGCTGATACCAATGCTGAGCCATGTTGTTATTATATCAGTTCAATAACTTGTTATACGAGCTATAGCATTGCTGATACCAATGCTGAGCCATGTTGTTATTATATCAGTTCAATAACTTGTTATACGAGCTATAGCATTGCTGATACCAATGCTGAGCCATGTTGTTATTATATCAGTTCAATAACTTGTTATACGAGCTATAGCATTGCTGATACCAATGCTGAGCCATGTTGTTATTATATCAGTTCAATAACTTGTTATACGAGCTATAGCATTGCTGATACCAATGCTGAGCCATGTTGTTATTATATCAGTTCAATAACTTGTTATACGAGCTATAGCATTGCTGATACCAATGCTGAGCCGACAAAGTAAATTAATTGCTCTATGTGCATCGTTGCCCACTTTTCTAAATTTTGGTATTCTAAAAGCAATTTTCGTCAAAATTGACATTTCGACTTTTATGAAAATTATTACTGCTCGTAGCTTTTAGGAGATCAAAATTTAAAAAATAAGTCTACGACTCAAACAAAAAGTTCAAACAAATAAATAAAACGTCATTCTCATACGCAGCTTTGTCGTTTTAACATATTGTCTATCAGCAATGAAAAGGTCACAACATGAAAATAGCGGTAACAAATAAATTTGAACTTTCAAAATAATTTGAATTGTTTAAAATGTATGACGACACTTCGTGGCCATTTTTTCATTTTATAGCATTGTACATTTTTAGAATGTCTCTATACTCTGCTGCTGCCAAAGAAAATTCACATCACATTTGAAAATGTTTCACTTATTTAATATCAATACACATTTATGATCGTGTATTCCCTTTCTAAAATAAAGGTGCACTTATTGAATCTTCTAGAGAAGTGTAGTGCTGTTACAGGCATACGTGTCTATAGCCCCCCCCCCCCCCCTTCCCCCCGACCAACCAGCCACCATTAGTGTAAACGACGCGTTCCTACACAATATGTACATGACCGGCTGGCGACATACGGATATCTTAGCCAAGAAATATTGCATATGCAAACGTGGTTAGTTTAGTTGATTAGATTAGTTTGTGATTAGTTTATGTAATCGAAGAAATTAACTAAACATCGAATTATATTAGGAAGTCATCACTAACAACGAGAAAAAAGAACGTTATAAAACATTTGCTTTTGTTGGCACATTATTATAATTTTTCGTTTCGACACCATTATTATGCTTTTATTAAGAAAAGTAATTTACAAACTTTTGTTTCTTTATTTTCAATTATTAAATGCCATGAAACGCTACTTGATTATCAGAACTGAACTCTTTCAAAGATTCAACTTCCAAACATACCTCAAGACTAGCTTTAGAATGGAAATAAATTTAAAGATATTACTTCGTATACATAAATAGTTTAAAAAACAACTATTAAATAAATTACACATTTCTTACTTAAAGTTCTAGGAAAATGAACATAGTACAGATGTTCAAAACACGCCACTTTGGAAGTGATTACTGATGAAGGCTGTAAAGAGACTACAGATGTTTAAAATGTTTCGCCGTTTCTGAAATGTCATTATCTTCAAAGTTAATGCAGCTAATTATATTTTTTTGAAGTAAAATTCAAAGCTTTCAACGGGACTTTTATGAGAATTCTAAGCTTTTAAACGATACTTAAATGAATAACATATGCCATTAGCAGTGAATATTGAAAGGCAATTTTTATAAATTGAAAAAATTATAGCTTTGATATCTTTTCAAATGGGAATGTTGTTGAAATTCTTTCCTCAAAAACAAACTATGTATATAAGTGACGTAGAAAATGTTTTTTACAACCCGTGCATTTACTGAAATAAATTATATTATTGTTGATAGTGTCACAACATTTTGACGTGATCACGTGCTCATCGGTTGTCAGTATAAAAAAAGGAAAAAATCAATTCTGTATTTCTCGTTCAGCAGAAATAATATTCCTGTGTCTCGTTTAAAATACTTCGGCTAGACAACTATACTAAAACTATATTATACAATGTAACCCTTTATGGTATTTTTGTAACATTCACAATTCGTCATCAAATAAATATGTTGAATAGTTTATCAAAACTTTGTTAGGTAACAAATTTACACAATTTTGATACGGTGCATATTGATATGATCTTAGTTTTTACTGACAAGTACTTTGCCATTGAATTATGTGCGTATTTTCTCCATAAATATGTTTTTCTATACGCCGACGATATTTTTAACTGTAATGCCACACAGCAAAAATACAAAATATAAGTAATTATAATTTTAATATAGTTAATATAATTACAATATAATATGCGTCATAATATATTTGCGTAATTTGGGCAGAATATATGCCACAGGATCTCAGAAAAATCCGTCAATACTCCCTCTCCAGTTCCTCATTGACTTGATTGTTTTTATACTGATCTTATGTGACAATTTCTTTATAACAAACAAGGTTCTTTAATGTACCTTCAACAGTGAGAGTATTTACCCAAGTTAAAAGCTTGACTTACCAATTTGGAATGACTCTTGGCAGTCGGAAGCTGCTATTTTTACTATTTCAAACTGAGGCATGCGAAGACCTTTCCCCATAATGACTGGATTCATCGTTGTCCACTCCAAGCTTAACTCGTCGATCGTCTTGGAGACTGTAAAAGAGGGCAGTGATTTAGTACAGTGTGAAGGTTCACTTGAGCACAGAGCCCACTAAGTTTAAAACGGCAGTTTTAACGTGAAACCAGTAGAGGGTGAATGTTGAGTTTAATTGACCGCAACTTTCACAGGAAATGGATTTTCGTGTTTCACCGTACTAAAGCTTTGCGTCTGCGTTGTAAACACATTGTTCTGCTTAAACGTTGGACAACATAAGCACAACAATTAAACATTTATTAATGAAATTTACAGACTAACTGTATTATTAAAAAAATATTTTGGATAAAATAGAATTTTCAATGTATGTAAAAAAAACAATAATATATAAAATAACGGTGTTTTAAAAAACAACTTAATGTTATTTCAAAATATTCATTTAGTAACCGTATAATGGATAAAAAACATAAATTACACATTAATTTTAATTCTTTCTACATTAACCATACTGTTAATCTGTAAATGTATGCACCTTTGTGATCGCTTAATGGACACACTCCATAAACGATATTCGTATGCAATAGATGAAAGCCATGTATAATTAGGTACTATATTTCGTTATCGTATTACCATAATATTATCATATCAAATCTATAGTAAGTAGTAATTGCAAACTACTACAATCCATGTAATTAATAGAATTGCAGCTATTCCTTACTTGAATGAATATTAGAGAAGACTGTAATAATTATTATTGTAATCAATGTTTCTTTTAGCAGAAGCAGCGAAATGCTGCCAAACCACGGTTGCTCTCAAGCATGAATTTACACTACAGTATGCATAGATATGATACATCTGTACCGTACAAATGCATATGGATCATGGACTATTGAAAGTCCAAAAGGAAAGATTTAATCATGTCTACTTCGAATGAATGCCCGAATCCACACAGCGTATGTACACAGATGTAGATCTGTGTGAATACTGTCGAGTGAATCGAGCTTTCGTATTGAACCCTCTGCTTACACTGACCGTATAGTTGAAATTATAACAGATTTCAGCACGGTGGGGAGGTATTATTGGGGTAGAATGCATAAAACCCTTGGTACGGTTGAAGAAATGGGGTGCTTGAATTCGCTTTTCGGCTCTTGGTCACTAATGTTCTAGTTAATGAGTCAACGTAGTATCAATTGAATTGCCCAGGGAACTGGGCTAACTGTTAAGCCGATAAATTAGAAATTTGCTTATCAAAGCGATTATAGCAAGAGAGAGAGAGAGAGAGAATGAGAGAGAGATGAGAGAGAAAACTATCAAGAGTGTGAACCTACCCTAACAAAACCAGTATCCCTTCATAACTTAAATACTTACTGTTCTCGCAGTCGTAAATTGTCAGTTTACATCAAAATAATAATTGTAATAGTTCAACGTTTAGATAATTTTTAAAATGTACTAATAATAATGTAAACTAAATCATTGAATGCATTGTTTTTAGTAATTTGCAAAAATTGTCCTTGGAATATGATTCAAGTTTACTGACACATCCTCTAATTTGTAAATTCTATTAATATAAGCACACGAAGGTAACATTTGACATCAGTTTTTATATAAATATCGTCATAACTTTTATACCATTCAATTTATAAAAATTTTGAAAAATTATGTAAGTTTTGAGTTTGAGACAGCTAAAAAATTAACTAATCTACTTTAGATTTGACAAGAGTTTAAGTAACATTTTATTTATAATTTGGTGTTTTTTTTATTGCTAAGGTCGACTCAAAAATTACATAAGCAAATTATTTCACAAATTATTTCTTTTATAGGTTTAATGGTTCAAAAGCTATAAAGATATATAGGAAATACTATCTCCAATGTTTACCGTCAAGCGCAGACTATTCTGCTCAGACTAATCTGTTTGATTTTTCTAGACATAATTAAAACAAAAAAGGCTCTTCAACTTGAAAGCTTTCTGCTTTCACCAGAAAAATATTATTACTCCATTTAAAATCTCGGACAAATTGTTCTACCTGCCTGGCAATAGCCAAGAACCAATCATTTTAATATACAAATTGAAGGAGCATTTTTATGTGTGAGAGTCACACATTAATCTCCACATTTTAAGGAAAGACCTGAATGGATGGTGCAAGTGTTGGCTTTAACACCACCTAGCGGAAAAGAGGAGAAAGTTTTCTGAGTTTTCTGAAGCCTTCAAATGTTATTATCACTAACGGGCAACACCAGTCAGAATGCTTGCTTTAGAAGCAGTAATATTTTAGTTGAAAACTTTTCAACTGTATCAAGTTTGGTGTTAGCCCTGTCAAAACTTTGAGATAATTGTGTAATTTTGTTTTTGTAATAGTCTAGACAGGTGATCATGTCTTGTACTATGTTTTAAAAGAATAAAATACAGTATAAAATAGTAGAGTTTTATACTTACACATATCCTACACTTTTAAACAAAAATTCTTGGTACCTTTTTTGTATGTGAAGGAATAGTAGGTAGGTACTTACAGCTTGCTATTTCCATTGTGCAAACTTGGCTATCCAAGGGGAAGCTGGAGAGATCCATCATACAAGAGAACGTAAGTTTCAACCTGAAAAAAGGAGAATAAAAGCGTCAAGAAAATATTTTAATAAAACCTGACGATGAACAACATGCATTTTCTTGTGACAGGACATCATATTCTTGCCAATCTTTGTATCGATACATTTTTATTTGAGATGGATATTGAAGGTATTTTGTCATTCATTCATGACAAATGGTATTGGTTTTATTGAATAAATATGTTGTTCAGACATATAAATCAATGTTAAGTTTTCTAAATGAAAAAAACTGGCAACTCAAACATGTCTTGTTGTATAAATTGTGACTTAGCCATTTATATAAATGAGCAAACATCATTTGCTGAATTCCTTTTTGCTCTATATATACCAGTATTTGTCGAAGATCAATACAAGTTCTTGACAGTTCCAACATGTTTCACTGCCATGGAATATGGAATCTGAATAACAGATCAATTAAACTCTGATTATGTTCTATATCCAGTATGACATAAAACATTCCTCTACACAACGCTAATTAACACTAGTCAGTCTAATTAGAATGCCATTTACATCTAGTCTAGATTGTACCGCTGATACAGTCTAACTTTAATAAATAATCGCACCTATCATATACAATATCCAGATATTGCAATTACGCGTTTTTGTTTATAACTCATTTCGCTGTTTGAAATTAGTTTATGTGTCATGAATATCAAAAACTTCCCATTGTTCTGCCTATCCTCTATGTGATTAAAATTTTGACTTTGAATTAAGTCTACAGTCCAAACGGTCCAAAACCATGTGCAAAACAAAGCAACAAACACACAATTGCTATTCATCATTTTCTTTTTAGCACAGGACAAAGGTATATTTCATAATTCATTTCAACCGAGACTGCGAAGAGAGATTGTGGAAGCTATGACATATAAAGGCGTCTCGTTTTATGACAACACAATCCATCTGCTCAAACAAAATTAACTTGTTAGTTAGATTTTGGGATTAAAAGCGGAAACAAGTTGAACCAATATTACGTATTAATAAACTTTAGATTTAGCCTTTTCAGACCTGGCGTTTGTTATACCTACAATGTATCATTTTTACCTGGTTCATACTCGGCTTCTCGAAGGCTAGACTTGTGCGTACATTCTCATGGTGCGAAGGATAAAAATGAAGAATTTGTTGCTTCATTGATCAAAATATTTATAGGTGGGGACGAATTGGGGGCAGAACACATAAAAAATTAAAACAGATATTTCTTACCCTAAACTACCCTAGGATCAGATTGCAGGGAAGGTAACCGTAACTTCTGGGGGCCTTAGGGGGATAGTCCCCTAAAAAATTTAAACAAAGCTTATTACAATCATCAGCGATAAATAAAAGCTATTCCAACGGATCTTATTAAAATAACATGCCTAAATATGAAAGGTTAATCAGTGAATTAATATTATGAACTGAATTCAACTTTTCTTCACACATAAATATGTTTCGCGATCTTTTCAGTACTCGATAAAAGTTTGTCATTTAAAACAAATAAAAGGAAGATCAAAGTAACAGCAAGGCACAAGCTAATGCACTCAGCTGCTGACTTAACTTATGTTGAATTTGCCGTCTGGCGGCTCGATTAATTGTTGTTGCCTTATCGGCTATATCAATTGCCAGGTAGTTAGTCCAGGAAAGTTTTCCGGGTGGGCGATCCCCAGTGGATCGCGTGCTAATGTTTACATGTCACTTCACAATTTAACTTTCACCAGAAAGCTTTCGCTTTCTGGTAACTGAAGGTCGCATGGTCAGTGTCGCGGATGGTCTTTGGACTCTGTCTTGGCTGGTGGATGAGAGTGTTGCTAATACTCGGATCTTCGGATTCTGTGAATTTTCCAGAGACGCGTAGAACTGCTGGGCGAGTCGTGCAAAATGGTCTGATATTGGTTCCATGTGTGCCAGGTCGTGAAGGTCAGCGATTCGGGTGAATATTGATGCGTCCAGCACAATTCGAATTATTTTATTTTGATGAACTTGTATGTCGTGTATGCTGAGTTGTGAGGCGCATCCAGCCCAGATGGGGGCTGCGTATGAGAGGGTAGGTAGCAAAATCGTTTTATAAAGTTGCAGCTTTGTTTCTTGCTTGAGGTTTCTTGACTTGAATAGTGGATATAATGAGGCTAGTTTCCCGTTCGCTCTGGATAGGACCTCGTTAATGTGTTTTGTCCATCTTAAGCCGCGATCAAGATGAAGTCCTAGGTATTTGTACGATGAGGCCCATTGTACTACTTTGTCATTCAGAAGTAGGTCTTGGGTAGCGCTTTGTCTTCCTCTTCCAAATAGTATGGCTTGTGTCTTGGTTGGATTTACTGCAATTCGCCATTTTTTATACCAGATCGAAAGTTGGTCTAGTGCTGTTTGTAGGTATGATACTGCTTGTGAAGCTCTTCTGGATTGAGCTATAAGGGTAATGTCATCGGCGTATACTGCTTTCTGGACAAATTGTGACATTTCGGGTAAATCATATGTGAATATGTTGAAGAGCACAGGGCTAAGGCTGGAGCCTTGGGGAACACCAGCTAACAGGGGATGAGTTGAGGAAGCTGCATTTTGTCGTGATACATAGAAGGATCTATCGTCGAGAAACGACTTGATTACGTAGATCAGGTAAGGTGGGAATTTGAGGTATATCATTTTTGCTATTAAACCTAGATGCCAGACCCTGTCAAACGCTTTTTCTATGTCGAGGAATACAGCGGCTGAATGTAGCTCTCTGTTGAACCCATCGGTTATTCTCTCTGTTACTCGTAGCAGTTGATGTTGAGTTGAGTGATGTGCTCGGAAGCCGAATTGTTCGTCTGGTAGAATATTGTTTTCTGTCAGGTGGTTTTGGATGCGTCGCAGGATGACTTTTTCTGTGATCTTTGACAGAGTGGATAGCAGGCTAATTGGGCGATAGCTTGATGGTTGTCTGGGAGGTTTGCCTGGTTTGAGAAATGTAATTATTTTTGCTTTTTTCCAAATCGTAGGAAAGTGATGGGTGGTTATTATTCCATTGATTAAACTTAAGAATAGTTCTCCTGCTTTGTTGGATAGTTCGAGAATTTCCTGTCTGTTTATAAGATCATGCCCGGGAGCTTTCCTGGGTTTTGCTTTCTTGACAAAGTTAAGTAGTTCTGCCTTGCAGCATAGATTTTCTTTGTTGACTGTTTGTGGCTGGGGGGATGCAGTTGTGAATTTCCTTACTTCTTCTTCGATACGCTTTGAGTCTGGTGTGGCTGGGTTGTTCGTAAAGGTCTCTGCGAGAGTGCTTGCAAGTATATTGGCCTTTTCAGCTGATGTACATGCTAGGTGATGACTGCCTTGTATTGGTGGGTCTGGCACAGGTTTTCTCTGTAACCGACGTGACATATTCCATATAGAGTTATCCTTGAAGTTTAATTTCTCTGTTGCTTTTTCCCAGAGATGTTGTCTATGGACTTGAATTTCCAGCTTGAGCGCCTTGGTTAGTTTGTTGTAAAGTGATTTTAAGTCTTTGGTTTTATATTTGTGGTATGCTCGACGAATTTGGTTTTTGGTTTTTACGTTGGCTGCGATGTTTGGGGGAAGATCAAACAAGGTATTTGGTTTGGATTCTACTGTTGGAATACTGGCTGAAGTGGCTTCCTCGATCGCCCTTACAAGAAGTTGGGCTCTTGAGTCTACGTCTGCCGGTGTTTCAATTGGTGAGAGGTTCTCTGGGATAATAGTGTCCAGGGTGTCTCTGTACAGATCCCAGTCTGCTTTGTCATAGCGGCGAAATCTGCGTGGTGGTGTCGTGATGAATTCATCCCCGAGCCTCACTATTACTGGGTCGTGGTCAGATGTTAGAGCGGAAATTGTTTCGATTTCTACGGAGTGCTTGACATTATTTAGGATCGCGATGTCTAGGACATCGGATTGTTTTTGTGGGTCGGATGGATGATGGGTTGGCTCAGTCGGCCCTGCTACTACGTAATTGAGTTTTTGAGAATGTTTGTATAGGGACATACCTCTGTTGTTGTTTGTGCGGCTGTTCCATGCGCGGTGTTTTGCATTCAAATCCCCAGCGATGATCGTCGGGGTGTTCTGTTGCAGCATTGTGGATATGTCTTCAGTGTGGAGTTTCTGATTTGGTCGTCCGTACGCTGACACTATGTTCAGCGGCCCCAAGGCGGATTGAACTTGAACTTGTACAGCTTCCAATGTTTTCAGGTTTGGTGTAGGAAGTTGATGGTGGTTGATGTATGACTGTATAAGGATTGCTGTTCCTCCTCCTCTCCTATTGCCTGGTCTATCCGAACGATAAATTGCCATGTTTGCCAGTTTCCAATTGTCTGTTTCTAGGAGATGTGTTTCGGTTATTAGCATTATGGAAAGTTTGTGAGTTTGCATGAAATGCAATAATTCGGATGATTTTTGCTTTAAACCTCCGTTTGCATTCCATGTTGCCAGGTATGTTGTTTTCTGATGTCTACGGTGAGCCATTTTGGTTTCTGTTCTTGATTAGTTCGACTAATAGTTGACTTAGAGTTTTTATAAGAGGAGACGTGTCCAGTTTGTTTATTGTTTCGGCAATCTGGGAGATTGCGGTCCAGATAGTTTCTTCCTGATGTGATGGTTCTTCCTTGTTTATGGGGTTTGTCCATGAAGTTGTCTTTTTAGGGTTTTGTAATGTTTCAGAATAGGATCTGTTTCTTTCTTTTCGGCGGGGTTCCGGGATAGGCTTAGTATAATTTTGTGCAGTTCGTTTTGCTTCTTTGGGTCGTTGGTAGCTTGATTCCTTTACATTTAGGTATGTTTTGCATTTCCTGTAGGAAGCAGGATGTGCTTCGTTACAGTTTGCGCAGAGACACGGAACATCCGTTGTCTTGGGACAGTCCCGACCTTGGTGGTTGCCTGCGCATTTAAAGCAGCGAGGTAGGTGTTTACAGAAGAGAGCAGTGTCTTTGACAACTGAAACATTGTTTTGGGCCTTTGTCGCCCCTGAAAGACTCAACTCTAACGCGACAGTAACATAGTCTGGTTAAATCCGCGATTAGCTTTTCGTTATCTTTGGTTGGGAGTGTTACCGCAAATAGTGGTAATGGGGTTCGCTCCTTGTTGTGTGTAAGTAATTGGGTAATTTTGGTGACCTTGTATCCTTGTTGTGTTATGTCCTCCATAATTTCTTGGGTTGTTATATTACAAGGTAGACCTCTGATTACATATTTTCGGTTTCGAATATCTTCTGTGGCCCAAGTGTGATAACTGACATTATTAGTGTTCAGGAGGTCCTTTAGTATTTTATAATCATCAATGTTGGAAGTCTTAACTCGGAGATTGTCTTCCCTTGGAGTGATGGTAAATTCTCCTTTGAGTTGTGTGACAAGAGTGTTGGTGAATAATTTGTAGTTTATTATTCCTAGGATGCTTATTGGTGGGGGCGTTTTAGGTTTCTGCGGAGTTTGGTTTGATGGGGGCCCGGAGGCTTTGTCCCTGCTGTCTTGGGTAGTATTTGTGTCCATTGTAGTTTCGTCCTCGTATTCCTCTTCTGACAGAGCCTCGAAGCGGTTAGACAGAGGACAGAGGTCAGATGTGTTGTTGTCATCTTTGTTGTTACCTGATTTAACTCTCTTTGATGGATGTAGTGGCGTATACCATGTTTCCTTTTGTTCTGGAGTGGTCATATTGTTCACTCACTTTTTACACTTGTCACTGCGAATCCCAGCCCTCCCGGGCTAGAACTTATTAATTTTATATAATTCCACAAATCACTCTGCTTGTTTGTCGAACTATTATTATTTTTGTTGAACTGATACAGTTGCTAGGATAAATACCCGCTGAGCGAACCGGTATATTGCGAGAGCACTCGATGCTGCGTCATACACGTCCGTTCTCTACGAGCGTTCATACGGAACTCTCAGCTGCTGAGCATGCAATACATGTCAGCAGAGTGCATAGAAATATCAACCAAATTTATAGCATTCCAACTCTGATTTTATACTGCTAGTACCATGTCAGAACAGGAAATAAAAAGTATGTAACACGACGCAAAAAATTTGTATCATTTGGAAAATAATCGACTTGAGATCATCAAAAATATACCTGAGAGATAATGTACTACATACCCAGAAAAAACACTCCGTGTAAAAATACCAGCCAAGTCTCTTTAACTATAAAAAAAATAGAAGAAATCTAAAAATTCAGCACTGAAAAGGAGTGATATCAAAAAAGGAGCCAAGTCAACGAATTTTCCAAATTTTAATCGTACCATTGAAATAAAAATATCAACCCCCGAGAAATACTTAAAAAAAGGACTTGGCGCATCGTTTTTTTAAAGACACTTTTCTATCCTAAAAGTATAGGAAGAACTCTACAAGTATATTTTCCTGAGTATATCACATTCATTATCGACGAATCATACTACGTTTTAATATAACTAGTACTCTTACCTACTGGCAGTTTTGGTATTTTGTCAATATTCAGAGGAAATAAACGGATAAACGAATAACGAATAAACGGAAGCGGCCTAGTCTATTCGTTATTGCCACTATTTCTAGGGTCATATTAATCAATCATACTTCTCAATATCGTGACTGAGGGAAATAGCGAAAGCGCTCATTACAAGAAGGCCGTCAATGAGATTTGTATAAGTGACTAGTGCACTGAGCCATGCTGCTCAAATAATTACTGACTAGATTTTTATCTAAAGTAATACGTTATGTAATTTATGAATTTTTTTGGTATAAAATGTTAATTAATAGCAATTAATTACACGGCGAGAAGGTTCAAAGTATAATGCTGTAGTAGGTATGTTGATGTACCCACAAAACTATAGGTACCTACCAATCACAAACACAACTGTTCTGTATTTATTGCTTGTAAGACAATGCTATGTTTCTTTGCGTACTTATATTTAAATTTAAAATATTTTACAGAATGTTCAATATTTAATTTGAAAGTTTTGTCCCAATTTTTCTAGGCATTTCTGAACTACGTAGTATGTGAGTGGCATAAGCTTAAGAATAGAAAAATGTCTTTAAAAAAACGATGCGCCAAGTCCTTTTTTTAAGTATTTCTCGGGGGTTGATATTTTTATTTCAATGGTACGATTAAAATTTGGAAAATTCGTTGACTTGGCTCCTTTTTTGATATCACTCCTTTTCAGTGCTGAATTTTTAGATTTCTTCTATTTTTTTTTATAGTTAAAGAGACTTGGCTGGTATTTTTACACGGAGTGTTTTTTCTGGGATATCACTTCTTTTGTTAGTTTATTCATACAGCTTGTAGCACATGTCCGAGCAGGGACTAATTTCTTTAAAAAAATACGCCTCAACCGATTTGGTTACTATGAAAAGTTGCGTTTGGTATAAGATGAAAATGATTATCCAAGAAGAATAGCTTAAGTTTCGTTATAATCGATCCAGCCGTTTTCGATACATGACGTCACTTCCGGTTTTGAAATAGCGGCCGAATTCCGGTATAGGTAATAAGAAAACAATCTAGTTTTATCTAGTTGATACCTTCATGAACGACCATCTGAATTCCTAATCCCTATATTTCCGTAAAATCGGTCATGCCGTTTGTAATATATGACGTCACTTCCGGTTTCATTTAGTGGTTCCTGCCGCCATTTCCGGTACCATTAATTTATTTATTCATTTTTCACAATTGATTTTTCAAATAAATAGCAGAATGAATACGCAGGAGCTAGTTCAGTTGCAATCGGTACAGGCGTTTTAGATATATGACGTCACTTCCGGTTTCAGGAATGGCGGCCGAGAACACTGCTACCTTGAATATATAAATTGTATTGTCTATGTTACAATGTAAGTTAATTATGTACGTATTTTAAGTATAATTTGTTGAAATAAGTTAAATATTGCGTATTTATGACGTCACTTCCAGTTTAGAAAATAAGAAAATAATATTTTTTTTATTGATACTTCATATAGATGACCATCTAAATCGAATGGCGCTAATTTCGTTCTAATCGGTCCAGACGTTTTTGAGTTATGACGTCACTTCCGGTTTCAAAATGGCGGCTTCCGGTTGGTTTTATAAAAAGGCACCTCAGACGCCAAAAGTGCACATGTGGTAAAAATTTCAGGTCGATCGGTTCAGCCGTTTAGGCTGTGGCGGTGATAGCGACGTTTCGTGATATCATCAGAATCATCATCATCTTCAGAATCAGAAAGTGGTGTAATTTCACTGTTTTCTCGGTCCTCTAGCGCGCAAATGGCATAACCTATTGTTCCCAAATTTGGTATATGTAGTGGGGTGGGCCATAGCTCGAAATTAAGATATTTCGCAACAATGTGAGATTTACCAATTTTGAGATCCAGTAGGCCGAAAATGCCATGTTGTTGCTTACAGTAAAAGTGTTTGGTCTGCTCCTCAGTTTATTAGGCATTTACGGTATGTTGAGTGACTGTGAGTGTATAGTACGACTTGGCTGGGTGGAGCGACCGCTCCACTAGATTTGTGTTGTTTTTTAAACAATATAAAGTATGGCATCTTACTTCCTTACTTGTTTTGGGAAAATAATTTTGAAATAATATTTGCACCTGATATAAGAGGTAGAAGGCCCGATGTCCATTTCCATTATTCATGAGGTGAGCTAGCTCAGAAACAATAATTTTGCTTTCGTCCATCATATTTGTAATTGTGAGGCAAGTCATTTTGTAGGATAATTCTTTGATATAATATGTGATTTTTGACTTTAGTCAATTGATTCCAAAGGATTCCAAAAGGGTGCAAACGTAAAATCGAGAAAATGGACATCGGGTCTTTTACCTCAGAGAAACCATTACGTCAGGAATAGCAATAAATAAAAAAAAAGTAGTCCACAAATCATTTTTACCACTCAGGTTCATCCCGCACCAAGAGAAATACATATTTGGATCAAATAAATTTGTATGTAGATACAAGACAGTCATTTTATTTAATCCAAATAAATAATCTTTTTAACTGAAATAACTTTTATTTAAGTTAAAAAAATATATATTTATTTCAAATAGAACATTTATTTGAATACGAGACACATACGAGATTCAATCCAAAAAAAGCATTTTTATCAGCGCGTTAAACAATTTGGGTCTTATGTATAAGCCACCAACATTTTGTCCATTGATATTGGAACTACCCACACGAAGTTTTTACATTCTAATTGTTCGCTATAACTTTAAATAACATATATAAATTCGTATTTATAAATGTTCTATGATTTAATGTCTACAAATATGGAATATTAAATACATATGGAATATGTCTACATATTCCCCGGTCTGTCATCCAACCAATGGCTTTCTGCTACAAAACGTTTGAACTAATGCCCCGCCAAACCCAACAAACCTCCCGACCTCAATCTTTCTGACATTCGTTAGGTCTCCTTGTCATAAGGTACACGTATACCCATTGGGGCCCGTCAAAGGAGGTGACTGATTGCAATTTGGGCGACACAAATGTGTTTGTGACACATTTGTTTTTAGTGGGGGATTTCTTTTTGTGTTACTTTTTTAAATATTTCCCGAGCGTGTGCTATGGGAGGGTATATCATCCTCCCTTTCCTCTCTAGTAATTAACCATACAAATATTATTTCTGGTCACGTAAACAAAACAAAAAATTGAAGAAATCTAGCTAATAATTAAACAACACATAACGCTCGATATTTTAAAATTGACCCTCGAAATTCAAGTTTTTAGAAATATACAATGTGTTAAGCAAGTCCTATACATTTTTCCGTTCACCAATGTTAAATTCTCCATCAGGTAATTCCAACAGTTGTTCAGAGGAATACCGATCGTCTGGTCGGAACATTGACGTCACAGAAAAAAAGATTCGAATTATCTTGAACAAATCTTCAAATTACTTTAACTCCTTTCAATAGCGTTTTAATATACTCTAATTATAAACGTAACAATTACTACAGGGAATCTGTAAATGCGTTTTGCTGCTACATCATACCTTGTTGTTGTTATCCGATTTACATAGAGCAAATTTTGTTATCATGATTTACAAACAATCCTATCCATATCAGATAATGATATTGGTACTCTTAAACTGCTCAACTTGACAATATTTTAACAAGCTATTCAACGAAATCATAATAATAAAATTTTAATTGCGTTGCATAAACAATAACATGGCATGCTTTTTATAGAAAATCCTATACAATAAAAATGGAAACTCGAGAACATCCTGAATGGATTTCCTCTATTTAGAGCTTCGATTGCTCTTCTAGAATTGACTTGAAGTATAGGTAGGTAAGTCTTCTCTAAAGTACGAATCTGTGGGACGATACCAATTACGTTCTAAACTGGATTCTAATTGTTTGCATTTCTGTAATTAAAAAAGTAAACAAAGCTGCAGCGTATAATTGCTATAGTTAAATGAAATTAGATTACAGGAAGCAATCCTGAATGGGAAAATTAAAACTGAATTCTATCTAGATGTCTTTTTGCTGTTTCAGAGTTGAATAAATAAAAAGATGATCATTTCAATTAAAACCTTGACATGAAGAGTGTACTTGTGGACCTATAAAATTTTATTAACTATGAAGAATCTCGAACTATAGTCTAAACTGCATTGAAGTGCTTCGCATGCTCGAAATTTTCTAACAAATTACATTTCAATTCTTGTTGGTATTTTCTCTTTAAAATGTAGCCAAACATTTTTGCCTGCCAATGTTATATTGTCCTGCATGACGATTCGCAGAGATCTATGGTTGAATGGAGACGGAGCATTCTATGGCTTATATGGCGAGTGAATTCAGTTGTGATAGGAAGTCGGAAGAAGGATGAATGGAAGAACGAGGGAGAAGAAGAACGAGATGGAGAGAGAGAGCGAGAGCGTGGACAAGGATGGAAAATGGAATGAAATGAGATGAAATGAAGAGTATATTTCTGTGATGTCGTGAAACTAATGAAGCAAGGCCTCTTCGTAAACCCCAACTGTCACTTTAAGTGTTATTTCATTGTAACAAGGACAATTTCACCAAACAGAGAAAACAAAGCTAACGCGCGAATCTCGTTACTGATAATTGAAACCAGCCACTTGTTTCTTATATCTAAATATTGACAATTTGATAGACGAGAAACTCCTCGTTCATTATTTGCCCAATTGCTATCTGACAGTCTAAATAACGGATGTAATAATATTATCTCAAAGGAAAGTGTTCGCAATTAAAATTATTATCAGCTTGCGACTTGAACGTTAATTTTTAACTCTTTGTAATTCATTGGTTTGTTTTCTTTAATGGAAGAAAATTCATTTCCAATATGCAGGGGGCGTTGTTTCCTCAAATTACCAAGAGGACGAGGTTATATAATATATAATAATTAACACAAAAATTAAAAATCGCATACATTTTCACTTTTACACTAGTTGAGAACTGTCTATTGAATTGCCTACCTAACTATTCGAGTATTTCGATATTCTACGATCGTCAGATAAGAGGTCACCGCAAGAACAAGCATACCTCTAGCACAATTTGGAAACTACCTACATAAAGAAAACTAATCACGAACTCGTTTGCGGCCATTTGCTGCAAATTACGACATTTCCGGTCAATTTTCGATTATCGAATCACGATCAAATTAAGCCAATTCATTGCCTCGGAGTTAGTTATAGATGGATCTAGCTGTGCGATCAATGTTTATGAAAAGAGACCATTTCGTACACACAAAGTTCCATTTGACTCCATTGCATGGATGGGTATACAAACTGGCAGTTCTAGATAAAATACATAAAATGCATGTAGACCCTTACCCTGGAACTGCCAGGAACAGATTTTATCTATGACAGTGACGGTTGGCCCACAGGAATTGGACTGGGTCGAGAAAGACGTGAATCAAATAATTATGTGTGTCCATTGATCAGATTTACGTCTATTCTGGGTACGTACCTCCATTCTTTTGTACCAGCGGCTTTAGAATTGTTCAAAAGTCACGAGTTTCCACATCGATGTTGTGACGTGTATCGTGATCTAAAGCTATGCATGCTACACTTGACTATTGAAACTGAACCCGATCTCGCCATTTCAAAAAGCATAGACGATCCTTAATTAATGAAAGCTCGCAATTACAGCATTACGAATGGAAGGTATGAAAGAGACCTCTAGATAACCTATATGTATACCTCTTTGTCCTAAAAATTCAGGACTAATATACTTTCATGGGGAATAAAAGACCTAGCAAAGTCTACATATAATTTAAAAATAAGTGTATCATACGTTGCTATTCATGACATTAATATTATCTTTGAATTTCTTTTTTTTTCAATAAGCACCTATACATAAACTTTAAAAATGTAGATTTGGCTGATAATTTCACACAAAAAATATAATGTAATTTAATTATAATGCAAAGCTTTTTACGAAATTATTTAATAATAATTTTTGTGAAATACCAAAAGTTCTTTAGGATATTGATTCCAAATTTCCATTTTGTGTTATAACGTAAACAAAAATGTGTGTGTGTAGTATTCTACTCTAGATAAATTAAGCATCATACCTCAGCATGTATAATATCTCTCCATCAGGATCAATTCGCACCAGGACATTTGGTACGGTGACATATTGGAACTCTGCATGTTTCGCATTTGGAAAGTAGACTTCTGGTTTCCAAATAGCCTTGACAAGATTTGGATCATTCAAGTCCAACGCCTCCGTGATCTCAGCGTGTTTTAGCCTCTCATCCTGCCATTTCTGTCGGAAGTATAAGTCCACTTCATAATCCTGCAACAAACATCCTGATATTAACAAAAGTCTTCTCTTTAAGGAATAAGCCACCCGCCAACATAGTGCCCTTCATGTTGACACAATATTCATGCAATCTGTCTCTATGAAGATACACGTTTAATCTGTATACTCTCTTTAGAAACATTGTATCTTACTAATTACAGTCGACCAAAGAGCTTGAAGGAAGACATACCACTTCCTTTAAGATTGAGGAATGAGATCGGATGACTGGACAAAAGGGGGGGGAGAGGATTCAACAAAGATATTAGGGACAAAGAAACATCCTAGAGACAAAGGGTTTCTAAGTTACAAAAGATATAAACGAATCAATGGACCGACTAAGCTAAAACTGTACGTTTAAGTAAAATGCCTCTTTAAAAAAATACGATCCAATGAACTGTAATAACGAGTGCTACATGTGATGTACATAATTGAGCGAATTCTTTTGACACTATGGGTCTTTTCTGCGGGCATCGCAGGCTTCTCACAACGTATTGGATAATTGTCAAAACGAAATCGTAATAAAAGCGAATTCGCAATAGCGTATTTCATCCAACCACCTTTTCATTTTATCTCTGAAATATAATGGTTATTATATACGTATTGATTGCTTGCTCAATATTGGTTTAAAGGGATGTTAAATTGATCAATTTAAATCATTATTAATCAATTGATAAATTCCATAGTATCCAAAATCGGTATTAAATTGAAGCTTACTTTGGTAGTGATGTTGGACTGCTGCTAAAGATAAAAAATGATTGCTTTCAAACAGTACTTTGCTAGAAACAGGTCAGCAATATAAAAACGCACACCCCAACGGACAGTGATTCGACCTCTGGAACGTGATTGTATAACAATAGTTGACAATCGATCGACAACTCTTATGATAGATTGGCATTGACTGGACACTGGGTAGTTGATAGACGACGAAAGTTACACGATCGCTGTACAAATCTTTTGGGTTTACCAGTCCTCTCCTTTACCAACTCCCGGGATGCATCAACATACTGGGTAGTTGCCACAGAGAGGAGAGGAGAGGAGAGAGCGAGAGAGAAAGAGAGAGAGAGAGTGTGTGTCACTAAAATTTTCATCTATTCTCAAGTGAATTTGCTATTTTCAATGAAATCGTTGAACCGTTCTGATAGTCAGTTAAATGTTAGCTAAGCTATAAGTAGAGGATATACAATTGAATCAGATAAACATTTTTGAAGTAATTGTAGTCTGTAGAGAGCGCTTCTAGTTTAATTAGTTTTAAAATTCCCGTAGGAAATATTATTTACATCATGCAGGGAATTGAGAAGGTATATATGAACTCATAATTTAATTTTCAATTTAAATCCCCTTAAATTATATTTTTGTTCGAATCGTAACATTTCTGTTTGAAAAAAATGAAAATTGCACGATTTTCAGATGAATATTCAATTAGGCCAAGCCCGTTTAGCTGAGTACCAGCAAGCTTGTAGAAAAAGGATACTGGTCTAAATGAACTAGGGCATTATCATTGATGGTATAATAACGTTTCAGCTTTCAATCATTTAAAGTTACATTTTTGCGTCATCCCTTAGAGAATAAATATCAAATATTAATTCCAATACTGCGGAAAACTCGAACAATATCATTGAACCTGACGGGAGTGGGAATTATTTTCAAAAAAGTTTACTTTTTAACTCTTTCTCTCTCTCTCTTTACTAATACAACATTTCCATACATAATCTACCTATCATGTCCAATACTTTAACATGCAGTGATGGCAAAGTGCTAACTGATCGATGAGATTGAATTTCAGCCACGGAAAAAATCGTGATTTCTTATAATAATAAAATAAACGAAAATACGTTTTATTTTAACAAAACATAGTCATTTGGAGAATTATGATTAGCAAGAACCATCAGACTAGGTACTGAATGTTTTATATCTCGTATCTGGAAAATAAATGAGAAGCAGAAGGTTTTATATTGGAGTCACTATAAAAATGAGATAATAATGAAACTAAACTAGAACTTCGCATTTTCTTAAGTTAAGAAATCTGCATGCATTTGTATTATTAACTGCGAAGCATTTTATATTCATATGAATATGATACCACATTTTCAAGTCATATTATTCCAAGGAAACTGTTTCTAACTTTAACGGGTGCTATCATCAAGTTTTCACGTGCCCATTTCCTAAATAACGGAATATCAAACTTTTGTCTAGATTCAAAATATGTTAACATCGTTAATATTCCTCAACGAGCAACTTTGTTACATTCTCTCTAGCAGAGGGAGGAGATGATACCGCTGACGTTATATAATATCTAGATACCTATAGCAAAAGTGAAAAGTATAAAATCTTTTAAATATTTATAAACTTTAAGCAGCCATCTACGTTGATGCACTTCAATAATTAATTTCGAAAATTTGATGTATATACCACTGTTCAAGAGACCAGAACAAGAAAAGCGTTACCTTATTAATATTTCATGGTATTTCACTCATCTTTTGGGGCCCGTGTACAAACATCACCAAGGAGAATCGACTTGCTTAAATAGTGATTATAACTGAAGTGTAAATGGAACGAAATTCTCTCTTAAAAAGAATAATCAAAATGAAAGAAATGCATAAATTAAATATCAAACTCTACCCACCATACTTTACTTAAGATATTAGGTAACATCATTCGTTTATTTGTGTCTGCCGTCAATTGCATATTGAATGAGAATTTACAGTTAGAGTTAAAAAGAAAATACGTTGTACTTTAAGAGTCGACAGGACTCGCAGAAAATTTCGATTCCTATGTAAAAAATCCTAGAAATGCGTGAAAATGCATTAGCTCTGGGTTGTACGTGACATTTGTGACATTACATCGTCATGTTGCATAAACTACTGTGAAGTAAGTTATTTTAATTCAAATATTGAAAACCACAAAAAAACATAAACAGGCGGCCTCTACTTTTTTCTTAACGGCTTGGCCGATTGTTTTCAAAATTTAACAGCATAGAGAAAAAGAGTAAATCTGTGTCTCTAGTGATCGAAAAAAATAATAATAAATGTTTTTTCTCGTTTTGAGGAAGTGCAATATACGAGTCTTTTTGGCACCTCTGCCATGAAATAACTAAACAAAAAAATAAAAATAAAACTTTGGGGCCACTAGAGACACAGATCTACTCTTTATCTATAACCTGTGGAAACTTGAAGACAATCGGTAAAGCTGTTTAGAAAAAAGTAGGGGTCGTCTTTTTGTGCTTCATAAAACATGGATTTAATCAAGTATCGTAGACTCTTAACAAATTTTGTTAACTGTCTGAAGGATATCTACAGTTTATTTTATTACAATTTACAATGCTCGTCATGCAAGTATTTTTGACATATGGGCCTGACGGTGCCAGAGTGCAACCAATGGGCTACCATGACCCGAAAATTGGTACATCACATCATCTTACAACGTGATTATATAGTTTTATTAAATGCAAGCAAATACTTTTAGTTTTGTTAAATAATAAAATATTGTAATATTATGTTTCTGTTTTGTTTTCAGGATCACAAAATCATTGAAATATTTTGTAATTCATGTAGCATAAATCAATGTCATAATAATATCGAGTTGTACTGGAGATCCTTAAAAGTCTGACATTACATCAAAGGTGACAGACATGACAGAATGTTATAGCTACATTTCGATTAAAACCTCTCACGTAACATCGTCCTATGCAATATGCTAGGACGTGGAGAGTGTCTTGTTTTATAGAGGCTTTTAGGCGGCATAATGTTGCAACTCCAGGTTAATGCTACTACTTCGAAAGTAGTAGTTAACTCACTTTATATACTATGCTAATGAAAATGAATGTTATTTTTAATAATGCTTCAAATAATAAAAAAGGAGGAAACATTATAAAGAGCAAATTAATATGCAGTGTATATGAGAATACACGAAATACTGCTCTGCTCTTTACGTGTTGGTCGTGGTAGTCGTGACTATGAGGTTAATCACTGTTGGTAGAGCCAAGAACCTACTTGTTAGGTTTGAAACCAAAATTATATGACATGTTATCATAATGAATACACTGCAATGCGAAGTTATACTAGCTACCTCCCGAATCTTTTAAAAAAATGAGTCAATATTACATATTGATACAAGTAATTGCCGAAGCAACCTATCTCTCCAATTCTGTTTCTCTTTGGTTGTTTTTGTTTGAAGATATTCTGTTTGAGGTATTCTTATTATACAGAAACTTCCCATGCATCACTTTTATTTATAATTTCATGAGAGGTCCAACTAGAGTATTTTACAAGAAAATGCATAGAATAACATTATTTAGTGGAACATTAATTCGGAAATTTATCCTTAATGAAGGAGGTCCTACCAAAACCTAAACAATTAATTTGTTTACTTTTATAATTTCAACTGGAATCAATAATGTACACAATCATATTACTCAGATGTACTAAAATTTCAGGGAATAATCTATTAAATTAGCTGTTGAAATCACAGATTCAACTATTTAATAAACTTTAATATATATTTTTCGTGAAATCTCTGACTGTCACATAAATCAAGAGACTGGAGTGAAACTTAATCTTACTCAGGGAAAATCTCACAGGATTCTCGTCTGGACCGTAATGGAACATCAAAACGATATATTACTTTTTATGCTTATTAAAATGTGCTAAAGTTTTCAAATCTATTTGACTTATTTTCCTCAGCATGAATAATTATTTTCTAATTTTACTTTCCAGTTTTCAATAATCTTAGTAATTAATAAAACCAACATCATCAACACTCCTGTCAGGCGCTGAGGATTTAACTCGTATACCGCACATAATAATATTATAGTAGGTACACAAACTCAAACCAAGTTTTTTCCAATCCCGTGCTCTTGTAAGCGCAATCCATCCATGATCATTAAGAGAAAACTATCATGGAAACCCTTTTTCCTTGCATATCTACCATCTAATGTTTCTTTAGAAATATAATGAATGTCGAAACCAATATGTTAGGGAAGGAAGATTTTAAATTGTTTTGTCCTTGACTATTTCGTGATTCTTATATAGTATATTTCACTGGGTACATACATATTAAAAATTGTAATTTAACAAAAATGCCACTAAACAAAAATATTATAAATTTTGGTAATACTAAAATATTCGTTCATTGGCTCAAACCACCACCTACTCGATCGAGCTCCATCCCTCCCTTACTGCCGTAGCACTGTTAATTAAAAAATAACTTTTGGTTTATAAATCCGTCAACAGATGTATCTGCTGGGCTCACAAGTGTCAATGCACATGCCCAATGTTTAATGCGCATGCTCCCTGTCAAGGTCCATGGATGGGACATTAGGTTTTGGTATGACCCATTGGGCAGTGATTGTTTTTTTAAAAAGTACGTTCATTGCCAAAACATCATGTATCAGTTTATTCCTAATAATCAGCATATAAAAGTACTTTAATGAACCACAAACAATTATTCAAATGTAGCAAGATGTGTGTGGAAGAGAAAAGTTAGTTCAGTGCGACAATTTACTGCGTTGAATTGAAAATGTAAACTAGAAGGAAATAAGAAATGGTTGAACACAAAAATTCAGGTGAGCTTATTAGTTCCATCTTAAAGCAATTGTAGCGCTGAGCAACTGACAAACTGCCTTGACGGCGGCCATTGGTCAATTTCATTAAATAGCCCTGAGTTGTTTAAGGCAGGGAACAGGGATGATCGAGGAGATGTTTTCACGAATAAAATCGTGGAACAAAACCACAAAACAAAAGGTATGTCTTCTATTATTCAGCGTACTAAAATAAATCGAAAATAATTGACTGTATGTATATAGATAATTATTTTATATATTCTCATTAGCTCAAAATAATAATTTGCACCATTGGCTACAATTATATTTTGAAAACAGTCTTGGGATCACACGTTAGGTACCTATATAAGAAATAAGTTTTAACGAAATTATATATTTAATCATTATATTGATGATAGTATTAATGCATATAACCTATCCGAATAAAATGCCGTTATATTACACTTTCACAACTGGTGGCAGATGTGGGATATTCGAAAACGTGGTGTTCTATATTTTGATTGACAATATGAATTTGCTAAAGTTCACCTATTTTGTTGATACTTCAAAGGATTGCATAGAATGCTGTTGTTAGACAGATCATTGTGTCATGTACATGTTCACATCAAATCAGTGAGGTGAAAGAACATTAAACAATAAACAAACATTATAAACTCATAACAAAGCATTCTCATCCACACACAATGTGAGATTTTAAATACCGTTAGTATGTTTATATAGTAATATAGATTACGCTGGAATAAAATACGTATTTCATGCAGTGGATCCATCTACGTACTTTCCTTACAGATTATTTAAATCAGCGTCTTTTGTAATTGGTTTGCGATTAGTTTCTGGTTAAACAATGTATCTCATTAACAACTTGAAATATTATTTTAATAACTTTCATAATTATACTGTCATTCAAAAGTGGCTCATCTTTTTCAGTACTTGTGAACAATGAAAATAGCAAGGTACTAAAACATATCCTGAGAGAAAGTTTTCGTTCAGAAGGTAGACTATTATACTTTAGAGGTAACGAAATGTCGCATGCCATCGTGTTAGGCTAGACACTGTCGCAGAAAATGTGTATGTAGTAGCTTCATATCCATCAGAAATGTGGTTTCAACTTAGTCTCAAAATATCTAACCCCTTACATGTACAAAAACTTGTAAAAGGAATTCAAAGACTTTCACACTTAAATGTGTTGAGAATTTAAAGTAGGGCCAAAGCCACTCATAAATTGAACATTTTCACCCTTGTTGTAGTATTATTTCTCCCCCTTTTCTGCAGCATTTCTGTCTAATTAAAACTTTTGTCTCTTCTACGGGCCGATTATATAAATGTCAGATAAATTATTATTCCTGTAATATGTTTCAAAAAATACTTTACTGCCAATGACATAGTTGGAAAAAAAGAAATTAAGGCCCGGTAATACGAATGTTAAAATGGGGCCGGATTTACTAACTTTTTGATTAAATTCAACTGTTTCAATCATTTTGAAGTATTTGGCTGTGCTGCCAATTCAATCCAATATTCAGTTAATCCGGCAATACTTTACTTTGGTTATACCGGTCCTAAATGGTTCAATATTAACTGTTCTAAGACCGTATATCTGGCACGAAATAAAAATTGCGGTCACTTCGCTTACATCCTTCCTGATTGAGGATTTCCTATTATTTATCCACTACAGCCTCCTTCTCATTCTATATGCCAGAGAGGATACAAAATATCCGGAAGAGCATAACGATAATATTATTTTTTCATTTGTATCTCCATTTTTTCACTTCTTTTGGATGTCGTCTCTGTTGTTTGATTACTTTTTAATCTGATTTAATAATAATATTATGATCAACATTATATTTTTTCCGATAGGAAATTGTACTCACATTTTTGTATGCAGTATTAATTTGAGTACCGATCATACATTTACATGAGGTATTAATAAATCGAGAGCACTCAAAGTATCAGGATAAAACTAGGTACTTCATATATTAAGCTCTACAAATTTGCATGCAACCTCTTTCCAAAGTAGAATGGATGGTTTTATATATTGCAATTCACGTTTTATTTCTATTTAAAATTTGATGAAATGGAAATATTCAGTTTTACAATCTCAGAATGAGTACTTATCCTAGAATAACTAGACATTCCAGCTCTCTCATTGGTCTATTTGGTTCTATTGAACATTCAAGGAAAAAGTATTTATTTGACGTTCGTAAAATAAACCCTGAGGATGAAATCACACATGCATATCTACTGCTACTGCTATTTGGTCCGGTGTAACAATGCATGTATTAAATGAGAGTACAGCACTGCACAAATGACATGTCTCATATTTGTTTATCAGAGGCTGAAGGGCGGAAGTCCATTTCAATTATTTTTGAAGTGAGCTCATAAATCAGTAATTCTGCCTTCATCCAATCATATTTTGTAATAAATACATGAGTTATCGTGTAAGAAAATACTTCAATATAACTGTATGTATTGACGTCAATCAAATGACAATTGATAGAGCTGGATTACATCATTCCAAAAGTGTGCAACAGAAAATCGATAAAATGGACTTTCGCCCTATTACCTCTGACGCACAGATATGAAGCTGTGGATTAAATCCTAAACGGCCTGCTTTAGCCACAGAAGGCGAACACATAGTGGGCAAAATACACTAAGTATGATAAATACTATCAATAACATTGTTTGCATACAATGTGATGAAATCACGATACTCGATTTATGCAACTGGAATTAGCATAATTCGTGGAATTGTTGTTAGTATCAGGTGCAATGACCAACCTTTTGGCAAATATATATATTATTATTCACATGCACTTCGATGAGTCCAAACCTCATTATTTACAACTGCAATTACTAATGTAACAACTACATGATCCATTCAGTAAAAACATTGAGGAGATTGGAACGATTACAAAAGGATTTAACTCATTTAACAGAAAACTGCATCATATCATAAACTAAACCTGAATGTTGTTTTCAGTTATCATTTTGTACTTGTGAAGCAATTCAGAGATAGAATATGCATGACGGATTATTAAATTATAATGCAATTGTAGTGAAAAGTTTCGTCATACACTAATTTCCCAGGGATTACTTAAATTTTTATTTAGATAGACAAACATGTTTAGGGAATAGGTGATTAAATTCAAAATTAACTAAATACCAACTCACAAAAGTCACTAAATTCAGTGAATTCAGGGGACCACTTAAAAATAAAACATTGTTGGGTAAAAACCACGATAACATTTCTTTAGAATTTGATGAAATGAAAGACGTAAATAAATAGAAATGGAAGTCATGCAAAGTCAAGGATATAAAAGGTAAAATTTTTAATGAATGTTTCCTTCCCTATAACGAATTTCTTGTTGATTTAGATCACAATCATCACAATAAAAATCAGGTGGAAATAAGAAAAAATCACGTACTTAAAAATATTTTTTAAACAAAAAAGTGAATGTTACCTACATTGTTCGAAGAGAAAAACTATTAATCACAAGCCTTACTGCAACTAGGTGGTAAAGGTAGAATTTATCGTGGCATTGGAGTAGAAAGTGGCTAAATCCAAGAATGTGAAATGGAGAAAATGGATGCTTTGAAAGCTTTTGCTTTAGAGGCATCACAATATCAATATAGACATAGCGTACACAAATGGGTTCAATTTATATTAAATGATGTATATTATATTAAATATGTATGGCTATTAATAATATAATAAAATGTGTATTTAATGTCTAAACTATTTGTATTAATATATATTATATTATATTAAATATGTATGTCTGCAATAACATATTTAGTATAATTTTGGTAAAATTTGAATATAATTTAATATCATGTCACATACTTGACCATATCTTCACAGTGATATAAGGGTATTTCTGATCACATCCAGAACCTTAAACTTTCTTGCATTATATAGCGATTATTTTCACAGATTATAATATCAAAAACACGTTTTGACCAAATTTGGCTTAACCACTTTCTTTTCCAAACCCAGAATATGTAAGCAGAGGCACACGCCTTGAGGCTGAAGAAGACTAAATCGAGAATCGAGATCGAGGCGAGAATTATCGCTCTCGCTATCGCTATTAAAGGTTTCTTAAACCTGTCGATGGCAAATTGTTTCACATCTCCTAACGTTGTGAAATAATCACTTATGATGATGAAAGCTGTTGCCCAGCAGACCACATTCTCGGTTGATTAAGAAACTTTGAATGACCTTATTAAACTTGAGAATTATTCGACCTAATGACAAGGCTGCACTTCATCTAGACTGGTTGGAAGTTTTGCTCGAAATAATCCTACTACAAACTCACTTGATGAATAAACAACTAGGTAGGAGATACTCGATGCTTAAACAACACTCCCATTTAGAGCGAAACACTGAAACTGCAAACAGGATAAATACTACCTATTAGTGTTAGGAATTGGGAGGAACAATGGTGATGAATGCATATCATAAAGTACTGCAAATACTTATGATAAAGTATGCATAAAGTAGGGTAATACTGCAATAGTATTAACCTTATTACCTTTTCTATGTAATACCATAGATTTTAACACCAACAAAATACCATGTAAGCTGTAATCATTGCTTCATTAGGTTAAATGCGGTCTTGGGGAATTAAACATGCACCATTACTTCACCAATTGTCATTTTACCCTTTTACAACCATGCCAAAATTGTTCTAATTTTCCGCTAAAATTACCTTCTCTCTACTGAGCATTAATAAGTTTATACTCTATCTAAATTATACACTACATTCATTACAGTGATTGGCTTGCGTTATTTGTTATAAAATAAGTTATGTTGCATTAAAAACTAGAGCAACAAATATTAATTAAAAAATACTTGTCACTTTCAAAATCTTATCATTTTCACTGGAAAATCTCGCATTGACTTTTGAACTATCAATTACTGAAAAACGGAGTGTGACGACAACACAGACGTCAAGTAGATAACAATGTTATCAGGAATTGAAGAACATAACGCAATTAAAAAAAATCACAATTGAACGATGCACCGCTATCGTTCAAAAAGTGGTATTTGGAACAAATAATCTTTGGTTTAATATTTGTATGTGAAATTTGCCATTTCTAAAGGAGCTGGTTAAAAACAGAAACAATTTTTAGCGATTATCTCGGAATGTTAAACTGTATTTAGTTTCTAAGCTCCTCAATTGGCCTCATCATGATAATACATTATGGGTATGTATTTCTATACGGGACTGTAATGTCAGGTGTCGATTGGGCCGCTTGGGCGCTTTCCATAACTGACTCATTTTATTTACATTGTTTGAAATAAAGATCCCATGATGACTATATCCCAGAAATACTTTTTTGTACATCAATATAAAAAATATAATCAATATTTTATCCTTTTAATTGTTTCCATATTCAAATAGAATTCTCTAGGGATCTGAATTAATAAAAATTATAACACAAACTGTTAAGCTTTGTGCTTTAGGTACCTACGACAATCTAATATCATCATTTCGTATAATGTATATGATTCTTTGTGTACATCTTGTGTTGTGGGTCGTAATTCCAACACACACACACACACACACACACACACACCCACAGATGTGGTAAATTAGTGAGTATTCCTATGGAAACAAAGCACATTACAATATTATACCATTACGCAGTGTGAAGACGCAGTGTTTGTTTGTATAGTTCATGTAATGCGTCAAAGGTGTGTTACACGCCTCTGATATGCTGTCTTGAGAATTAACTGAAGAACACACTTCATGCTGTGCTTTGAAATAGAACAGGACTGGTAATTTAGAGAAAGTTACACGTTTCATTTTGCACAAATCTTACCTTTAGGTGTAAAATGTTATTAAACACTGAAAAAGCAAAATTTAATTAACATTAAATTTTGAAATGTTTAATAAAATATACGTGTTCCAAGTTCTTTATTTCATACTTTCATTCATATTACGTGTGTTCTTATTTTTACCACTGTTAGTACCGAACGATTACAATACCGTTCAGCAACTTTTCATTCAAATGTATACGAAACGATATCGATGGCTTATAATCAGGAACTCCAAAAACATAGTTTTTCAGGAGAGCAACAAAACTGTTTATATTTTCGTCCAAAATGGAGATACGTGGTCCTGATTCTTAGCCATCGATATGTTCCAATTTGAAATATATCATTCTAAAACAATATTTATAAATCCTCGCGCGATATTTTGTGAATAGCTAGCAGCCACGCGAGTGTTTTGACAGCGGTAACAGGTAGAAAGTATTGCTTGCGATTGAGGTGATCTCCAACAACATCGTGCCGTGTGCCAAATAATGCGTCACCAACAGCGCTTGAGATGTCCGACACGTGAAATACACGAGAATGAGATCTCAGTCTTAGAGATACACAAGGGAGAAGGGGGGTAGTGGAATATCATGTTCGCGTATTTCTGACGGCTCAATTTCACGGAATGGAATAAGACCAAGTACGAAAAAGACATACCCCGTAGGACTGAAAAGGATCTATAACAAAGACAATGCAATGCTCCTTTCCTCTCATTCTGTTTTAACAACCGACGCTCAAAGTCTTCCTGTAAAGTGCATCTAGCATCTTTATCTAGTCGTACAATGCGTATTGAGCTGAAGATAATGATATCATTTGATCTTTAACTTAAGAGGGCTGAGTAGTGAGCGTGGCCTGTGAAGAGTTTTAAATCGATTTTTATCAATATCTTTTACTAATGTAATTGTTAACAAAATAGGGCTTTGTGCGAGTATTCAGAATAGTTCAATGAAAATAATTTCATAGGTTGGAATAACTTATTAATAGCTTAAAAATTAAACTAATTAGTTTAATGTTTTCCAACAGATGTTTAGTGTCATAATTTTACTAATTTTCGGGCACTAAACGTCTGTAGGACAAAGTAAATCTAATATACCATTACAAGCTATGGAATTATTTTCATTGAACTGTTCTTACTCATACAAAGCCTTATTTTGTTAACAATAAATTGGTAAAAGATATTGATAATAATCGGTTAAAAAACTCTTCAGGGTCAAACTCACTACCCAGCCGTCTTAAACTTGTTTCGGTTGTCTTGCTAACCTGGTATTAGTGTTGTTGATGTCTCGTCAATAACAAGATGAACTGATGAAGACATCTACCATCATCGTCATATTCTCAAAATTAAACGAATAGTTAATTTGTCACATGGAAGATTTTAAGTGGGATTGTTAGTAATAAGACTCTTGTAGGGCATGCTATGAGATTGTCTTGAAAATAAAGCGAATTTTTATGGCCAGGGCGTTGGAAATAAGACCATTAATTATCTTATACGAGGAACGAGAGCATGTTATAAAAGTAAAAGCGCAAAAGTCTTAATGAAAATTGAAAAAAGACTCGTAAAGTTATTTGCCACTCGGTTGAGATCTTAACTCTACAACTGTTAGATTCGAACAGGACAAGTTTTACATTCACCCTTAGGAGAAAAAATACTCGTTGCTTCACTTGCACGGCCGAGACGATGTAAATTGTTCAAGTTTTGCGCTTTGATTATTACTCTTGTGGGCATGCCAATCAAAAGCTCTCCCGACTCCGTGAGGGGCAGGCGCCTGGCATCAGTCACTTTGGCACACGACAGAAACCAAGGCAAGTTCAGTTATTAATGAGATTTGAGCCCCTCACACAAACAAAACTTCTTCTTGCTTTAAGGGTTATGGGCTCAGCTCCTGTGAGAATCTAACCAGACTGACTCCCTCATGTGGTTTCCAATCTCACCTGCTCATGACAGCTCGTGATTGATTCTAAGGTTAGGCGTCCTTTGTACACCAATAAAAATGAGTATGTCAGATCGCCTCTTTAGAAGCATGAAAACAATCATAAAGTTGATATCTTGACTTAGAGGTCAGAAGGATATAACATATATCAAGGCGCATCACTTCAAACAGGATTCGTTTCCGATGCCTACTGATTGAATTGAATGTCAGAAAAACCAAGACTCTCTGTTTTCCACACGAACTTGCAATGGATTTGTCTGTCAATATTTCGAAATGTTGAATGAATAATTTTTCCATTTTATGCCGCGAAGCTGCAACGATCTATTTGTTGACAATCGGGATTTGTTGGGAAATTGTTGCTGCAAAACGACTTGGTTTTCGATGGATTTTTTCCAGTAATTTATTACTTACGATGAGTAAAAAAAGGATTCGTTCTGAACTCTCACACTTTATTTGGTGTTCCTCACTTATAATATTTAAAGTTAAATGCAGATAAACTACGGATTTTATAACTGATACCCATAATAAACTAAATCCATAAACCGGCACTATGAATGTATCACTCAACTCAACATATATTTAGGTATTTTTTTTTGTAATAAATAAATTCTTGTGGGAGCCGTCTCCTGATCACCCAGATGCGTCTATTGAATGTGATCTAGACGTCTTCTCATCATCCATTAGACGTCCAAGATGGTGACAGCGTCAAACTACTACTCGATCACGGAAAAACTCTCAAGCATCACCCACAGCTCAGATGCCACTAAATCCATTCAACAACAAACCACCACGTAAAATATAGGGGTTGCACATCTTTTGACACTTCAATCGCCGACCGCAAAGTGGAGAGTCCGGTTACAAAAGCAACCATTTTCATGTGTCTAGTGAAAGATTGAACGAAAAGGGTTCATTCTCTTTTCTCTCTTACATTTTCGTTGGAAAACAAGATGCTTCATTATAATTACCAATTACAAATTTTACGCCTTATAAAGAGTAATTTGAAAAAATCACATTTCTTTTGTGTTCTTAGACATCTTTACACAAAGGAGCTTATATTAAATTTTTAAGTATGCAAACAAATTCAACTGGTTTTGTAAAGGGAAATCACTCTTGATTACTTTAAAAGAAGGTTTCATGGAATCTCCATTGACTTAAGTCTTGCTATTGTTTTGTACCATTCCAGCATAATTTTCCTCTCGTGTTTACGTTGGTGAAGGAAAGCTGCTATTTGCCACTTCTAGGTGCATTGCTAATGCTTCCTACCGTGGATGAGGAGGTGGGGGGGGGGGGGGGGGAGAGCGTTACAAATGAGATGTTGTGGACCCAGCTGTATATTTGCTTCATTTTCACACGTTTTTCCTCTCCCCGTGTCGTTTCGGCATATCTACGTCAACTAATGATGACTCAATGCCGGTTTTACATAGCATTTCTACTGCATAAATACGCACAAAAGATCGACGGTGAAATTTCCACATTTTCCGGTTGAAAGTTTGATAAATTGTTTCCAAGAGTAGATAAGCGTTTGGGTATTTTTTTGTCTTTTGAAGGAAAATCCCCAAAGGTTTTAATGTTTGAATGATTTCTTTAGAGTGAAGCTGTCCCAGAAGGTGAGTGTTCGAATCCCGGCTCCGACATGCATGAATGACATGGATTCATGAGTTTCATCATTAATCCGACCGAAGTCAGCTGACTCTGTGTGTCATTAGCAACTAAGTGCGTAGTTCGTTCGCATTACGCAGCGAACGAAAGTTCTGGAACACAACGGTCGTGGTATTTCCAGATCTTGCCAGACTATAAACCCCTGTATGATAGGACAAATGTTTTTTCGTTCAATGTCGAGATTTTTTGTGTATAATTTGATAATGATAAAAGCTGAACACCTTTCAACTCAGCGTTTTTCGTGGTATCAAAAGAGAGAATCTAGGAAAAAAGCAGGTTGAAGTAACCTTACCGAATCCACTTGATCCAAGTAGTTTCATGGACTTGGTCATTATCTGTTTTCCTGGGAATGCCAAATTCACATGAGAAAAATGTTATCAAACAGAGAAAAACTTTAAAAATAAGCGAATAGGAAAAATGTAGGTTGATGACTATCTTACAAAGGCAATGTTGAGAAGGAGGGAAAGAACTGTTTCAGCTAACGGTTGCCAACTTTGTGTAATCCGAATTCTGCAATGTTTGGCCTTCTCAACCTCGCAGAAAACTTCGCTCTAAACCAGACTTTTTTATGCCATTGCTAAAAGGCTCTTTATTGATGCATGGGACACCATCTTCCTATCACTTTATATATACATATATATGCCTAAGCATTACTTTATTTATAAGTAGGGACTTCCCAAACGACCATAACATGCCGGAGGTAAAATTACACCATCGGGATTTCAAGTAAAAAGGATGACCCATAATTAAAGTAATTGTCACGAAGAATGCTCCCTAACCTTTAATGATTTGAAGTTTAGCTGTTAACTTCGGAGTGTTGATAACTTGAAATTCTTAATTTACTGTTTGGAGTGATAAGACAGTAGTATTAGAAACACTATCACGAGCGCGATGAACTTGTTGGTATGCATTCCGTTTCATGACATATCAGTTTCCTTCATGTCACCTCGAATCAGGTAACTTTGATTTACAACAAAACATAACTGGAAGTTTGTGGTACGTTTTATGAAACTCAACACCCAATTTGGATGACGTGTTGCCCCACGCACAATGTCACACCAAATTAATATTCCAGGCTTTTGGTTCTGATTCTTAAAAAACATTTTTTTTATCATCAAACCCTCACATAAATCCCGTATTTAGTTAATAAAAAGATATCAGCTAGACCAAATGTCATTACATCTTTGTGCCACTTAATGCTGCAATAATCTGAACCAATCCATCGACAAAGTATGAGCTCAAATTACATTAGTCGTACACTTAATAGAATAATAAAAGTATTTACGATGCCACTTCTCTTTATTAGTAAGTTCTTTCGAGACTTCAGTTAGAGTACCAGCTAATTGACGATGTTAACGGAAAATCAGTATCTTTCTATGATATTGTGACAATAATTCTGATGACATTGAATGTAAGTTTTTCATATTTTATTTATATTTTATTGGAAGCATTAAATGAAAAAACATGTAATCTAATGCATTATATTAGATCAGTTTTTGTGTATTTAATTTTCCTCAAATTATATTAAGTTTTAGTTCAACATGTTGTAATTTCGTATAAAATTTAACTTTAATAAATAATATCCATTATTTATACATATTACAAAATGTAAATGTTAAGTTTTAAAATGATTAAGTAACGCTCAGGTAGTTTATTAAATGTGTAATTTAATATTTTTATTTTCTTTCAGTCCGCAGATGGATCAGAGCTTATTTTGTGGTTGCTATGGTGACAATGTAAAGTCTTTTTGCTGCTACAAAAGAATATATTTGGCCCGCTGTCGGAATGGTCCAGTGTATGCGTAAAATATCACGATATATATTATGTATCATGGTGTGCAATATAGGAGCTAAAGAGCAAGAAGCAGCCAAATTAGACATATTTGCATTAATATCATATTCAATATATACGTATCAACATGTCTATTGTATACAGCCGATAGCATTTTTTTAAATGTATTTATGTAACCGAATCCTGAATTTGGAATGTAATAACTCAGAGCAGTTGTGCAATTGCTTGTCTCACCTAAGTTTAAGATATGAGCTTGTATAACCTAGTTTAATTACCACTGGCATGAATAATCAGATAATTGAAGTACATTTGTTGTATTTAATGATTATTCCAGAAGCATTCCTGATCAAGACATTTTCTAGAAAACAGAACCCATTCAAGTTGCTAGTCTGAAAAACGATTGTTTAACTTTCTGGGTAGTAATAAAAAGGGGGCTTATACTTAGACTAAAGACAGGGGATTCCGAGCAAACTAATTGGAGGAATAAACAGAATAATCTTATTTTAGAGCGAAGTGGTCACGCAAACAGTCTCAGTTCGCGTTTTTATTATATAAAAAACTATTTTCCCTTGAAACTTGATCTCGAACCAAAGAAGTCAACTAAGTTAGGTCGATTATATAGACAAACATTGTTTTTTTCTTTTCACAGGAAGTGTCCAAAGTTACTTATAAAATCAGAAGAAAAGGGTTGCCTGACGAATATATGAGTTAGAATTGTCATCTTGGCACACACAGATTTAACGCAACCTACAAATTCTGAATATAAAAGAAGAGATACGAAAGGAAGTAAAACAAGAATTTGCTCTCTCAAGAGTGAACTGTATGACACCACCACAGGAAATTAAATTGCAACCCATTGTTCCAATAGAAAGCTCTTCTCCTCAGAGATTTCAACTAATTAAAATATACCATTTTCACAATTGAAAAACACCATATTGTCACATAGTTGTGAAAAGTACTTCCTCTACAAAATGCTATATATTTCCTTGGAGGAATCAAGTGATACTGCTTTTATGAATGATAATTTATCTCGCATATGTTATGTAGCAAAATAATCTTTACATATGAGTCTTGAAACAAGGGCGCAGTCTCAGTTACTTCTCACAGTTTGATGGTTTCATATTAAGTTCATTGTCAGTATTAAGTTCGACGCCTGAGACCAATGACATGACTCGCTTACTTGGCGACCATTTTCTATGTGTCTCGCTAGCGCCTAGTTCGTTGACTTGTTAACTAAGGTAGAAGGTGGCGCTTTGAAGATAACGGAGAGTTGTCCTTAGGTCTACCCAAAAGCCCATCCCATTCTTCTCAAATTTAAAGTTAAATAGTGACTTGAACACGCTTTTGAGTTTAACCACAAATAAAACTACTATAACAAATACCAATAATTGAATGACATGAAGAAACGGAGACAATGTTCTTACAAATGCATTATTATTTTAATTTAATGTAGTACAGTATTTAGCCAACAGTTATAAGCTTGTTTCTTGTGATATTTTAATAAATATATTTTCTTTGATGTATTTACTATTTTTAAGGTCTATCTGTGGCTAATAACTTTTCCACTTCCAATAACAAAGTATCAATATAATTAATTGTCAGGATGCTGCAAAACTAATTACAAAATGCACATACGAGTGTAATATAGTCGAAGTCTCACCCAATCCACTAACGTTATAATATATTTTAAAAAGCTAACAGGAATGAAGTTGTGCATCTCTTGAAAATGCTAACACCAACCCCATCCTTCCCCAACGGCTTTCCCCCTATTTCCCACGTGCTAATTAAAGTAGAAAAGTCTCGAGTCACCACTGCAGTGGACTTAATTCAACACATATTCAGATCAAGCGAAAGTGGTTCATGTGCATACATGTCCTCCCACAAGGGAAATTTGCGATATTTAAATTTTACTTATTTTACAAATGGTGGCATATGTGGGATTTGTAATTTAATTAAATTTTATGTTAAGGAAAACATACAAAATGCTTATTTAAGCACGATCACGGCGTAATGACGCCATAAACCAACGTATATTTGAGATAATAATCTTCAATTGAGGATGCTATCATCTTTAATTATGTAATACGTGTAGTTTTCAACCACTGTATAATTCCGCGTTGGCATATTGAGTCTATGACTGTACCTAGTCTCTTAATAATTTATTAAGTGCCCATAAAACAGTATTGCTAATTCAGGGATGTGCTGATGGAATTCTCGCGCTATCTATTTATGTAAGACTTCATTCCGTATAGCTAATTAATTGCATATAAATTGCTCATCATATATCATTAACAGACTATGGCATCTACTCAAAGGTAGTCAGCTGGCAATGTAAAGCCCCTTCTTTTTTCAATAATGAAGAGTTGGATTTCTATGATGTTTAAAATCTAGATTAGTAAACATTCATGAAACGGCTTTGATCAACAAGTTTGTCGAGAGTCTATATTTTAGTACCATGATATTCATTAGAGAACACCTACAAAGAACTGAGTTTGTAGCGTTTTGTTTTCGTGGTTTCGAAAAGGCTGACATTGTGTTTCTGACATAATGGCGCTACGAGCGCCCCAAGGGACCACTTGCCCTGATTGACTTTAGCTCGCTGGAAATTACTCGACCTTATTACAAGACTGATTGGACGGTTTCAATTCACCGTTATTTCACTGGACGCATGAATTTATTCCGTTATCACAATAAACCTCAACATCTCCGAGTACTTGGGACTCGACTATAGAGCAGAATATAGGAATGCACTGGGACCAATTTAAAATACACCTACAAGAAAATTGTCTCTGAATTATTCAACACAATAAGAATACCGATTCGTTGTTATTGCACAGTCATCATATACTTTTAAACCAAGAAATAGATTCCCTTTCCTTTTCCATGTTTTTCCCATGTTCGCCATGTTTTTCTCAATTAAAATTTATTCCATTCAGGTGTGATTAAAACTTTCGATCCAGGGTTAAAATGGGTAGGTAATATCCTTATCAGCGTTTTGCTTATTTATGCAACATGTTAAACATAATGCGTAATACTGACATGAGAGTCTAAAGAAATGCGAGTTCTGTTTGTCTTTGCTGAATGTAAATCTGTTAAAACAGTATGCACAAACACGACCCCGTAGTACTTCGTGTGCAGCTGAGCTCAGCACATGGGCCGATAATGTGGGAACCTACCTGCGGTCGGTACTTACATTCCTAATTTCAATAGATGCTTATTATCTATTTAATACTCTTTGGAGTTTTGTAAGGAAATAATGTAAAGCTTTTGTTTACTTAAAGTACTTAAAACAGCATTTGATTTGTTGTTTTACCTGACCAAAATAGCGTCCGCTGACCTAACGTCAGTAATTAAATAATTACATTTAAAAGTTAATGCACACGTCACTTTTGCAAACTAAACAGTACTTTGATCTCATTAAACAAATGAATTGCTGTTAGGGTTTGTAGCTTTGTGACCAGATTCATCAAATTGTAATTTCGGTTCAGTAATTCATTGGTTTAAAAGAGAAACACTAGTTTTCAAACAAATTACCCTTCCTACTGGCATAGGTTGTGGTTGACGTAATAAATGAGCGAGTTTTATTTACGAAACAGAAACGTGTACTCACGATATTTGGATTGTCAAGGTTTGTTACGAAAATTGATTCTTAAGATGGAACGAACAGATGGAAAGTCGGTTAGAACAAGAACTTTTGCCGATCACCCTAAGGCGTCTCGTGCTGAATTCAATGACAACACAATACATAGTTGCACAGTACACTGGGAGTGCAAGTTACGAAATTACGATGAACAGTACAGTACATCTAACTTAGTTTCGTAATGTGCCCAAAGTGTTAAGTGTTATATACACAGGGGCAATACAATCGCAAAGGGTCTGGTCTACTACTTTCATTTAGATTCTCTTTAACTTTGCATGTTAAACGGAGAAGTAATGGAAAAAATATTTTACCATAAATAATCAGCATAATATCATATTTCTTTATTATGTATATAAAAAAGGAGAAAAACAACACTGAGAAACCAAAAAAGCGGCTCAATTGTTTATTCAATTTCAGTAGCTATATAGAACTTAGCTAACGGCTCCTCAATTTTCAGAAAGAACATTAACAAAGGAAATACAAGACTTCAGTTGTAAATATACTCGTATAACCAATTGGTGTCAACAAGATCTTTTTACTGGTGAATTGAATTCGGTCTTCTGAGTCAGACTTATGGCTGAAAACAACCATCCGTATATTATTATGAGAGTTGATGGACCCAAGTCAAGTGACAGCAATTTTTATCGATTCAATTTTTATGTGTGTGTTGGGAAATGTGGTATAATGGTGAGTGGTGAGAGGAGGAAGAGATTAAACTCGACCGAGATCCGATGCTCAGTTGATAAAAATGTATTAAGATATGCGAATCTTGTTTGCCTTAAAGGCTTTCGATACACACGAAGAAATTGCAATTTTCTCCTCGGAAATTTCTCTTCGCTTGACTGCCATTCTAACAGATTGATTCAATACTTTGGAATGGTTTTTTGAAAGTAGTTCATGATTAAATCTTCATGTTTATGTACCCTATATTATTCTCCATGTCTCCGTTGGGTAACATTCTTCAATTTCTGTTAATAGTTCTTAGGTAGTATATTTAAGGGTAAGCTGTAATAGAAAATGCCAGTATTTACGTCAGATAATATATTTTCAATATAAGATAAAAAAATAACACTGTGATTTTTATCAATTGTCGAGCAACAAAATATAGTGGTTCAACACAAATGTGAATACTTTATCCGGACAATTTTACTTTACAGTATAAAGAGTAACATCTGTCTAAAAATGCATATGACGATTTAGTCTGGCATATCAACATTTTTTGATCTTGACTTTTTTCCAGATGACCTCTATAATCTTGGCCTGGTAACCGCCACCGGTCAACAGTGTAATGTGGCACATGAGACGAGATTTGGGGTGACTCCAGCCTCTTTAAGCCTGAAGCTCTCGAAAGATTCTGCCGGGAATTGTCCGAATGAAGATTTTGACGAGGACATACTATAACCTAGGACAAGATAAGTACTCTATTGACTTGCCCTAGAGCAGAATAGGACAGCCTAATGGGAATTGAAGGCACAGAGGAGACTCAGATGAGGTCAATGACTAGATTTATCTAGGGACTATTCTTTATCCTTTAATACCACTTAAGTTCACAAGGAAAACCCGTAGGATGTGAGTAAAGGGGATCATTTTGGAAAATACGCTGATTTTCAGGAACTGAAGATCGGAATTGCTAGCAGACTTAAGTGATTCGGTTAATGAAATTTGTATTTGAAATATGTATTTGATTGAAATTATAGTCAGGCCCTCGGAAAAATAAACGAAACTTCTTTATTTAGTGAAATTGACGTGAAATCTTTCATATTCTTCCACATATTTAAAAGGGGTACCTACTTGCACATTATTTATTTGTGATTCAAGTATCCACTTAACCCTAAATAATCAAATATGCAACTTATATAACTTATGGTAGGATTATTACTGATTTACAAACATCTTAAAATATTAAATATGTTTTCCTGTACACGTGACAAAAGAAAATTCGGTATTTAAACGAAATCTGGTCAGGTTCCTAGACTAGCTATACTTGATTTTTCAATTAAATCAGAGCCACCTATTAGAGTTAGATGACGCGTTAGCATAGACTTCATGGGATGATGCCATCATATTATCTTTTTCAGACATACCGTTGATTTCAAATACCACGTTAATACCAAATATACATACAATTTTAAGAACGATCATAATAATAAAAAACAGTTAAATAAACTGTATGACAATACCGAATGCCATATAAGATGGGTATATTAACGTATACATATTTAAATAAACAATACAATTCGGTGAATGTAAATTGCATGATTCATCAACGTTATTTTTCCAATCAAGAATGAAAAATCACACCAAATTTCTTGGGAATTGAAATAACTGTCAGATTCTCCTTCCTCTCACGCTGAACAATGTAATCAGGAAATTATTTATTTTCTCTGAATATGTAACTAGCAAAGTGATGAATGGCTCCCCATGGTACAATATTGACACAAATTTGATGACAAAACTTAGCAGAAGTAAGCGCAAGCATGCTGGGAACTTTCTCTTAGTTGACTGGAGAGGATTCATATTGGTTTACTTTTGCCATCCCAAAGAAAATATCATATTCGAACGTGTAGTGGCTAGTGGGACGAAACATACCAGCCTAGCCTCAAATGCTGGCCCTCCGATTCAAAACTGCTAACATGAGTAGAAAACTTTATTTCTATAGGACTCTATTATTGCTTTACAACTTTTCCAAAGTCAATACGCATCCTATTCTAATCTGCGGTAGGATGTTGGAAAATAATCTATGTCGTTTCCCCTTATAACAACGCTATAAAAATAATTTTTAAAACGAATAACTTTTTATATAATTTGTTAACTGCGAGACCGTGCTCTTAGGCCTCTAAAAACATTCTTTCCTGTAGTCACTCATCTTCGTTTCGTACTTTGTCGAAAGTTTAACAATCAATAAGTACTATCTGATAATTTTAGGAGGGGTTTAATTTTCCATTCTTTGAGGGGATTGCATTGTGTGCTTTGTTTAATACTCAAGTTGGGTTGAGGTTTTCAGATTTCATCTTTCATTAGTTGATAGAGTATTTGGCCTGTCACTGAAGATTAGCACCTCGTTTGTCAAACTCAGTCTATTCTCAGTCTATCAGTCCTTGTTGGCAATCAACTTACTTGCAACAAAAAGACGCAACGACGTTGAAACAACCGATATTGAACGAGAAAGGCGACGGTTTCCACTCACTTATTTTGCAACATTACGAACAATTATTTCAAAAAACCTTGTTTAAAATTACAAGTAGGAGTTTTGTAAATTTCACAATCATCAAGAAATTTTATTAACTATAGATCACAATTATTAGTTTCTATTTATTGCTCTTAATTTTGTAGATATTATTACCAAGTAAGGTATTATGGAAAGTCATATTAATTCGGATCAAGTACGTATATTATTTCCACATTAGCGAGCGAGGTTTCCAAAGCGTGCTTCGTCCTTCATCCGGCTCAGCACGGATGGAAGGATGGAACACACTCCGAAACGTTGAAATCATTCACTTAACCTCTAATATCAATTCGGATACTATTGTGAGTTCTGAGCGCTTTAAATTAATAATACTTTATATATCATCAATGTTACTTATGTCTTAGTGGTCGGTAATTATTTTATAAGGACAAAGGTTAAATACTACTTTTCTCCGTTCATCGTGTTTTGTTCGTTCTTTTCTGCTATATGGGAATTTTACTTGCCATTTAACATTTTTCAGATTTTCCAACCGACACAAAAGGTGTGACTTACAGAAGAATAAAAGTTTAATTGTAACAAAGAGTGGAAATTTCAAAGGCATGACGAAGCACAATGTAATACTTAATTGAAACACAAACGCATATTATCATGAATACCTACCAGTTGAAATGAAGATACTTTTTTATTTATTATAAATTGGTGTTCATTCAACGTCACACTGCTCTGCAACTAAGCTGATGGTGCCGTAAATTATTATTAAGATTAACGAACAATTATGAATAAATGTAGATGGATGGTGGGAAGTTTAGTAGGGAACCTTCTCATCATTTGACTCTAGACTGATTCAGGCAGGACAGTCGCGGGAATCGAACCAGGAATCTCAGGAGTAAAAGTCCAGAGAGTTATTGCCTGAGCCAACGTGCTCCGTGAAAATACACGTTATATGAACAATATGATGATCCATAATCAAGCGTCGAAAATTCTTAAATATCTAAATCTTAACTTGAAGGCAAACTATCAATTGCCAACCCAATAAAAGAGCTAACCGACACCGAACAATTCTGTTCAAAAGATCGTATCGCGTTAACCATTCGATAAGCTGTATGTAAATTTAAGGAAATCTGAACTTAAAAATGTGGATTCAATTTTGTAATACGAATTTGAAAGTCAATTCCACTTTGCATCCCATGAATTCACTCTTTGGTAAAATAGTGTTAAAACGAAAGCGATATGCATTTTATGTTTTTTTTCTCGTCCTTTTTCTACTTGAATGATTATGAAATTGCGAAAGCTCTAGGGCAATAGACTATGAGTCCCTTTGAATTGAGTGTGGAAAGACACAGGAAAATGAACGAATAGACATACACCTTGTCTTGATTAACATTGACGGCACTCCTTTGAAGGCTGACAAAGTTACCGATAGACGATTTTTGTCCTCGCCATTTTGTACCAAAGAGTTGGGTGAGCTAATCGTGATAATTAAGTTAGCTACGACAGTAGAACCTTTCAAAGTGTCACTCACAATATTTGAAGTGATTAGACAAAAAACAGGCACCCATGTAACTACTACAACAACAATTCACACTTGAAGACAATAGGCATTGAAGTGCCTCTAGTTGGCTATATTAGATCAAGTGGCAAGTTTCACTTCACATTCAATGTTAACCTAGACTTGCCGTCTTGTCAGACTGAATCCAGTTTCAATTGATAATAAACTGGATTTATTTGCTGTGACGAAAAGTCGAATCAATGTGTGTAAATATTCATGTATGAACCGATTGCAGTCCACCTTCAATGATTTTATTCCTAAAACAATTGATGTAAGTGATCTGTCTTTTCTTACTTTTAAATATGTTATTAATAAGCTGTTACAGTGATTTTAATAATGTGGATTGATTATGCACTTTATATTCTCATGTTATTGTTATATTTTATCGGTGCTTGTTAATTTTATTTGTTTTGACCTGTACTTTTTATTATATTGCACATGTGGGATATTCCCGTTGACAATAAAGTATTAATAATAAAGAGCAGAGCTTCCCGGTAATTTTAAAGAATATTAACTTTTTCATAAACGTTTTATGGAATAATTAATTATTACATTTCCATTGAAAAGTTTATCGTATTGAATATTGATTGGTTCTTAACAAAAGAAAACTTATTGACGATTATATGAAAAAAAAACTAAGAATAACCTATTTTTGCCCATATGAATTTTTATTAAATTAATTACAGCATTTTTGAACTTCCCGTTTACATATTATTCCGACATTCTTTATTAACGTTCCTGTTATATTCATAAAATATACAAGAATGAAAATGTCAAACTTGTAACCCTAAAGAAAAATGTTCATTAAATATTAACTGACATGTTACCTACATGACCTTATTTCTCGTACAAGTATTTTCAAAAATGCTTTTATATATAGTATGACAAAGTATTATTCACTTACCATAGTGACAGGACTAATGGATCCAAAACTGCGTATGTACAGTTCACAGTACACGGTAGTGGCGTTATCTGTAAAAAAACAAACTTGTTACATCTCTGTTCCCACGTTACCCTGCAGTATTTTCTTCTCTCCCCTCTTCCCCTCTACCCCCCTCGCATCCAAACCTCACACCCCCACACCACAATACGTTGTTATCTCACTAGCGATATTATAATTTTCTCTCTGCGTCCCTAAAATTGTAAAGCCTACATAATAGCCAGGTTAAAGATACGCAAGTCAGGAGAGCTTTCAAATTGCCGTAAAAGCAAATTTACCTTGAATCAAAGGTAAGCTTTGGTTTAAACATTTGTCCTTAAAACATCTCTTTTAGTTTTCATCCATATAGGGAAGAGTATATTATTCGTAAACGGGAACAAACCTGTATCATATATTATTCGATGAACCAGAATAATATGAATAATCAAATAATATTTGTGAAGTAACTAAAAGTTTGATTAGTTAATTTACTGTCGATCCTTCAACTGTTTTCAATGTTGGATTCATCATTGTTTATATTTTCTTATACCGTGTATATGGAAGTTGCCAACCCGTTATTTTAAACTTTCTGATATTTTGTAAACACCATAATCTCTGTCGTTTTTCTGATTGTGGTTATAAAGTTACACCACAAATGTTTACTTCCCACATAAAAAGCATTGCGCATACAATGCACGATAAAATGCACAAAAACAAATGTATACCTTGCTCTTGTTTTACGACCGTCCAAAATATAAATACTATGTCTTTCTGACCAACGCGCTATCGTAAAGCTTTTTCTCAGTAGGTATAATATGTATAGTAGGAAAACGCTCAGTGTAAAGCGTTGATGAGCGAGCACTGATACGTACGTACAACATCTCTAACCAAACACGATCCACTCAATTAAAGATACTACTAAAATGGCAAAAGACTCTATTAAATACTTGACCGATTTAGCTGAAACTGTGTACAATATGATAGAATGTTCGTCTTGATCACCATGCTAAGTCTGAACTTAATAGAAGCATTCTTATTTTCGACAAATCGAAAGATTTTTTTAAATTTTAACCAATTTGAGGATTTGGAGGAACCGTCGTAAAAGTTGATAAAATGATTGTTTAATGATCTGGCAAAATTTCAAATTGATTGGACCAACCAAAGAAGATATATTTTTTAAAATTTGAACCAATGGAACCAAATAAAACCAACGGAAAGATATATCGTTAGTAACAAAAAAAAATAACAGTGGCCCGTGCCAAAAGAGCGAAAAGAAGACGCTCGCTTCGCTCACTCAATTATTGATCTGAAAAATGAACAAAGATTCGAATGAACTACCTACACACTTTCAAAGTAGCCAAGATGTTATAATAGCGTCGACGCAAGTAACACGAAAAACTTCCTCTCATATTTGTTAATGAATACGTTAGCTTCCATGGAATTGTTAAAGATGTATCTGATCATGCGGAACAATTAGTTCTTAACAATGTTCCCACCTCTCTAACGATATGTATTGAATAGGGAGGGATTACAAGCTAATAATCCTATGTCGCCCACAGCACGCTGAAGTCAAAGAAATTATGAAAATATATCTACTTCACGGACTTTCTGTAGGTATTGAGAAATGAACTACCTACACACTTCCAAAGTAGCCAAGATTTATAATAACGTCGACGCAAGTAACACGAAAAACTTCCTCTGCGATTGATAATTATTTGTCATTGAATACGTTAGCGTCCATGGAATTGTTAAAGATGTATCTGATCATGTGGAACAATTATTTCTTAACAATGTACCCACCTCTCTAACGATATGTATTGAATAGGGAGGGATTACAAGCTAATAATCCTATGTCGCCCACAGCACGCTAAAGTCAAAGAAATTATGAACATATTTATCACTTCAGGTACTTTCTATAGGTATTGAGAAATTGGAAAGTTGCTAATAAACCTAAGAAGACCTGGGAAATTGTGAGAAAAGAGAGTGGTAAAAAGCATCCGAAGTTGTTTGTGACTTTAAATTAATTGAATAAATAACTATAGAAAAACGTTCGGTGTAACGCGTTGATGAGCGGGCACCCACCGATAAACGGAGCATCTCTAACCAGAATTTCGTAACGCACAGCTAAAACCTGATAAGATACACCCATATTGAATTAAAATACGATAATTTCTATTGACATGAAAGTATACATTCTATGTTCTACTGTGTTCATTTATTTGGTTTTTATATTTATTTATGTAACTATCATGTATAGTTGAATTGTACTATTGCGCTTGCGCTAAATAAAGAATTACATAAAAATAAATTGAAACTGAGAACAGCCATCTACACCAGATTGTGATTTTCGGATTCACGAAGCTTTTCCCCCGGGGGAATTCATAGTTTACCCCACTTTGGTGTATCTAATAAGCAGTGAAAGAAGGGGTTTTATTTTAAAACCTCCGGGGGAAAAGCTTTGTGAATCCGAGCCCTGGGTGCATCAAGAAAATGTGGAATTCGCATTTAGATACCATTCCTTCTGACATCATAAAAACGGAACAGGTTGGGTGAGTGGTTAACGCTCTGAGCTTGTATTCCGGAGGCCCGGGTTCGATTCCAGCGGCCGTCCTTCCTGACTGGGGTTTTTTCGTGGTTTTCCCTCAGTCGACAGGCAAATGCTGGGAAGGTAACCTACTAATAGGCCACGACCGCCTCCTTCCCACCTTCCATCCTTACCTACTCTTCACCATCATCTCCCAATCATCATCATAATCATTCATCCGTCGCCATTAGCCTCGCTGCAGAACAGTGCGACGTTAAGCCCCAGACAAAAAAAAAATCTATATCAACAGTTAAAAATGTCAATAAGTAAAAAATATGATCAATATGCTTCACTGATTGGGCTGAAAACTTGTAAAATAAGAGAAATTGGCAGTCTTCATGTCCATGCAAAATTCAAACTTAATCGGAACATATTGATTTTCGACAAATCGGAAGATATTTTTTTTTGTAATTTTAACTAATTGTAGGCTTTTGCTGAAACTTTGTAAAATTGATAAAATATTGATCGACATTGAAAAATTTCAATCGATTGATCAACCAATCAGAAGATATTTGTACTTGAAGCAATCAACGGATTTCAAATTTGTTATACCCTTAAGCTATATACGTCGGCCTCAAAATAGTTGAAAATTTTCGATTTGATAGGTCAAACGGTGTGACCTACAGGCTATTTTCATTTTGAACCAACCAGAGGGCAGCGCTCAAAACCTATACACGATTAAATGATATTAGTGTATGTGTGCAAAATTTCAGCTCGGTCGGAGAAAGAATGTGACCTTTGACGTCGGACCAAATAATTGTGAAAACAGAGAAAGTGTCCAAAAGCGCCGAAAGGAGACGCTCGCTCAATTAATATTATTATTATTGCTTATTATATAAATACTTTTTGTTACACAAGATTTATTTTTATTCACATTTCTTCCACAATCATACGTGTTTACGCAAGGCATTTCTCAGAATTATCTACGTATTTAATATTATGTAACTGTATTATTGTGTTCCAAATCTGTTCAACAAAGGTTTATTTTCCAAACATTTCCTTGTCCACTACATACAAGATTTCATGTTTTAAGGTATTGTATTCTGTGTAACTGAAATCAGTGTTATTGTTAAAGATGGAATCATAATATCTCAACTGCGGAAATCTTACAAATCATATTGTATATCCTATCCATGGATGTTTTGAATCTGAGCCCCCAAATCTCATCACAAGGCTGTTTTATATAACATCCTTCGAAATCTAATTCTTGGAAATCGTGTGTTTGGTTATCTACCATCCGCAATATGTCCACGCATCCCTCCTCCACACAAATCTTCTTTCTAACAAAGCACATAACAAGTTTCTAGTCTTTGTTCGTTGAAGGAAGTTCAGCTGTCAGTTTCACCTGGTCTACCATGTCCGCGGCTTGACATCTGTACCTCTCAACCAATATCTGTTCGAACTCAGGTCGCTAAGATAAGTCAGGACACATTTTGTAATTACTAAATGACAAGAACTTTATCGACAACATTCTGTCTACGTATTTACTAAACTCGACATCATGCCCTGCACAGTTTCTAGAAAGATATTGCTGTCTCTTGATTGACATCGAATTATGTTGGGACCGAGGAATTTGTTTTTACTTGTAAATGTCCAGTTCGCTATTATAATCTGTCGATCAAGAATATTATAAACATATTACTTTTATAAAAATTGTTTATCGCGTATGAATTATTTTATTCGTGAATACATTAAACAGGAAATATATTCAAAAGAACCACCATTTTTATTCTTTATGCGGACTTTTCTGTGAATAAAAGTAGTCCAGTAGCGGAGAGAGTGGACAAGTGAGAAGTGATTCGTTGCTGTAACTGACGCTGCCTCAAAAAGCGTTTTAAAAAGCAATACTTGAACATGTCATAGCGTCCTTCAGATCTTTTGTAAGTCTGAAATGTAAAGCACTTCCACTCTTTTTGAACCTTCGCATGCAAAATCTAAATTGCAATTCTAATAATAAATTTAGCCTGTGTTTTTCTGCGACTAAACATTTAGGTATGCAAAATGTATGGACGGTAAATGTTTTAAATGAAATGAACATCACCATAACTTTTAATCCGCTTTTATCAATATTTATGTCAAATGTAAAAATGTTCATTGCAATTCAATCACAAACGTTACATGATAAATGGACCACATAATCAGTCATTGAAATAATAATATATTTTGATTGAGCACGATCCAACTGACACATGAAACAATGTCATTGCAATAATGGTTATTTGGTACTTGTGGAGTAAATCAATTACGTACAAAACAAGTTGAATTTCAGGAGCAGCAAAGTGGTGTTCGTTTCATTAACCACACCAATAACTAAGTTTGACCGGTGTCGAACGTTCAAGGTGACGGCATAGACGGCCGTATACATCTCTATGGTGACGGTAGCGTAGGAATCCACGCAATGCAATTACATTATTACCTCTATTTAGAATTTGCTATTGTCATAAATTAGAAAATGATTGCTTTTTGAAATGATATTGGCAATTTTATAATGTAATAAGAGCAGTAGGCCACAATTGATTTATAACAGACGTCAGTTTTTCAATAATACGTTTCATGAGTAATTGGATCCCATCATTCACCTTTGCTGGGAATAAGCAGCATCAAAATCAAAATGATTGTAAATATTGATTTACGAACAAGAATCGAGATATTTTGGGAAGCATCTGACAATAAAAACAGTTATCTACTACGAAATAAACAAAACGTTGAGTTAAGAATTTGTCGACGAAACTCCGCTGGCTCTAAATTAAACTTGGTCTTACTTACAACTTAGACGTGGAGTCACAAATTTTCTCGACAATGAGGCACTTCAAAAAGTGCGGCTCCTCCACTCACTACGTTATTAACAATAAGTACGTGGCTTGGTTTTGTGCAACAGACACGAAAATTAGCATTCTCACTATCTCTTTACGCCTCAGACTTTTCACTGAAGATGTGAGTAAGTAAAGATGATAAAATACTAAAATTATATATTTCATAAATTGTATCATGAATTACGTCTTATTTCTCTAGTGTAAGTTAGAGTATCAGTCTCCTTCATCTAGGGTAGAATAGCTTCTAAGCCAACGGCAGCGCCTTCCTGCTTAATGATAACCTTAAAGTGGTCACGCTCCAGTCTTTACGCATAACTATACCACTGCAGCGTCCCTTAAGACGTTGGCGTTGCCGTCGCCATCGTTGACAACATTCACGCTTTCAAGAGACGGAAAGTTTCAACAAATTCAACTTTACAAAGTGGTGCGAACAGGTTACTGACTGACAATACAGTACAACCTAGACATTAAGTGGGGTATCCAATATGCAACCTACCATTGAATTAGAAATGGTAATTATATAATGTTTTGTTGAAAATAGAAGTTGTTCTATTTTGCTAGGAGGTTTTAGAAATGCTCGACCAATTTTTATCTCAATGCTTTTAAATTGTTTTGTTACATTATTACAAAGGGTTTGTCCATGCACAAAACCAGAAATCTGGATTGTATGCAGTTTTAAGTTTTATTACTAGATAGTAAACACGTGCACTTAGATCAGTTTAATCTCAATATTTATATATTTTGCAACCTAGTGGAAACTTGAGAGTTAAGACCGTTCAGCTCTCTATTTAAAAGTGTATTCAAGTATAAGATATCACTTATCAGACATATCAATACCTAATTGTAATTGTGTTTAAAACAATTCCTTCAAAAGCTTCACTTCCATAGGCGTGCGCAGGATAAATCATTAGGGGGGGCCAACATGGACGCCGGCAGGGATTAATGAGAGGGGGGTAAAGTTTAAGGAAAAAAAATTGCCACGGGTGAAGGGGGGTGTGGGGGGCGAGCCCCCCACCTTGCCCCGCAGGGCATTTTTTGGTTTTTTGACACTTTGAAATCAATTTTGAGACGTTCTGACAAGCATTTTTTACAAATTCATTTTTTTTAAATTTTACACACCTTTTCACTACAATAAGGTGACCCAAAATATATTAAAAATAAATTTTTAGAGGAAAAACCTAGAAATTCATGAAAAAATCGTGTTTTTGGAAGGTATTTTATAGACATTGTTTTCCAAAATATTGTGTTTTTGATCAACCTAGTACTTGATTCCAGTGAGTTGAGCAACTCCAGTATGCCCCGCAAGGAGATTTTTTTGTTTAAACCCTTTTAAAACAAAATTTTGACACAATGAGGACCACATTTTATAATTTTTTAGTTGAGGCGAGCCATTAGGGGGGGCCAAGGCCCCCCCGGCCCCCCCCCGTGCGCACGCCTATGTTCACTTCACAGCAAATGAAAATACGTCCTGGGTGTATCGTTTCATATTATAGTCACAGCTGCACTGAATAGTAAGCAACTACATTGAATAGTCAGCAACTACATTGAATAGTCAGCAACTACATTGAATAGTCAGCAACTACATTGAATATTGAAGACAGTCTTTAAAGTTTAATTTTGCATGCATATAGCTTTATCAGATCTGAAACTGTTATAAACTTTCAGTTTCCTATGTTATTATGGTCATTATGGGGTCAACAGACAGAGCTCAACCGCAACTCTCAGCATTCATCTGATGCGACTCCAGACTCTAGAAGCTGGAGGACAAAATTAGGAAGCCACCCCAAATTGACTCAACATGCTATAATTGCCACCTGCCGTTTTGTGTTTGCTGATATTTTATTCCCGTTCAAGTTATTGTTATTATTAAATTTTACATTGTTCTTGCTTGTAAACATTATCCGATCAATTTAGCTGCACGTATAATCGGTTTTAATACGGTGATTTCAACCCAACGAGCATACACAAATGTTCGAGAGAAGTAAGGAAGAATATACTTGAACAAGCCGCAGAATGCGGCCAGACTAGAAGATTGGGATCTCTACGATATGGTATCAAACTTACTAAAGAATCGCCAAACTTTTTTATCAACTTTGTAAAAAGAAAGAAAATAACGACGCTTTTCGACGTACTTAAGTGTCAATTTGATGTCTACAATTGCCTCAATTTTATGGTTTGAACAGAACAAGACTGTAACTAACGACCGGAGATCAGAGGCGTACAGAACCTATTATTTTCAAATCTATATCTACATCCGTTTACTTAAAGTAAAAACGATGCCAAAAAACAGTTCGGCAAATAGCTCTATAACTCAACGTTTCAAAAAAATTGCTTACAGAAACTAGTAGTTTAGAGGAAGGAAACTTTACAAAACTACAGTAATTTAAAATATAAATCATTGTTTCCTGAGATATCCTGTTCTTCTTATTTCATTAGATATCTATGTCGAGCAAACTGAACATCATTTTTGAATTCACCTCTTTCTTGGAAGTATTTCTCCAATAATTTCAGATGGTCAGCGATGGAACGGATATCTTTCCTGTCACAGCACTGACAACACATCGAGTTCGGTAAACATTAAACACAATCCTTGTGATGCTCCTCTGAACTTACAGGAAGAACGATATACAACGTCGACCCTCGACACAAAAGAGCGCAAAAACATCGGAAGGACATCACCAAATGTCCGGTGAGAAGTAATCTAAATGAAAGCTTTCAACTGTTCAAGTGTACTTCTGAAAAGTTTGCATTGATTGTTTGTATTGGAGTGTTATTTGCTTTCAATGTAGAGCAGACATTTTACATGGTTCAAACGATATTTCTTTATCCTTCAGTGTGGCAACGAAATAATTTCCTGTCACCTAGAAAACTCTTGATGTGTCTTTACATATAGCTGTAAAATGTCCGCTGCTTTTATTAGAGCAAATAGTGAACATTTCTTTGAAACGCTGTGACCATTATAAATCCGTGTTCTTGTATTGGAATTTTACCGTGGTTGTTTGATATCGTCAAAACTTTTGAACCATTCAAATTATTACAAAATTAAAAAATAGTTAACATTGCAAACCTTTTGCTAACCTCGAGGTCGAGTGCCTAAGTCCCTATTTAATTTATGCAGTTTTATATTATGTTTATAAGTTGTTGTTTATGTTGCAAGATCGACTAAATAAATGAATGGTTACAAAGTTATGTCGATATTAAGAAAATATAACCTTTATCTAAAGTTTACTTTCAAGTGCAGCAGACTCATAAGCGTAAAGCATGTGTTGGATAGATCATTTGCTCCTCAAAACCACCCCGCAGTTTAGCTTGAAGTAAAATTATAGTTTGAAGAAAAATGAACAATTCACTAGACGATTGACATACATCTTCAGATCTTTACTTTTATCAAAAACGAAACCATGGGAGTAGAGCAGCTCCACATGGGAGTTCGTGTATTTCCTTTGTATCTGATCAAACATTACCCTGGATCCAAGATGCTCCATGAGTTTGAAGGGTAAGTCACACTATCGAAACTCAGACGTTTTCTCGGTAAGAACATGCACCAGCTTATTATGGCACTTTAGAAGTTTGGGGAACAGTTCTCAATAATAATTAACCAAGATCTTCTACTCGGTACGCCGAGAGCGTCGCAAACACTTGCCCGATCTTGGCAGCTTGATGATGAACTGCTAGAGGTCCAGATTATTAAGACGCACGACTTTCAACCCGTATAATTGTATTAAATATGAAAACAAACTGCGGGAAATCTTACCATAACCAACAATATATGAAACGAGGACAGACTTTGTTAGAAGTAGGTAAAGAACTTTAATTTATTTTTAAATAAATTAATTACGCAGATAATTTTGTTGAGATGTTAAAAATGTACTTCAGATTAAAATAAATTTGCACTTTATGCTAAGTGCTTTCTATTAAATCTCTGTCACACTCATTCTATTACATTTAGTTTATACCCACAAAATAACAATTATTATAGAATACATTTATTTTTAAAGAATGTACATTAATTAAACAAGTAAATACTATACAAAGTATTAAAAAGTCAAGTATATTAGTGACTGCCATTTATTCCTTGTTCAAAGATGTATTTCTGTTTAATTGCACACCTTATTTGGCGACAGATGAAGAGTATCAAAGCAACTCTAACAATATGCACACCTTCTATTACTCTAAGAGCTTAAGACGGGTCATGCCAAGGGGGGTATACATCCGTCAACATCTCTTTGTTCAGTAAGAAGTCACCCTATGTTAAACTAGACTTGCTATTCTACGTGATCTAAATACTCAACTCTAAGGCAAGGTAGCATCGACAATAATTAATAGCTCAGTTGTCTCGCTTAAATGTTGGATAATCAAGACACCGGAATATGGTTTTGTAAGTGTCTTGCCGACGGCCGAGCTCTGTGTAGTTGTAAATGGAAGTACAACTTCAATCTTCCTTCAACCAACCGCGGTTATATCCTCTTTGGTTATATCCTTGTTACGTTAGGAATAAGAGACTGGTTATGTAAGATAATATGGGGGAAAGTTAGCAAAGCATTATGTTCATAATGAGGATTGGTAAGTAGTGAAAGATGACCCCCCAATTTCAAAATTTGCTAGTTTACGTTTTCCTGAAACCTTGCATTTAATATCTAGTTTCGCAACTAAGTGTTCGATATTTTAAGTTTCGAGTTGAGGTGGTTATATCCTCCATGAAAACAACTATTCATAAAGTTATGTAATCCAAATCGAATAACTTCTGTTTCATAGTATTCTCTTTGACAACTATTTCTTTACAATTGTGAAGAATTGTTGCTTTTGATATTCAAGATACATCGGCTTGAAAAGCAACACTTTCTTTTTACCTCATTGAATATTCTGATCGTGTGCACAGTTTGAAAATTAACGCTCACCACATCTCTTTATCTCGATCCGTGGTGATGTCCAGACCTCAGTCACTCTTATTTCTCAGTCCCTTAAGTGACTTCTCTAGTTGCCCATCAGCATACAATTTACCAATAGCTTTCATTTCATGTATTCCGTGGCACGGTACTGAACATTCTATTCAACTGAAAATTGTATGAAACATTCATTTTGGAGTAGGTATTTAATATTAATTTGACATTTTGCTTGAAAGGATTCTGGATTTTTAGAAAGGTATTTTTAAAAAATATTTCTTGAATTAAATTGTGAATTGAGGCACATCTCCTTGCGGGCATGTTCCGAACCTCATATACTAGATTCCTTTTACTCGTCTCATCCGGTCATTCCTTTCGAAACGCCAAACATTAGGTGTCAATAGAAGAAGCCGTGTCCAGCTCTATAAAACTATCATTGAATGGAAAGGGATATCAGAAATGTTCACTGTACAGAAAATGGTAAATGGCGAATGATCACGAATTTCACAGCCGTCACGAAGATAAGGCAAACCGAGAGGAAAACGGGGAAAGAACACCGTGCGGGATTTTCAACTGAAAAGATCCATTGGACGTAGCTTAGCTTTTGGCGATCAGTTTTAAGTGCTTCACTCTTGTGAATAAGAACGTTGCCTATATAGGCAATCTTTAGCCTGTAAGTATGGCTTTTATACTAAAACATCTGTATCGTGCAATGATTTTCAATGCTTATAACCTTTTATTATTTAGACGCTACCACAGACGAATATTATCTCAAAAATGTCCGTAATAAGTTTTATGCTGTATCTAGTCTTGTGCATATTATTTCCTGGTTTAATTCAGGTTATGCTAAGTAGGAAGCCACGTTAGTTATTTGACGTTCATTTTCATTGAATATTGAAGAAGATTTTGTATTTAAAGTGAATAGAAATAGCTCGATTTGTGAATTAGTGCAGAAGAACGGTCTGCTGTGTTAGATTCTTAAGCCTCGTATCAGTTGCTGTCAGCTGGAGTCAGCTTAAGATCGAAGTATAGAGTGAGAATAATAATATGCACACTCTCAAGCTGTCAATAATGTACAGCTGAAATAAGGTGACTGGAACAGTTTCAGAAAGCTCAATGGTTTATTTGAAGTTTGGGAATATGAGAGCCGTAACATTTACTTAGTAGTTAATTACTTTCGCAACCCTTAGGTGATTTCAAGTATATGTTAGAATGTGTGTATGTGCGTTGCGTATGTTTGGAGATAGAGATGGAAGGAATGAAGCTTGGAAAGTGCAAGGAGTAGAGTCAGATGCTTCAGGCTTCAAACTCTATTGCTGCACATATCTAATTATTATCTGTTTAGAGTACGCGTTTCAATTAATTGAGTGCCCCTTAATTACAGTACCTGAATTAATAATTTCTCGTGTTCGCATAAGGAAAGTTAATGAACGAGGGGTAATGAAAACATCACTACTATGACACTGTTCTTGTCATTACCAAATTCAAAGTACCAAATTACAAATTTTTATAATTATAAAGTTACAACACAAAGCTATGTTGTAAAGTTCCGTCAACTATGTCTTACAGGCAAGGATTACTTTAGTTGATATAGTTTGTAAACCCGATACATGTTATTTAATTTGAACTAAACTCTCGAATTAGCAAATTGCCGTCCCCTGACATCAACTGTTGACGAAGCCTATTCGGTCGATTGCCATGAGTTTGGTTCACTCTCGGGATGATGCGTCTATGGATCAAGACTTCTCAACTACGGAGCTTCAAGACTATGGGAGTTTGGAGCAACATAGTTGAAGAAATTAAGAAAGTGAATTACTTCTCGTTCAATTTCGTGATGGCAATATGTGAGAAGTTTCAAACCTTTACTAATGAGAAGTAAATGTCTCATTTAATTAACTTCTCTCGCTTAGATTTAATTGCAGCTTTTCTCTGAACGATTTAGTTGATTTCCATTTCCAAAACGAGAACATTTACATTATATTTTCGGGGAAGCTTTCAGAATCCATTGATTATAAGTAAATAAATAATGCGTTAATATAAGTTTCCTAAAGCAACGTTTCATCCGGCATGTATCGGACTTCATCAGGCTGTGAATGACATATCAACAATTCACTTATTTAATTCACTCATTTACTTATTGTTCACATTATGTGTAAACTATTAAAACTCTAGTTTAATTTTCCATTAATAGAGTTAGAAAAAGTAAAATCAGACAATATAATTGTATATAGGATGCCAAAGTGTGTACACTTCTGCTTGGGAACTATGCATCGTAAATTAAAATAACGTTGTGTTGTGGGGCACTTAAATTCCATTATGTGAAACGAAAAGAGAGGAACGGATTTGATAAAACAACAATTAGAGGCAGGTATACATTCACAGTGCACTGCATTCAATCCCACAGAACATTGCATTCCTAGGTAGCGAAAAACAATTCTTCACTAGAGGACAAAAACTATAATGGTTTATTTTTATTTTTAGAGTGTTTAACATTGCTCTGCATCTAGACTAATGGCGTCGAATGAATAATTATGTTATAAGAGTCTGGGTTTGATGGAAAACTTCCAGTAGAGTCAGAACAATTTGAAGGGATGTGTAAAGTGAAACATATCTAGTTTGACCGGGGCTGGAACAAGGGGCTTCTCACTTGCCGGGCGAAAGCTTTACCAACTGAGCTACTCTTTAGGACAAACGGACATTAGACACAACGCACTGATGAGGGAAAGATTGTAAATGCGTGCCCAATCCTCTTATACGCGACTTAGAGAGTTACTGTGGAGCTTAAATTATAAGATACTGGTACTCTATGATATTGGGTTTGATGGAAAACTTTCTGTGGAAAACTGATAGTTCGTTGTGACTATTCGCTGGCCTCAATCATCCTTAGAGATTTCTCAGTCTCATCAGCGCGTTGTGTCAAATGTGCAATGTCCGGCCGAGTAGCACAGTTGGTAGAACTCCCGGTAAGTGTGAGATCCCAGCTTTGAGCCCTGGTTAGGAATAAAAATACTTGACACATCCCTTCATATTATCCTGACTCTACTGGAAGTTTTCCATATAACCAGTATCTTAATCATTCAACTGCCGCCATTTTTAACACAGAACAGTTCTGTGTTAAACACAACTAAAAACTAAAACTAAACAATTATAGTGTTTTCCTCTTTTGTACAAGAAAAAGAAGATTTATTTTTAATTTTTTATAAGAATTATTTTTGAAAAAAAACGTGTTTTTCTTCACCTCAAAATGCTCTGTTCTATTGAATGGGAAATGATGGACTGTGGGAAGTAGGCGGTAGTGGCCTTTTTGTTTACAGACTGAAGAAATCGCGAACAACTCGGCCAAGAAGTACGGCGGAGGGAAACGAACTCGGTATCTCAGAGGTAGCAGGCCGGAAGTCCATTTTAATGATTATTGAGGTGAGCTCAAAAACCAATAATTCTGCCTTCATCCAATCAGATGTTGAATGGTGACATGACTCATTGTCATTGTGTAAGAGAATATTTCAATACAACTGCATTTGTTGACAACAGTCAAATGACATTGCGGGCTTGATTGCATCATTCCCAAGTGTGCAACGCAAAATCGAGAAATGGACTCCGGTCCTTCTACCTCTACGGTACAGAGTTGTACTTAGCTAACAAAAAATGCTAGTTAAGCAAAAGTCTTATAAGCAAAACTTACAATAACATAATAGAAAATAGCATGCGTTTAGAAAGTTTGAAAATTAACAATCTACTTCAAATAAAAGTAATTCTACTTTAAAACAAATATATACACGTTATAGTGTCTAAACAAACAATCGGATAATTGTATAAGGTGCCCATGTTCAATGGTACTAAAGAGGTGATTATAACGGAAAAGCAATGTGTGCGCTGACATCAAATCACACTTACTTATATGGTTGGTTGGAGTTGCTCGCCTGTCGTAATCATTCTTCAAGAGACCATCAAGAATCTGCAAATGATCCAACTTTGCCCCGTCACTGGAACGAAATAGACGCAAAGAATTGGTTAAGTAGATCACAGATGTACAATGAAATGTGTTAAATTGTGTCTGATATTTGTGCAGGTGTTAATTATGTTAATTGACGATCAACATCCTTATTATTTTCATTTATGTAGTAATTCACTTTAGCGGGTATATAAATTACTCTCACACCATTTTTACAAGAAAACAAATCAAATGTAAATGCAGTAAATATTTTATTTTTAGTAAGAAAATTTGAATAAGATTTGTTTAGAGAATATTTTAAAATAAATCTACATCGCGAGAGAACAATAATACTGCGTTCTATTCATGTGTTCTTTGAAAATTCAAATCTTATCCCCTGTCAAATGTTTTCGGCGTGGCATTCACTTGATGTCATGCAAATACCGATCTTCTAGTGTCAACGGAGATTGCAGCTGAAGATGTAGTCCTCGAGATCAAAGCCTTTCGCAACTCTCTACTGACTATCCTCACTACATCGTCATTCAAAACTTGCCTCCAAAATATACCCGGGGATCCGTGGAGTACGTACGAAGTAAATTTGTTGAACTGAATGGAAAGCGATGCCTATAAAATGTTTGTAAACTTTTTTATCAGTAGAAAATATAAGAATAGTATTGCTTTAATATTGAATCAAAATAAGTATAACATCAATATTTTTGTTTTAATTTCGACTCGTACATATTTAATCATGATAAATGAAATCATTTAAAAAACTGTTTTGATTCTGCTTTCTGCTAACTGAATACAAATAGCTTTTTCCAATTTATTTCGATTGCCGTAGCTGTGATTTTGTTGTTTTCTTTCATCGGAAAAATAACCCTGAGCATATCAATTTAGGTAAAAGTGAAGATAATTTCAGATTTCGTGAAGAGCAAATAGTGTTTTCTCGATGTTCGGAAAAACATTCATCTTGATATAACGCTCTCGCAACCGTAGCTATAAACTGGTCCTCATGAAAGATATAACTCAATTGAGTAATTCTGTCAGTTTTCTCGGATGAAATATAAGAAATGGACGACCAATCCTGATCGACTCCATTCTTAGATGTTGAACAACTTATTATTGGGTCAATAATGAACGCAATCATCAAACCCCATTCCAATCTCAACAACTTTCAATCTATCTTCAGAAAAAAAACTTACTTCCTTTAACTTGTTCACAGAAATTAAGTCACATCATTGTTGTTAGAAACACGCGCGTTCATTTTCCTATTTCCATGTTCATTGTTTACAAATACTTGTGTTTAAATTTAATAACTTTTGTTCTGTTTAGTTTTAACTCTATTCTAATCTCCACGTTCATTCCACGGTTAGATGGTCGACTGCCGCCGACTGTTAGACAAGATGGGTTTCCCTCTCAAGAGAATGTTCCAGGAAGGATGTATCTCACACACAACGGTTCCAGTGGTGTGAATCTTTTCACAAGTTTAACCACATCTTGGAATAGAGTTTTAGAAAGATCACATAAGAAAAATCATGTCCTCAACAACTAAGTTTATATATTAGGGGGGAAACTTTAACGAGTCACGAAAACTTAGAATATAATATGCAGATGGATGGATGAATACAGAATGGAGCTTGATATGGTGATGAATGCACAAGAATACTCTTACAATTCTGTATTCTAGTGCAATTTAGACCACGTAAATATGTTTCAAAATGTAGCTTAGCTTTGTGCAATTGAACATAGCTGTATGAATATGTGAGCTCTTTGAGAGCAAGTAATATCATAAACGAACATGGTGTATGTACTTATGTCAATTATTTTTTAATTTTCGATGAAACTTGAAACATATACTCAGTATAATTAAAAGACAGACCAAGAATTCAATACAGCTTTTAGAATAATATTGTCAGAGAAGATTATCTTACCGACCTTATTCCGCCTTTTCCATCACCTCCTTTATTAATAGGTAAATATTTAATTATCACTTCACAAAGCCAGCTTTGAGATTGTGATTGCGAACCAAAATTTTCGTTCTTCTGAGTCAGCAAATTATGTTGAAAATTAGGCCTTTGTTTGTTCAAAACGGCGCCGAAAACACATAACTCTGCACTGAGCTATCATCTAATAAGGAGCCACGTAGAGAGCAATTATTTCTATCTCATATCAACATCTAGCACCCTATTAAAGAGTGATGTCTTAAAGTCTATAACGTGAGGGTGTGTTTTCATTATCAACAACATTTCACTTGGATGTCCCGTGAATACAGAATGTAAATACATCTACCTGACTTGAAAAATAAACTATCAAGCATGAGCTGAATTGTTATAAGTGCTCTTGCATTTATAAGTGAGTAAGTATTTTGTCACGTATATTTGTGATTCCAGACATTTATTTGAAAACGATCAATATGATTAAAATTCATATAGCCCTGAGACTTCTATTACCATACTATTACACATTTAAAATTATTAACATAACAAAATGTGCACTTTTAATAACAAAAAACACACAAACGAAAATATTATTCTCTCAGAATAATAAAAATATTGAGTACCTACTAAAAATTTAATAACAAATACCACTCTTGTCACCATTTGTAACATCGGAGAAATGTCTAAAACCGCCCTACATAGAAATGCTGTCAGTGTCCAAATCATTTTATACCTTGACCGTTGAAGGGAAACGATCATTTCTAACGTTTCAACGATATTACGACCAAAGAAAAACTGAATTTCCTTCGGGAAGTGGCTGTGATATCTACATCATCATCTCCATCAAAAAATGATATCGTTGACTTATACCAATCAAATGCTTAGAGTATACCACAATACCACAAGTTATGTATCCAGATATATAATTTTTCCATTCAAATTATTTACAATGTGAAATATAATTATCACAGTTATATTTTCTTCAGTCAATATTATACATACTAACACCCGTCGAAAGTCGTATTTCATGAAGTTGTTACTCATTCTAATGTTGACTAAAGAAATATCTGGCACGATTATTTTTCGTCTGTCAATAAAATGAATGGTTCAAAATTATTTTAAATTTTTGTCTCGAGGTACCGCATTTTCTTACGAACCAATTGTGTTATATTCTGACATTTACTATTCTGCCAAATTGTTAACACAAAGCATTGGTATAAAATTTTAAAAAATCCCACATCTGCCACCTCGTAAAATCATTTAAATCGACACACGGAAAATGTGAGGTAGTCAATCGAAAAACTAAACGAAGCCATTCGAAATTACAATGGTGAACAAATTGTGAACACAAAGCATATGGCATTAAATAAAAATAATCCCACATCTGCCACCATTTGTAAAATCATAAACGATCTTAAATCTACACACGGAAAATATGGTAATCAATCGAAAATTTAAACTATGCTATACGAAACTACAATGGTGAACAAATTGTGAACACAAAGCGTATGGCTTTAAATCAAAAAATCTACATCTGTCACCATTTGTAAAATCATAATCGAACTTAAATCGACCCACGGAAAATATGGTAGTCAATCGAAAAATTAAACTATGCTATACGAAATGACAATGGTGAACAAATTGTGGACACAAAGCTTATGGCTTTAAATGAAAACAATCCACATCTGCCACCATTTGTAAAATAATAATAATACACGATCTTAAATCGTCACACGGAAAATGAGAGTTAGTCATTCGGGAAAATAAATTTAGCTGTACGAAATGATAATTGTTAACAAATTGTGAACACAAAGCATGGTATAAAATAAAAGTAATCCCACATTTGCCACCATTTGTATAATACAAACGAGCTTAAATCTTCTCACGGAAAATGTGAGGTATTACAGAGAGTATTTTCAAAGCAACTTAACATAGTTATACTAAATGATTATTTATTTTACAATATCTACTTCGTCTGTATAACTATTTGGAACTGTGCTAAATGAAATATCAGTCACATGACTTCACATAAGCTTACTTTAATCTTAGACGAAATAATAAACAGATATTATTTCGCCTAAGCTTTACTTGACGTGCTTCTGGATATCACAAGGCGATGGTATTGAGAGCAAAACTACCAAGTTTCATCCCTCTGGTATTTTTTCAAATCAGGTAGTCAAATGAAGTCACACTGAGCAAGGCCGAATAATTAGTGTTTCTGCAGGAAAACCGTCATGTAGTTTTAGGTCTAAGACTGCAGGGCGCCCAAGGTGTGTAGCCTGAAGCGTTTGCTGGTTGCAGCGAACGGTTGCTTTCTTTGCTCATTGTTATGCATCGCTCGACGCGTCATTGTTAATCCAAAGTCTGTCCAAGAGGAACACCTTCTTGATGCACAATCACGTTTATGGTCTCGAAAGTCACAACCGAAATCGTCATTGGCTGGTTAAAGTTCAGCAAAGTCAGAACGTCTAGCTGATTCTCTGCTCATTATTTTCAGCCATCACAAAAACGACGAGTTTGTGTGCAGACGTTTACCAAAAATGCCCTAAAAATAAACTCGGTGAACACAAAAGGCTAAAACTTGGCAGTTTGGCTCACAATACCGTAGACTCGGCATACTCAGAATGAAAAAAGTCTACAATTTGTATAATGTCACACGCCACGCTCCAATCCCGCTAACTGCTGGGTACCCCAAATTTACATAGGTTACTTAACCTCGAAGATAAATAAATAAATGTTTTAAATCCTACATCTGCCACTTTTGTAAGCTATATACAAATATATTATTCGATTTCGAAGGGTCAAGTACAAATGTCGTAAAACACTCCAGAGGTATGTAATTGTTTTAAGTATTAGAAAACCAATTTTGATTAAAATATTTCCTAGTGAAACGTTTATTCCAATATATCGTTTATTCCAATATAATTACATTCTTTATTATATGCATGATATCGATTAGCTATACAAAATCAAAGGTTGAGAGGTAATATTTTATCTCCAATTTTATTACAAAATTAGTTTTCGATCACATATTCTTATATATCCATAAAAATTCCAATAGTTCTTCCAAATGGAGATGCTTTCATGATTTTCGCTATTTTCTCTCTTTACTGCCACGTAACTCTAACACTTCTTCAAATCTTCCTCTTGAGCATTTTCCTAGACTGAATCGAGAATAACCTGGTTTTGAACCACATTTGGTGAACATTTTATCACCTTCAGCTGTAAGATTATCTGTAATATTTTAATGACATTCCTTCCGAATCTATCAATTAAATTTCATAATAAAACAAAATATAAAAGAAAAATGAAAATGAAAACATAAAGTTATAAAATCTGGTAGAAATAACGAGATATTTTCTTGGCTCTGTTTTGTTTGTGCTTTTATTTTGTTATTTAGCTAACTGACACGTGAATGGCACTAGAACAGGCAGGCATATGATGGGCGCGTTCATCAATACAGACATTTGTGAGTGACCAATGGAGGACGTGGAGAACACGCGCATTTCAGCTAACCCCTCGTCATACTTTTCACTACACGCGGAACAACATCGAAACCCAAATCTGGTGGCCAGAGATCAAAGAAAATGGGGAGTATATTACGTCCACGCAGCAACGAGTTTGAATTTATCAAATAACCATCCAACACAAACTCCATGCATACTAGGTTACTGATATTGGTCTTGTTTTATATTTTATAAAGTAGCATACAAAACAAACTTGAACTCTGACTTGTTTCGTTAAAGTTAAAAAGTTTACTTGGATGATTTCGAAGGGAAATTAAATAATTAATTTTAACGACTTAGAAAACATTCACAAAATTAATTTTTGTTAGCCAGATCTTTCAGAATAATGTATGCAATAACCATGTAGAAACACATTTTGAGATAAACACCAATACAATAGAAAATCCTGTACAAACTGAAGTTTAATTGTAAGGCAATTACACCTACGTAGAACCACCTATGCTAATACCGCAACAATGTGCTGTGGAAACCAACACCCTGCATAGAAACGAAAATCCTTTATTCTCTTTCTCCTATACTAAAGGCATATTTAAACAGAATACATCGGTGTAAGTTCTGTCCACAGCAGTGAAAAGAGAAAAGGATAATACGTTGATGCAGTTTTTTTGCGGCTGAGAGATATAAATGAAGACATTTCTTTGGTAATATCCAGTATATTTTAAATTTACTTTAACGTTTCGTTGCTGTTTCAAACACCTTCCTCAGAAAACCGAGACAAAAAATAATTCACAGAAAATTTATATTTTAGTGTTTTTATTGTATATAACAATAGTATAACACTAGACGTTAGACATAAAACACACACACTAATGTCACAAAAATAGGATAAAAAATAACTACTCCGTTGCCAGAAGTGTGGGATATTTGTTATATATTGAACAAACTAACATAAAATACAAATAGAGTGCGAAATACATGAAAGAAGTCTAAACACTTTTATACGATCCATGACACAACAAGCTATGATATGCGTATACGCAAGAGTCAACCCATCTTCAAACTAACTCGAGTTCTCGTCTTAGAAACTTTATCAACTATTGAATAGAGCAGAAACTTCACCAAAGAAATATATGCAGAGCGAATCTTAGATGACGCAATACAAGCTATTGCAACCAAGCTGTCAATAAAACGGGCAAGTTATTCTTGTTCTTATCCATTGCGTCCCATAAAAGTACCGAGACAGGTGACATAGAAGTATGACTCTAGCGTTCGTTGGCGACATCTTTGCTGAATTCACGGCGGCGATCACCTATCAAGAGTCCAGGTTTATTGCTTCCTTTACCCGACAGCAAAGTGATAGTATGTTTTAGAGGACTGAATATGGAACAGGAATAAAGTTAAGTCTGTTTGTTTGGTATTAACAATTCGAAGGAGGTGTCATTTCTTAAATCGTTCATTTTGTAAGAACTGAAAGTGATTTGTTATAACCATGCATTTTCAAATCAAGGTACATACAAAAAATGTCAACATACTGTTTTAGATGATTCAAGTGGTTTGTGAAAACATTCTTTTTTAGATAAAACAAAGCAATTTGGTGTTTTTTTCCGGGCCGTATGAGCTCTTTTATAAGCTGCTTACGTTTGACACCGGGACTGAGAAAACAATAACAAAACAACGATTTCAACTCTCGGATTTTGTTGTCTAAACTCGCAGAACGAGAAAACAGACACCGACTTTAATTAGTAAAAATATCATCTAAATGCACTAATCTCCAGAAAATCTGAATTCATTCAGAGTAATTAATTTCCATAGAGACACAAGGAAATTCATGCATACTCTCAAAATGTCACGCTTCAACATGTATTGTCATGTATTTGAATAAAGTTCCAGTTACAAAATACTTAGTTACATTAATACTCTCCTCCAAAATAAGTTTCTGTTTCTCAAGTTAAGACATTTCTATTAATTCGCCAACCCTCTTGTTTTCGGGCAGAAGCCCAGCTGGTTGAAAGCTCATCGCAGATTAGTACGGATAATAGAATTGTGCCGAGTGGTAAACACCAGTCTACTGATTGCATGCTTAGTTTGAACAATCCAGACAATCCAAGTGTCATATTGACAAGGATTCGAGACAGAAACTAGTACCTTGTGAGAGCTGAGCCAGTCTTAAGGGCTCTAACTTGCCTAAACCGTAGAGGTGACAAATTGTCTGGAATTAACGGATAGCAAAAGAGTTGTCCCACTATTACTCGTCATTAATCATTGCTGAATGAAGGGGAATAAAAAAACAGAAACCGTCGTCGGCAGGAAATGAAGCTGGTGATCTGATGTCGGCCAGAAGTAAACCGGAGTGAATCGATAAGAGGCAATCTCTTTTATTGGTCTTCAGACGAAAAGACAGCGTTAAGAATGACTAAGGATCTAATTTTAGTCGCACTATCGAAGTATACATTCAGTCTAATTGCCTTGCTTCACCACCAGATGCAGTACGAATAAAATTTCAATATGCTTTCAGTCGAAAGCTGTTTCGATTCTGTTTCTTGTATTGTGAATTATGTTCTTCTTCCTCCTGTTCCTTTGTAATGGTCAGCATCATATTAGCTATGGCTTTCACACAAGTTTTATATGGTAAACTTCTTTTCGTGTATATATTTCTCCTGTATCCGTTGGTTTACGACTTCAATGTAGGTTTATATTTGCATTATAGCAACTGGCGAGTCCGAGAGCAAGATGGCAATGATTTCAATAAAACGAGAAAAATTTTCCGTCACAAAAAAAATCTTGCAGAGCTCTCTAATGTATGGAAAACGAAATAGTGAAAATCCTCCAAAAATCCGGAGAGTAACATTTTCTTTTCTAAAATATACACTTTAGATATAAACATTTCTAGTAGGGGAAAAAAGGTTTAGACTGCAAACCCGTGCGTTCACTGTACAAGTTTCGTGCTAGAATTTTCAGTTAGGGTCAGGTCAAAGGTAATGGAACAAGGAACGCGAAGCTAATATAACGTGCGAAGCAGGAAATAAATAAAAGAGAAGATTCGTTGGTAGGCGGGAGGGTGAAGTTGATGCTTCATGGGTCTAGAATCAACCAAAGTTGCTCTTTAGCCGAAGTAAGCTGTATTGAAGAAGCAGATGTTGGTCAGTGGTTGATGAACTTCGATAGGTCCCAGCATGCATTAACTTCAGAGTATGTTAGTCATCGTATCGGAGTTTCTAGCTTGAACTGCATATCTTTTAAAACGGGACTTCAAGTTAAAATGCTGTGTTTTGTACAATAATTATTTTTTATTCACACAAAATTAATCCATGTAATAAATGTCTGTTGATGTGTTTACATATATTTTTTTCTTATTAACGTTGAAAAAAATTTGACTTTGTGTCAAGTTCGACACGACCTATTCGACACCTATTAAGATTTTTTCTTAAAAATCGACATTTGTTCGAAATTCTGTGGAAAAGCGTCGAGTTTTATTGTATGCAAACACTGCAAACTGCAAACGTGTCTGCAAACGTGTCTGCAAACGTGGCTCCTCCACTGCATAGCTATCGCAATATTTCCTTCTAGTCAATGAATTAATAGCATCACGGTATGCTCATCTAACATCGGAATTTAGCCTTTCGCTTTATCCCTCTCTCTCTCTCTCTCTCTCTCTTTACGCGAACTTTTTTTGTGCGGACATGCTCTGGCTCCAGAGAATAAAGGATAATTAATTATTCTTTGGTTTAAGAGAGGTGTAAATTGTGCTCTAAAAATCCTCTGTGTTTTTTTTTTGTATTAAAAACATCGTGTGCTACACGAAACATAACTTTTATCCATCGAAAAGTGAAACAACAACAACAACAACAAAAGAACATTTGTCTCACTATAGTCTAGTAAAAAAGCTAGTCAAATAAAACTACATGATAAAATTGGACGCTGCAATCTGTACAGTTATTACTTATGTTTTTGAGTTTTGAGTTCAATTAATATTCACAATTCATAGAAGGGAAGAAGAGATGTAGATTCGTCTAGCTAGTCCCAACATTTGAGTGTGTATACCGTCCAACATTCGTTAAAATTACATGAAATTTGTAGGTCCCTCGAAATTAAAACCATGCTTATGCCATATGCTCTTTTCACGTTGGACCCTAGGGCACACCTCTCTTGCTGCTTGTATACTTTGCGTTGCCAGGTTGCCAGCCATGGAAATTAATGTCCCATACCAGTGTTGAAACATCTCGGGTTTAGCTCAATCCTATAAGTGACATAATCTAGAAAGTCAAGAAAGAATTTACGTAAACAAGACCATCTTAAATTTGTGTTGACGTGACATGCTATGATATATTAGACGGAAAGCTTGGACTTAGTACATGGCCCAGGGTTTCAGTACAATTCCGTCTCTCCCGATATGTTACAATTAGAGGATATACCTTCGTGATGTTTTCTGTCCACTATCATTCATTTCCTTGTACCTCACTTCGAAATAATCCTAATAATCATTCACCTACGCCATTTCCTGCGCAGCAGCGTCGTTAAGAAAACAGATGATCGACGTGAAGTGAAAATACTCTTATTTCCTCCAGCTTAACGACGTCATTCATCATCACGAAATAAAAACTAAATTACTTGTAATAATCGTTTTTAAAGTGACTAATCAAATTCATTGAAATTGTAGGCCGAATTGTACATTTTGAAAAGAGAATCTGCAAAGCTTTGATATGATAATTTTGAGAGTAACTTAATTTGACAATTACAGAGAGAGTTTTGTTTCAAAGGGCAGCTTTTCGTATTATAGCAAGAATTCGATGAAAATATATTGTCCGACATTGCCATTCAGTGAGTATAATTTTTAACGTCTGGTACAAAGGTTTCTTGTATTTGATCTGTATTAGAGTTGAATGTTGTGGTATCACAAGTGCTTCGGCATTTCCCATTCGTTGTTGGATATAAAATGGAGAACCAATCATGGCGAGCTTGTAGGAACCGACGGAAACATTTTCTCTATCAATATGGGATTTATCATATCTGATTCAAGAGCTCTTTTCACACGATCGGGTTTTTCACCATTTATTCATTGACGCTCGCTTTCTGGATGTTCATTTTCCGCTTCACGTTCACCTTATCAACTTCATGCAAATTGAACAATGAATCTTAAAGATGGTGAAACAAGCAAATGATCTCTGACTCAGTCTTATTTAAAAAAAAACGTGGATTTCAATCTACAATTCACCGATCAGTTAATGCTACTGAAATCTTTTGACTGTTTTTACCTAAATTCGACTATCAATTCAATTCGACTAAGAGAGAAGATTGTCGGTTTCATTGTCAAATAATCTGATAGGAGAACAGATCCTAAAGGGATGGAAACCCTTTGTAAATTTATTGAAGACGGAAATGTTAGATTGGAAATCAGAAATACCAAATGAAGGGCATACAAAGTATAGAGAACTGATGAAGGATCCAATTCGACGACGACAAGCTCCCTTACAACCTCCGTCAAGCATTACGCTACTTAATACCGATTGAATTCCAAAGAAATCAAAAGATTCCAAAGCATTCTAATTCAAATCAATTCTCATTTTCTGTTAGTAAACTTGAACCTAGCAGCTACAAAGTAAACTATTTTTTGTTGAATAAAGGTATAACTTTACAAAATTGTAATTTATAAATCCACCATCACCTAAGTAACATAGACAAAGGGAGGGATATTGTATGCTACAGTAAACGCAGCGTTCGTGAAAAGTGGGAATCCCTTAGAAAGTTATTGGTGCAAATGTGGGCAATATTCTTGGAGGATAAAAACCACATAAATTCAAACGGTTGCGTATCTAATAACGGTTCTAGTTCCATATTGCCGTGTCACATGTTGCAGCTTCAAGATTCCTCTCGTTTATGTTGGCATTGACTTTTCCCGAGCACTCTAGTTAATTGAAAAAGGAGATCTGTTGAGCAATGGCATATTTTCCGTAAGGGAGGTATTGTATTCAGTGAAGGTATCAATCCAGACTAACGAATAATTTACTTGCCTGATTTTTCACTAGCGAGGATTGTTCTATCTTGTTGCTACAGCGTTTTAGTGTGAACAATAAACAGAATTTCAAATGAACTAGTGTAGTGTTTGCTTCTTGTGAAATGACGCTGCCATGTCGAGTCACCTTTGAATGTCAACCAATTATTCGAGCTACAGTGTGATGTGACAATATCTCATACTCATGGGTCTTCCAGGATGCAACATTTCAATGTGTATTGTTGTAAGGAATATCCATTACGAAATTACTTCCCTTTTTTTTCTTAAAAAATAAACCAAAGAGGTTTCCAAGGTTGTAACTTTTAATTAAATATTCAAAAAACTAACAAAATGCCCAAAATTCTACAATATCCATTAAAATGACATTCAAACACTTTTAATACTCTAATTGTAAGTACCTATATTTATTGACTAATTATTTTACTAAGTCGCCTTACTACAAATAATATATAAAAATTGAGTGCCGATGATTAATACTAATAATAAATTATGCCCAATATGTGTCCATGACCACATCAATAAAGTTTTGCTGTTAATTAATCTAAAATTGTTTCCATCGTACGTACCTTCCATATATTGCATATTCTGGAATCTGGATGACGTAATTGTAGCATGGCTCACAATGCTATCTCATATCCGACTGGAATGTATTCACCTTTGCTGCGTTGAGAAAAGGGTGAAAGCAATATGTAGCGAGAGCGGGAAAGACATTCTAATTAGAATCCAAGTGTAAATACCTATGCAATTAATACAACTGCTTTTGTAAGAACACACGCTGATGAATGTAATAAGATTCTCTGAAGTCGGGATATAGCTACTTCACTCTACAAGTCAGCTGTACCTCGAGGTACATCCTCCAGGCTACATCGAGGGGTTGATTATATTCCAAAAATATTATCAAAACTTACGAATCTTTTTACTTAAATGATTTTCAATGTGAAAAAATAGTTTAAACACCTAGGTATATATTCAGTCAATCATATAACTGGTAGCTTATACATTCAATTTTTATGATACAATTTGTAAATTAGATTTATAGGGAAATTTTATGATTTTCAAAATCTTGCGTCAATTTGGACATAAATATTGTATTCAGTTGTTGGTGAATTTTCTTATGTCAACTCAAGAATTTTTTAAATATGTGTAAATAATTTGAATGGGAATAGTTCAAAAGTGATGATGTTATTTTTAACTTCTCCAGAATTTACTTTGGGGTACATTCTACTCTTAACCAGCTGTGTACCAAAAGTAACTTTGTGAAGAGTCATCCATGTAAGTTTATTCAAGAGACGTTCAACAGACGTTCAACATGTCGTACAAGTTCGTCAACTATTCTGTGGAACATATCCTGTTAACTTATCAAATCACAAAAGAAAGTAAGTAATATAGATATATTGAATTTAAAATCCACGGAGTAGTCATATACAAAAAAAAATCTTTCCTGTATTCAAAATAAAGTTCAAATAATTAATATTGTTATTATTATTAATGGATATTGAATTCTATTTAATTGTATTAAAATATTAATTTAGCTACAAAAACATTTTGATATTAAGACTACATAATATATAACTTTCGAATGTATCTAATTAGTGTAATTTAAAGCAATTCAACTAACATGTTTACAAAATACGAAGTACAAAATAACAGAGAATTCAAACAATGTATTAAAAGTAAAATAAAATTCAAACAAAATAAATATATTTTTGAATTGTCTTTATCTCATTTTAATGTCTCAATTTTTTTTGCTTTATAGTAAATTTTTATAAAGATATTGAACTCGAGAATATTTATATGAATAAGGGTTCTATTCCTGCTTGATCGGCTGTGTGCCTTTGTGTTCTGGGTGGTAACATGTGTCGTAAGTGTAGCCGGCAGCTGGACGGGATGGAATGATAATGTACTCATATGTTATTATGTTTTTTCTCAACAAGTATTTTGTTTTTATTTTAGTGGTGTTTAACGTCGCACTGTTTGCAACTAGAATAATGGCGCCGAATGAATGATTATTATGATGATAGGAAGATGAAAATGATGACTAGGTTGGATGGTGGGAGGATGTCGTAGTATATTAAGAAACATTTCAAGAATAGAGAAATCGCGAAAAATAAATCAAAAACATGAGGGACGGTTGCAAAATTATATTAGTAAATTGAAATTAAATTTTATATTGAACGAAACTATTTCAAAGATAATATATACGTTGGTCTTTACCTGACCGTTTTCGACGACATGTCTTCTTAAATATAGAACAATGCGTATTATAGAGTGATGAAATTAAACTCCACTGTCATGACCTTTATTGAGATTTATTATATACACTCAATTTACTTTTCCTTATTGAAATAAACAGAAGTTTGAGCAGATTTGAGAATCTTTCCAGTAGTGAAACAAACCATAATTTATATGAGTCAAAAGTAAAGAAAACTACGTTTCCTATGTATCAGGTTACCACTGTTGATATAATGTCGACCAGTGCGAGACCAGTAATGGCCTAAACTAAGTTGACCACGAAACGTTAGTAAATAACGAAACTTTCAAGTAATTATATTAGAGTACGACAGTTCGATCTAAAACCCATTAAGTAACAACGTCTTTACTGGACTTTAGACCTGAGTTAAGATAAAGGCGGACATACGAAGAACAAGGTCTGTGAAAAGCTTTAACAAGAGACATACAACATTAGAAGGGTTACGACTTGATACGTGAGGGACGCTTTCTGTGTAATACATAAACCATTGGAAGGGTCGCATTTGTTAACGTGGGAACGCGTTGCGTGAAACGCGTTGATGAGCGACAAATAAATCATTAAAAGGGTTGCATTTGTATACGTGATCGACACGTTATGTGTAACGCGTTTATGAGTGACAAATAAATCATTAAAAGGGTAGCATTTGTATACGTGATCGACAAGCTATGTGTAACGCGTTGATAAGCGACAAATGAATCATTAAAAGGGTTGCATTTGTATTCGTGATCGACACGTTATGTATAACGCGTTTATGAGCGACAAATAAATCATTAAAAGGGTAGCATTTGTATACGTGATCGACAAGCTATGTGTAACGCGTTGATAAGCGACAAATGAATCATTAAAAGGGTTGCATTTGTATACGTGATCGACACGTTATGTATAACGCGTTTATGAGCGACAAATAAATCATTAAAAGGGTAGCATTTGTATACGTGATCGACACGTTATGTATAACGCGTTGATAAGCGACAAATGAATCATTAAAAGGGTTGCATTTGTATACGTGATCGACACGTTATGTATAACGCGTTTATGAGCGACAAATAAATCATTAAAAGGGTAGCATTTGTATACGTGATCGACACGTTATGTATAACGCGTTGATAAGCGACAAATGAATCATTAAAAGGGTTGCATTTGTATACGTGATCGACACGTTATGTATAACGCGTTTATGAGTGACAAATAAATCATTAAAAGGGTTGCATTTGTATACGTGATCGACACGTTATGTGTAACGCGTTGATGAGTGACAAATAAATCATTAAAAGGGTTGCATTTGTATACGTGATCGACACGTTATGTATAACGCGTTTATGAGTGACAAATAAATCATTAAAAGGGTTGCATTTGTATACGTGATCGACACGTTATGTGTAACGCGTTGATGAGTGACAAATAAATCATTAAAAGGGTTGCATTTGTATACGTGATCGACACGTTATGTGTAACGCGTTGATGAGTGACAAATAAATCATTAAAAGGGTTGCATTTGTATACGTGATCGACACGTTATGTATAACGCGTTTATGAGTGACACATACATCATTAAAAGGGTTGCATTTGTATACGTGATCGACACGTTATGTATAACGCGTTGATGAGCGACAAATAAATCATTAAAAGGGTTGCATTTGTATACGTGATCGACACGTTATGTATAACGCGTTGATGAGCGACAAATAAATCATTAAAAGGGTTGCATTTGTATACGTGATCGACACGTTATGTATAACGCGTTGATGAGCGACAAATAAATCATTAAAAGGGTAGCATTTGTATACGTGATCGACACGTTATGTATAACGCGTTGATGAGCGACAAATAAATCATTAAAAGGGTTGCATTTGTGTTATGTTCTGTATTACGCGTTGAGACCGACACTTTATTGTGTAACGCGTTGATGTGCTACATATAACACTTAGAAAGGCTGAAATGTAGATGTCGACATTGGTCAGGACATAACCAAGAAATATCTTCGGTGGTCGATCGATTAATAATTCGCTTCCGATGTTAAAAGCCTCGATTCAAGATAGGTACCTACTTGAGAATAGTTTCTTTAATGTAAACAGAAAGATAATGATTCATGAATATTGATTAATCAGCCACAAATTAGGAATGTTTAGAAGATTCACTTCAGATACAGTACGAAGTCCGAATTTGTAAAGCCAGATAATTTCCTTCGAAGTTACTCTCGAAATGTAACTCCACGTGAAAGTGTTTTGTGGGTGAAAGTATTTTTGAAGAGTGTAAGAGATCAATAAAAGAGATGAGGCGATTCCGATTGTTTTTAAGAAACAGCTACCGAAGCTCTTTTGAAATTTATAGCATGTTGAATAAGCAAGGTTCTTAAATTTATTCGCCTAAACACATTGGTATATTTGGGTGCTATGCAATTCAAATGGGAATTTTAATTTCAATAACATTTTCGTATCAAACCTCTGACGGAATCTGTAGACACGTTCTAAATTGTCAGTTAACTAAGTTATGTAGTTTGAGAGCCTTTGCGGTACAATCAAACAAAAAACAAACAAAACAAACTGAGTAAAAGGCCAAAAAAGTAGAATGTAGACACATGCCCCCCCCCCCCCCCCCCCGCTCTTAGTAACAATAATGGTCGAATGTTAGCACAAGGTAAATCATTTCATCACACACACACACCCACACATACCCCCCCCCCCCCCCCACAAGAACTGACCGACATAAACAGAATATATCAGCCATTAAACATTGAAGTGTACGCTCGCTGAATTCATACAATCTTTTGCTCCAAATTAAGTATAAATCTCCGTGGTTGAGTGAACGGAACGACAATTTTAGCCGACACTTTTGGCAACCATTTCTGTGATTGTTTGTCTCTTCTCTACGGACCCATTTAACGGATAGGCTCACATTTTGTGCACTCGCTTTTATCAATCTCACTTAGAGAGACATGTTTTTTTTTAGGAAGATTGGTTTAGCAGTTAAAAGTGCGAAACCAACTTTGTTTAAGAGACGTCATGTTTCAAATGATTTATGCATGATAAATAACCCATCTTTCGATACAACTATTAAACGCTGCAGAGCGTTGATAAGCAAGGTTGGGGATGAAATATGGAAATGTTTCCAGGGGTTCTATGCTAGTGAACCATTACATACCGACTCATGTATAACAAAATCCATCGTATTCAATGTGCTTCAAAGCAACGCTCATTCCATAGCTTGCGATACAATCTGAAAATACATTACATAGTCCGATTTTTCTCCAATATTCCACGATGTACTGTATAGTAGATCCCCTAGGAGATCTAACCCTGTCTTGGGCTCGAGCCTAGGTTTGGCAGGATTTTTCACATCGTATATCCATTCACTTCATTCTGACTCCACTGGAAAATATTCTTAGAAGACAAGCTGTTTCACAAAAAAAGGTTTTTCACCGATGATTTTTTCTATTACTCTTAATGAGTTATCGGACCCAATTTATTTTCTTATAGCGTAATTGTGTATTGATAAATAATAAAGAGGGGTTAAAACAACCAAAATATATTAATATTTGAATTTGAATTTGTTTCTCGAATGGTGTTATAGGACTTAATAACTATACGTCATATGGGAGGCGAAGTTTGTTGGGGATTCGTAACTGACAGAATTTCCGCCGAGTGGCATTTCTCTGCGTCCCGCTGGCTTAACGTCCCATCCTAAGGACGGTGTGACCCTCGTCGAGAGACTGATAGCAGGAAAAGGGGTGTCGTTACACCAACCCCTAACCTCCTCGGTCTCGCAACGGCAGCAACTAGAAACCAGAACGATCAACCATCGCTCGATTCTGTTTAGTTTCAATACATCAGCCGTTGGGTATTTGATTATACTACATTTTAAATGATGTAATCAATGTTTCCCTTCAATTAAATATAAAAACACAAGGTTTCTTGTAATTGAGTAGTGTATAATAGAAAATTTTCAACAGAACGATTAAAATGAAAGAACAAAGAACAAATTAAACAAAAACGGTGGCGAGTGTAATAAAAACCACGTTGAAATACTGGCTTTGATTGAGTTTAAAACAACATTGTAGCCAGAGGGTTGTTAGCAAACTCCAATACAGTGATCGTGTAACAATTGCGAATAGTCGATCGACAAGTATGATTATCTTTGACTTGACACTGTAGTCGATCGACTATGACACGTGTCACTTATTCTCGTCAATCTCTTGACTAAAGTACGCGATCGCTGTACGCCGATCAAATTACACCGTTCTCCCGAAAAATTGTGAACAAAACGCTTTTTATAGGATAGTCTTTTTAAAGTTTTTCGATTGCCCGGTTATTTTGCGTAATGTGAATGATTGTGTAGATGATTGGGTGATGAATATGAAGTTGTGGGGTGATTATGGTAAAGAAACAGAACGCTTAGAAGGTTGCCAGAAGATAGTTGGGAGTGTGACTAATAGTAAGGAACCTTCCCAGAATTTACCTCTCGTCTGAGGAAATTTACAAAATAATTCTCACTAGAAAGACCGATGAAGAATTGAACAATATTAACCGGGCACAATTGACGCGGACGGACGACGCGGACGGACGACGGAGACGGACACAATGTTAATGTATGATGTCTGCGTCGTCCGTCCGCGTCCGAATTGTGAGCAGCAGAGTGAATTTGTCTTACCTAAACATCGTATCCGTCTCCGTCGTCCGTCCGCGTCGTCCGTCTGCGTCAATTGTGCATCGGCCTTTAGCCATTTTTCCGTCAAGAAAAACATTTATTTTTGTAGTTTTTAACTAGCACACAGTTTGATGAAAGTTTGGTATAAAGCCATATACTTAAATATCGGATGCCATTCAATGCTACGACTATTTATTAGACTTCACTTTTGAGTGAAGTTATGTATCCAATATTTTGTAAAACGAAACCAATTAATTGTGTGCGTTCCTTGCCTGTACGAAACACTCCATTTAATAATTGTGCAAATATTTATTAAACAGAGTCTATTGAATTATTAATTGTAGAGCTATGTTTCAAATATCTCTTGAAATTTGTCAAGGGCTGTTATTTCTAACTGTTTTGTTTTGTCCATGCATAATTATTCTGAAATGAAGGCAAATATACCCCCCCAGAAACTGTTTACTTTCTATGAAGTATAATTAATATTGTAGATTTTTCAAGAAAATTCGTACACGTTGTTTACTCACTATATTATTTATTTTGTTTAACCAAGTTCACCACTTTATTAGTTCTAATAAAATTGGAATGTTTCAAACAATAAGTGTAGTTATCATGGTAGACTGTAGATTATTTTCTATGTTATGGGTAATTGAGTGTAGCTATTCTCAATATTTTGAAGTGGTCTAGATTGTTTCACTTGCATACCAGGGGACCACACAGTGCACTAATATGGAAATGATGTTTAATTAATACTGGATGCTCGTGTTAATTTATTTTGACGGAGATGTGGTATACACATTAGCTTTGACGTACATAGTTCTTCATTAATTTTGACCGTATTATACCCTAGCTGGTTTGTTCACTAATGTACTTGAGTGCTCGTTAGGCTATTGCAAAATAAGGCTTATTTGAAGAATTATTGCTTACTCCAGAAATAAATAGGTTTGAATGTATACATTATAGTCTGAAATATCGTTCATTATTCTTTTTGAATAAAAATAAAATATGTTCTAGTTGTGCATTCAAAATTTATTTTTCTTGAAAATAAATGATTTAATGCTATCAGTTCAGACATTAAAGTATAAAATATAACAGGCTTTATTGAATTTCCATTGTTTGATGAACATTGTGGGAGAGTAAATTAAACTTCGATAAAATCGATCCAACACGTACCATATCGTTGTCGGTAGAAATTTTCACGCACAAAGCAGCAATTAATTTAAGGGTATTATTCTGTTAAAACAATCTATTACCCAGAGTCATATGATTAATTAAGCGAGCGTCTACTTTTGACTCGTTTGGCTCGGGTATTTTTTTTTCTGTTGTTGGTGGGATACACGTCACACCGCTTCTCTGATCCAGCTGATATTGTATACACATGTTTGCATACAACTTGGCTGGTATGCGAAATAGTTTGAACAAAATCCTCTGAGTCGAAAACTAAAAACGAACATTTTCTCATTGGTTGAAAAGTGAAATTTATCCAGTTCAAGTAAAATATTTGCACGCTCTCAAAGACAAACATTTTATGATAATTTACACATTTTTGGAAAAACCGGTGAAGAAAATTAAATAATTTGTGATTTTCAAGCCTATTTTAAAACATTCAAAGAGGATGCACGACGAATAGTATCGGTGCTCGCTTATCAACGCATTACACAAGACATTTGCCTAGTAAAAGTTATTAACGCATGGAATGGACGTATCGCATTGAAAAATAGTTCTCAATTTAGTTTAGTAAATGTTCTTTGTATTGCCATTATCAATATTGTTTTGAAGTAAACAAAAGTATTTTTATGTGAGTGTTAGTAAATCTCTACGAAGCCACTTACGTGCTAATTTCCAAACAGCATGCTTCAATAGGATTTGAACGTTGTTCGAGCTTGTGCCCAGCCTACATGGTAAGTGCTATTGAAGTTGATACTAACTTAATCGGATAGTTTGAAGAGAGAAGGTACACACGTATTATTAGTCACTCATGCCTATTCATTTAGTGTTTAATCATCCCTCTTATGCGACAAAATGGTGTTAAGTAACTTTCAGACTGCTTGGTAAAGCAACTGGTACCGATCTTAATTACATATAATAATCAGTAAATCTAAGTAAATAGCTGCGTTTTCAGTATTCAGTAATTGCATGCTCATACTTACGAGAATTTTGCTGAAACCAAGGATACAACATTGTTTTTGTCATGATTTTTCGCCTGATTTCCAGTTGTAGTAATGACGAATTTTTTTACTCTTATTCATACATTTATTCGCTGATCACCAATCTTAAGAGTGAAAATTGTATAGTCAAACAGTGTGCACTGTGTATGAAATAAACGAATTGTTTCCCTCTACCTCGACATGAAAAAAGAAATTGTCATAAATGTTTGGCAACATTTTACACGTTCGTACATGTTTGGTTTTATACAGTACAGCGATGTTTTGATTTTCTGCTGCTGGCGGAAAAGAAAAAGTATTTTGATTACTTTGTACCTAATGCTCGTGGTGAAATATATCGCCCCTTCAAACCGATGTTGAACAAGAATGCTGAATGTTTTAGTTGAGAGAGTGGCAATTTACTATTGGGATTCGATGACCAAATATAAGCAAATACTATGAATTTGTTATGACGTTGAAATGCAATCCCAATGTTGATGGTTTGGTAGATCGGTTGACATAGTCTTTTTAATGAGGAAATCATCGCTACAATTCCAATATTGCTATATGAAACCGTACCGTTGATCTGCTATTTTATTAGTTCAATACGAAGTCACTTCATCTAGTTTAACGTACTTTATTGATATGTTCGCGTTTACGAGTGTCACTCGATCAGATGCTATGCCTTTACGGATCATGTTGTAAAATCTTAAAACATATTGAAAACACTTTCGACATTGTTATGAATTGCTGATGAGTTCAACATTACGGAATGTATTACAAGATTAATTGTTTTTCTTCGTGTGAAAAACAATCGGAGATATTTTTTCAATATAGAATGAGCAATGGATAAATAAGTAAAACGTTTCAGTATTGATTTTGGCTGAAAGCCATAATTGGAAATCTTTTTCTGAATTCAAGTTTTTTTCCTGATGCCCAATAGAATTGATTCTGAAGACAGTTTACATAAATTGCTTATAGTCCATTTGTGTTCAGGTTATTCTATAGTCTCATGTTCCACCCGACTAAAAAAAAACTGTATTCAAATTCGCAACTGACAAGCGAATCTAACATGAAACAATGAACGATTATAACTAATGATTCAGATTTACTAGCAACAATCTACATAAATTCCCATTCGGTTTGGAATTCATTCCAATGGTTGATCAGAATAGCTCTGATCAATGGAAATAGACACGAAAATCTCTTTCATTATCCGACAGGAAAACAATACACGCATGGCGTTCCTATGCTCCAGATATTCCATGAATGTTTACATTAACATTAGTCCGAAAATGCGGGTGTGTGTGTTGCTCAGTATCACTTTCCATTTGTCAAACAAAATAATCCATTCAGCATTTCACCTAAGCCTACAAAGGGCAGGGAAACACTAAAATTATCATATAAACTAGTACCTATACAATATTCATTATTAGATTAAATTCTCCAGGAGGAAGTCGAACCATGACTAATATAGTTGTATATGTTAAAAGAACCGTTATTTGTTTAAAACTCTCGCTGAAAAACGGATACAAAATGTATGCAAATATTTTAAAACCCTTCCTCGCAAATCATTGGCATATCTCTCATGCAGAATGTAAATCCATTGTGGCTTAGTTTGTATAATTTAAAAAACACCACAGGAACACGCTGATTGCCCACAGAATTAATCCAACACAATATCGATGGATAAAGGTGTGATATTTTGTCAGCTCAAATGAGATTAAAAATCGAACAAAATAGAGTATAAATTACAACTTGTCTACACCCAGTAAAAACACAGTATAAAACAGTTTGTGTCCCAACCGTAATTGTTAATTATGAAAAGGCTTGTAACTCGTCACGGTAAGGGCTGGATTCTTGTTAGAATACCCCCCCCCCCCCCCTCACGGTTAACAATACATCCAGTTTCGGGTGGCAAAGATGGAACTTTATGTTATAGTGAAGAGTGAAATGACTCGCACTTTTTTACGTTGATACTTGAAATTCTCTTTTATATACCTTTTTAGAACATCGTTCAGCTCTCTGTCGTTTTAAGAATAGTGAATGAGAGGAGGTAGGTACATCCATCAAATGATCTCGACACCTAAAATACTTGAGAATAGTTCACTTTGTGACATGATATTATTGTAAAGCATACTATCTCGATGTAATATAGTACGATGGTCATTCGAATTTCAAATTTTTTTGATTTTCTTTTACACCATCCATCATCGTATATCATCCTGACCGAAGACTCGAACCATATGATGCATGCTCTACGGAATCTTCTTTCAATATTTACATAGGGAAATCACACTGGGCTGAGGTAAGTTGGCGGAGGAGTTTAATTTTTTTGAACTATGAATTATTCGGCGGGAATAAATAAAAATTCTATATCAATTCCAAAGTTTTAAGTTAGCTTAAGAAAATCAAATCCATCAACATTTTTTATACGGTACCGTAAAATAGCTACGTTTTCTCCTCACATTTTTATTGCTAATATAGAATCAGATATTGTTTTTAAACAATTTCACGAATATTACAATAAATAAGGTATATTTTCGTTATATGCGTTGTTATAATCTGACCCTAACATTCTATCGAATTTTTGAAATATCTTTATATCGGAGTATTTTAGAAACATTAATACAATTTTATTTAGAAATAACACACCAAATTAAATTCACTTATGACAAGAAAATATAAATGGTTTTCATAACACGATTCCCTATTCGAAACGTGAAGGTATTTACACTGAGTATCACAAAAGAAGGTGTGATATTTTACTGATGCTTGACTGTTATAGCTATTCTATTATTCACTATGCTATCATGGATATTCAGAGTAAGGAAACCACCCCCCATCCACTAGCACTTCTAACATCCATTCACCGTCATTGGCTTAGCTTTAGCGGACGTACTCGTATATAAGGGTGGTTTCGCCAATAGGATATGAAATACTGTTTCGTCTATTTCACTAAATTTTACACCCATACACTACATTTTCATGTATAATATTCTGTTCTATACGTGGTAGTAAATCTCGATACTATCTATCTCAAGAACAATACATTACGTTCAAGAAAGTTAATACAATTTACAAAGTCTAATTTGATCAATTATATTTACATTTACATTTATTTTGTCTCTTTTTCTTTAAGTATGACAGTAGGACCTACATATTAACATTGTTTTGTTTCCTTTTTGGACCCATTCACAATTATTCTAAATTCTATGCAGAGGCTTTATGAAAATACTATGTTACTACTGAATTAATTATCCATAAAATGCATTAAATTACTTTCCAATTGAAGGGATTGGATGCAAAACCAAGCCATCTCCACTTCTCAGAATTCGGAAAACAGGAAAAAAAACAGTTGTATTTCGTAAACAAAAAGCCAGAGAGTTAGTCTTCAATCCGCGTTTTGAAAGGGAAGAAATATTTTCGTACACTTTATACTGTATTTAGAATACGGAGCCATCAAGACACTATGTTTTTAGACGGCAGGTTTTGCATCTGTACCCCTCAATTAACAACTGAATTACATATTAAATTGTACCTAGCATTTCAATGTCATATTATGATAGCGTCACAATTTGACATGATGTTATGTTTTGATAATAATACCTGCAATGAATAGTACGTTAAATAGAATACATATATATGACATCCAATGCATGATTTAAGCAAGAGTATACAATTTGACCTTAATCTGAATTGTTAGCTGTCTAGCAACAGCAAAAAAGACTCGGAGTGCCATGCAAGTCTAATGGAAGCACTCACTATTTGTATACAACAGACACAATGATGTGTGAGTTGTGGTTGGGCCGTCACTGGACGGTACGCTGTTAATCCGTTGGTCGTAACCGTCGGAACACACTAGCGTTTACTGAGCGGAAGAAAGACGGAACCTTAATTCCGTGTTCATCCGTCTTTTGCATGCAATACTGAACCAGAAGGAGTTTATCGTAAACATTACAAACGTTGTACCTCCGTTATAGATGATTTATACTTCGTCTATAGCGTGGAGATATGTTTGACTTAAGACTTACAGTGTTTTATTTGTTTAATTAAATGCATTATGGAAATGTTATGTATTCAGATAATGCCGTGAAATCATCGGTTGAGCTTGTTAGGCGGAGGAGTGGGAAATGCACTCTCTTGGATCTTGATTATAACAGGGGTATACCATAACACGATAACGATGTGTTGGGTCTCATTTCATTTCACGCTTCTCTTCTCCTCTCAGTTTGCTGGTTGGGTTGGGACTGTTTGGGGCCGTGAGTTATAAGCTCAAAGCTAGAGAGCAATGGGCTTATTGGGTCTGCCAAGTGTCAACTCAAATATCTCACAATGTGTGATGTAAAACGTGGTAGATTTCTGAATCTGTTTCATACGGTTGAAAAGAGAATCGAAAGAGTGTTTATCAAATACGTTAAGATATTGCTAGACTTTCTATATAAAACAGATATTCTTGATTTTCTTGAGATGCATTTTATTTCTCTTTTGCATCATGGAATGAATGAAAACTTCTTGCATAGAATTATTTCTTACAGAATTAACTACGTACACAACTTTAACGTCTAGCAAGCAAAGCAGATAAAATTATCTTTTAATTAGTCATTCGTTACCTAGCAGCAAATCTTAGAGAAATTACTTTCTTTGAAACTTGGACTGAAATTGTGTGAGTCTCATATTTTCATAAATAAGAACATTTCTTCATACTGCAGATCTTTTGAAAGATATCTTATATTGGAGCAAAGATCAGCAGAGGTTTACGAAAGGTAACGCAAGAGAAATACGTGTAGGCCGCTTGTTGTCGCGGAATGGGTGGGCGGGGGGAGAAACCTAATCATCTTCAGAGCAAGGAATCGTCGACAGCCGGTAATTCGAGTACATAATTATGACGAGAAACATAAGGCCATCGTTAAGAACGTCGTCAGTTTCTTACTCAAGTAACGCCATGTACACTATTCTTGAATGTTACAAAACGTACGACATTCGAATATTAGATTGTGTAGGTGTTATCATAACAAAATCAGAGTATTCAATAACGAGACTAACAATTTCTTGGAATTGTCTCCCGACCGGGGCGCGTATAGTTGGACTGGGACTACTTGCTCGACGTGTTATTGGATCTAAGGAGGGTATTATCGAATGTACCCCAATCTACTTAGTGGTGGTAACTTTGGCAGAAAGCTCCACACAGCATGATTGTTTCGATCACAGACCGTCTGGAGGTGAGAATAGTTGCTGACTGCTTCAAAGGGAATTTACAAATTAATGAAACTCAATTATAAAATCGAAAAGTAGATTTTCTTTTGAACTACGTTAATTCTAATTAATAATAAATGTGAACTACATTCATTTCAAATTTAAATATATTGCATGTGGATTAGATTAGGTTGTCTGTAACGTGAAAATGTTGTTCACATTAAGATTGTTTTCACTCCCTGAGGATGCTTATATTGTTGATATTCAAATTGGTAATATCTGTAGCTTCAGCCAAACGTAATTGTGCAATAAATAAATCTACATTCGGGACAACTAAAAGCAATGTTACTCCAGGGCCCGAGTGTAATCAGTTGCAGGGTTGACTAATTATTTTGTTACCCACCCCTCAGTTCTCTGAATAGAGATAGAGAGTACTTCATTCTATTTTGTTGTTTCAATCATTCTGTTCTTAGCTTGGAGCAATAGCTAATGAAACGTGGAGAGAAGATTGGGGGATGCGAAATGTCGCATGGAAATGATGAACGTAAAACCAGGAGCAAAGCATGTCATTAAAAGTAACACATATTTAACAATTCCGTTGAATATGGAATCAACTGCGGTGCATTATCTACACGAAATCCAAACAGTAATTGAATTATTCGTGGTTTAGAAATAAAATAAACAGAGTGACCAGAGTAGGGGGAACACACATTAAGCTCAAGTGACATTGAAGCGTTTATATTAATCATTCACTTTTGAAGTGAATGGAACAACTGAGTGAGTTTCAAATGATCCAGGTGAGAAGAATAGATGAATGAATGGTGAGACCGGGAGATAAATGGAAAAAAGTAACAGATAAAAAGAAGGGAAAAGAAGAATGTGTAGAGAGCTAACGTGATAAGGGAGAGATGGCGAACGAATAGTGTAAATGGAGAAAGATCCTGAATAAAAGGTCAGTCGGGAAAAGAAGTCTGATAGTACACAAAGGTTCCGCGCTCGGTTGTCAAGACAGCAAGAAGTTTGCCTCTTGCCTGCGGCAAGTCTGCCAGTCTGCAACTCAGCATCAATCATTAAACCACGGTGATGCACTCGACATGTTTCGAACTTTCGACAAAGTGTCACGGCTTGTTACAGATAAACGGCTCGCCCGTATTTAAATGAAATTGAAATGTATTCGACCAAAACTATTTCGTGTCGAACACATTTAAATAATTCATGATGCCAGTAGAATTTGTTGTTGAGAAAATTGGGACTGGTGTGCAGATCCTGCGGGACTAATTCTCTACCTACTGCCGATTGCCTACAGCCTCCAGCTCAGAGATGGCCTGTCGGTTGGCTGGAAGTGAACGAGGCAGAGTTTTGCCCCAGCCATGGAGATTTATTTCCGTCATATTTTTAATCTGCATGTTTGGTTCTGAAGCCTAGAGATGCATACAGACTGAGGTTTTCAATAATATTCTAAAATCGAAAACATTCACGTTCACGGAATTCTCATGGCAGAAAGTCTATGCAAATAATTTCACAATAGAAGTGGGCACATAAAGTAAGTAGAGGTAAGAGTTTTTTTTAAATAATACAGTTTTTCCCAAGTGAAAGATATGGAAAGGAAATAAAAATGATAAGTAAACTAGAAAATGTGTGCTTTAGAATGCTAAAACTGGGTCAAAGGATTCCATTAGAAGATGCACTTTTTGATGTACTAAATCACGAATAGCATGCCCATTCATCCGGAAGATGCCTGCCTTTATGTAGGTTACGTTATTAGAGAATGATAGTTTCTGCGATGAATACCAAATACATTATTTGGTTCTGTTACTCTTTGTGAGAATTTGAATTATACGAATTCGCTAATCCAGAAACAAAAAACAACCCTCTGAAAACTCACCCAATCGCTGGTAAAATTTCCCAATGAATGACCAATGAATGTATTTATTTGATGAAACTCCATGGCACAGAGGCGGAGTGGGAGGGTAAGGGGATGATAGGAAATTATCATATAGGGGCCCTTGGTGTAGGTTGACGGAAAGGGTAGTACGTGGTGTTTGGTTCGTGCAATCCTTATTCGCCTCTCCTAGGGCGCTGAAAACCAATAGGCCAGGGGCACGTGCCCCTGCAGCCCCGCAGGCTAAACAGGCCAAATTAGCCCCACAAGGAAATTCACACTTCCATTATTTTAAATAAGATTTATGCGTTTCAGGAACCTTGGGATTACATCTCGTGCTTTACCTAACATGCAAGTTATGGAGGGATAATTACTGATACAACATATTCCAAGTAAATAATTGAAAGGGGCTAAATTAGAAACGTACCTATGATTAGCAATACGCGTAATATGTTTTATACTCCTGTTAAATTATTTAGTTGTAATATGTGTTTTCTTTCATTTTCGAATTTCACGACTTGTATTCAAAAACTATGTTCGAAGAGATTTATCACTTACAAAATTTCAGCATTTACATCGTATCTGTAAATCTACAAGTATTTACATTAATTTTGTCCAGTATAAGTCTATTGCGTGAACGAACTGTACATTAATAAGTTTTGTAATATCATTCTTCTTAGTTGTATAGTATATATTAACCCATCAGATATTAGGTGTTACGAATTCTTAACATATATTTGACAGAACATATAAACGTCTCTTACATCTGGGGTCCGTTACTGAATCCATCCGCGAACCGGGCCAGTCCGCCACTGATGGCACACTGTTCGTTCTACTAAAGTGCACATTTTGCATCGAGTGCGTTTTCCTCTCCAATGTCGGATGTAAATAAATGGAAGATTATTCTTGCTCAAAATCTCTCCTGGATTATGAATCCAATGAATAATCTAATGCCATCCCTTCAGCTAGCTCGGAGCCGAGCTCGTGTTCAAACATGGTACAGGAGTACCTTGCTGTCTTTTGCTGTCGGGGCACATGCAATTACCTAACGCGCCTTACATCTTCAACTTTTTCATTATATTTTGATTTTTAAACATCCCTCCAATAAATAGTTTATTTTTATTAACTTGATCCGTAAAAAATATAACGGGTAATTGTGTTTACATTATATATTTTTATAACAATTAAGTATTGGAATTGTAAGGATGGCTTTTTAATTATCTAAAAAGTATTTTAATTATTGTTTTATACGAACACTACGTACAATATATTTAAAAAAATCTTAGTGGAGATCTTAATTATAATTTATATTCTAATTATTTCTAGATTATAGTATAATTTAGACTTGTAGAAGGGTGCCTATATGGAAAACATACATGAGTAAATTTGAAGCATTTGAAAACGCCTTATTGGACACATGTGCTCTAGGTTGCTGGTAGCTTGACATGAGAGGAGCAAAGTGGTGTGTGAGAGAGAGAGCTTTACTCTATGCAATGAGTGCCCTAACAAGATCAAGTCTCCTGACGGCTTGGCACATATGTGTGAGGATTGGATATACGGGCTCCTTCGACCACACTCTAGGTGACAAAAAGGTTTGTACTTCAGATATGTATTGTGAACGGAATCAGATAAAGGATTGTCATCCGTTGATATAATGGTAAAGAAAATATTAAAATTTTACAAATGGTGTCAGATGTGGGATTTCAAATAATATTCTTTGTAACTTGAGTAAAACACTTAACACACTTAAACTAATATTATAATGTTTTATTAACACAAAACTGTAGAGGACAAAACAAACAAAATAACAAGGGCTCACAAAGCTATTGTCATTTTACAGTAACTCTACAACTTTTGATTTCTTATATCATTTCTGTATGTTATCACAACGTTCTAAGGTCGGTGACAGGCAAAGATGAACCCACTTTAGCATTGCCAGGTATAGGGCGGCCCATGCTAGCGCGGGTTCATCTTTGCCTGTCACCGACCATACCTTGATTATAGAAATAATCATTCTCATGTTTTTTTACGAAAGAAGTAACAATCAATGACTGTCAATAAGTAATGTTTTCATTGACATAATCAAAACTATTGTTTCTACCAATAAGAATATAACAATAATAAGATAGAAAAATAATGACATGACCTCATTAAATTCCTTCAGTAATGAAGTACTACATATTGGATGTGCATAAGTGTTCGTTACCTTTGCCTAATTGGTTGACTTGACGGATACTTTTGTATAATGACAACGCATGTTAGTAATGCATCTTGAATAAGATATTTTTCACACTCTTACGCTCGTATTTCTGTCCAGATTGATTTGTTTTCGTTCAAAATGTTAACAAGTAACCATTAAGATACTCGTATATCGTGCAACGGAGCCAGTTGGCTTGGGCAGAAAAGCTCTGGGCTTACACACTGGAGGAAAAGGGCGCGATTCCCACGGACGTTCTTCCTAACATGTTTTCTAGATTTCCCACGGTCAAGAGGGAGATTCGGGGATAGTTCCTAAAATAGTTATAAAATAGAGTTAGACCTGTCATCATCATAATCATAATCTGTCGACACAGTACAACGTTAAACACTACTTCTAAAATAAATAAATAAATTGTGAATGTAAATAAATTCAGCATTATCATCCAAGATGATTCAATTTCAGTTACTATTCTGTAATTTTGTTCTCACTTTTACTTCACATAATAAGAATAAGATATCTAGCAACATCTAATCTCGTGATGACTTGATACACATGTAGCAAAACAACAACAGGTGTAAAAGCGTGGAAATAAGTTGTTTGTACTCTATCTCTCTCTGCTCAATAGAAAAACATGTATATCATATGGGTCAGAGAGAGGCAAAGTGCGGCGATCATGTTTCAACGACTGTACACTACACGTCTACACTTTGACCTCAAGTGGCTTAAAGTACAATCTACGTTACAAAAAGAATGCATTGTTTTATGGTCTGAAACCTAATTCCACAACAGTATTTCGCGTGGAAAGATTAGGCTGCTTCTATTGGCATGATGACCGTTGTTCCAAGCTTGCTGTTCCTATTGTCACAGACGAGATCTGTGTAGTAAGCAAGCAGAATAGTTCTATTTTAACCAATGCTGGCAGCGTACCCAAGCAGCCAGTTTCTATTGTCACAAAGTAAACCGTGTATCCATTGAAACGCCCATGGCGAGGCCCGAGTGACAAACTTATACTCTTTTAAATGAATTTCGCCAAAAGAGTAACTAATCTTTGTCAAAAATAGGCAGCACACTGCAAATAAAGCAGAGCCAATTTTAATTACCGGGACCAAGCAAACAGGTTAACCATAGGGCATCAAATCCGATATGCACGGTCCACAGTCCAATCTGACCTCTGTCCACCATTCTTATTGCAATGTTAGAAAGTAAGTGACGTTTAGAATTGTAAAACTTAGCACCGCGCATGTTCACACCAAAATAATGACTTGTTTCTGTGTTTTATAATGCAAAAAAAACTAATTTATTAGTCGCTATATCACTGAATTGTTTTGCACGCATTTTGTGAAAATGACATGCGTGTTTAGTTAGGTGCGGACACAATTAGAGTGGGGATAGGTTTGTGATCCACTTCTGTGTAAATAGATTTTAAATCCTTGCTGACACAGTGAGCTTGGTTGTTATAAAATCAGTATTCCTAGTAGTGTAGCCGTTACACTAGACAGGTCACTGAGATAATTTTTAATTTTTTACACATGGTGGCAGAAGCTGGATTTCGAAAAAAATCTTGATAGCGCTGAAACATAATTTAACCTTGAGTGTAAACTTACATTATAACATTGTAGGAAGTAAAAGTAGTGCATATTTATAATTTAATTTAATTTTAATAATACAATGTAAACATTATTTATATGTATATCTTGCAATTGGAAATCAGTGTTTTAAGTATGTTTTTAAGAATGTTCACCCGAAATGGATTTTTCATTAATTTAATAATAATCATAAAAATACTTATTTTCTAGCTGTAAGTATGTTTTTCTTACAGCTTTCGCTGTAAGTTGTAATCTTTTCATATTCGTACCAAATTATTTATTATATTGTTACTACCCATCGTCAATCACAAGGTCGGACAACATTTCCTATTCCTGGTTTACAATATCACACCACTATGTAGACATACAATACTAATCGATGAAGTCAATCTACTTACCAATTACGATCAATAATCTTACAAATTTAGAAGAACAAAATTAATTCATATCAAAATACCAATAAAAGTTATTATCCATTTCATCTGTTTTTTCAGAGAGAAATTTTAACTCGTTAAAATATTTTAGCTTAACATGAAATTAAAGCAGTTTAGAATATGAGATTTACCAGTGTTGAAACATTGGTTGAAACAGGAAAATTTCAATAAATATAAATAATTGGTTGAATAATAAATTAGGCCAATAGATCAGCGTAAACTTGACAAATAAAATTCACAAAATTTAATGTGTACAAAAATGGCAGTTAGTTATATTTAATATTAACATTAACTAATTCCATGAGCCAGATGATGAAGCGATATCATCTCTACAATGAAAGCACTATAGGCGTGTGTGGCTAGTTTTGGTGGTGGATTTGAACAATGGACTCTATTAATCTTGGCTGTAATCCATCTCCAATGCCAATTTCAGCTAGGAGATTGGAACAGGTAGTTTGTTACATAAACTAGATTTTAATTGGTTTGGATAATCGTACACAATTACGCCACCAAACTCAACCAGTAATATAAATTGCCTAATTTAAAATGATGGGTGTAATACGGGTTCCCAAAGTGTAATTGTTACTAAAGATCTCTCAAATGAATTTTCTTTTGGGAAATGAAACTTTACAATAAAACAGTAAAGGTACGTTTACAGCTCTACGCTGACCGCCTGACGTTCGACGTTCGGCGTTTAGCGCTGAAAGATGAACATGGTTTATCTTTTGACCTTAAACGCCGTTGAGCCTCCTGATTGGCCAACGCCGAGCGCGTCAACGGCGAGCTGTTAACGTACCTTAAGGGGGGATGCCTGAAATGTCGTCTCCTATAGATATCTGAATTAATATGCTTAATTAATAGATAATTTCCTTGTGCATCATATAAACGCAAGAAAAAGTGGTGAAGCTGAATGAACTAATTTCGAAGATATATCACTTTATAAATTTGAGTTAGCCCTATCTTTAACATGGCATGTTGAAAAAACGCGGTAATTTTCCTAGTAAATTTAAGATTTTAACTATTTGCCGCCTATAGATTTTTTCCAAAAACTAATATTATGTGCATTAGGCATTAAGGTATTTATTAAGATTTTTATACTAACACCTACCTGTGCGTTTTTAAAAGTTAGAAACCAAAATCTAAATAATTTTGCTATACCTCCTGTGTTAAAATATCCTCATATTCTGGAGACATCAAATTGAAAACTCAATATATGTCGAGAGTTGCAAGTTACAGGACATTTGATGAATCTTTTACATTAAAATATAGTTGAATTGTTGAAAATATTAATAAAAATTGTCAATTTCAACAATTTTTTTTTCGGAGATCTCAACTTGGAGATCCCTCCTTAATTGGAGTAACGAATATACGTTTGATGTTTCATTTACTGTTATAAAATATCTTTTGTGCTATTCTAAATGAAATAAGAATCGAATTTATTTGTCATTGACGCAAACTACTCTTCTGTCCGTCAAACCCGTACATTGAAAAATAGAGCATTCACATTGACGTTGAAACATATTTTGAAATAACCTGATATAAAATGTGTGTCTTTTTTACAAAGTATCTAGTAGCAGTAGCTAACTTGTTCCCGAATCGCCACAATCTGATCGGTAATCGAACTCTAGTCTACCGGATGAGAGTTTAGAGTGTGCTGTTGCAATATCCCTGATGCGTTCTCACCAACGCTCCAACCACACCACTTCCTATCTACAGAACAACGCCACGAGCAAATGAACACCATGTTGTAAGCATCAACTTCACTAGAGTGTTCATAACTATCATTTGATTAAAACTAGTATAATATACAGAGAGCAGATACATGGGGTGCCCTTTAGTGTCGAGCCATTTAGAAATCTTATTAATATAATCTACTTTGTTCATTACATAATAGGTAACCGAACATTTCATTCTGTGAATCTGAAATAGGACGAAAATAGAAGTGTGAAGTAATACTGGAGCAATATTCTTCCTTACTTTCTCTCAATAACGTAGCCATATGGCTGCTGAAAAGATGAAATTAAATTTCACATCGGATTATTATATGCTTATTACAATTCTGATCCTCCTCATATTACATATCTACTATTTCTTTTGTACGTTATCTGTTTCGCATAAAGAGTTATTTAAAATTATATGATGTGAAATCAGTAAACACGTTTTTAACATTAAAGTGTTAACATGCGTATATGAATTTTGAGTCATGTATATCATCTTCTTCATATTAAATACATTTCTAACATAATATCATATTGCCACTGCAAGTTACCTCATTTCTTTATACGCACCTACAAAACTCAATTTGAGAGACCTGAAATGATATCGACTTCTCATTTCTCAACGCTTGGAAATGAAGCTAGCTTGGAGGTGGGGATGAAGAGTATACGAACATCTTCTTTCTTGAACAAATACCCAAGTAATGTATATATATATATATATATATATATATATATATATATATATTATATACCCATACCCACAGGTCTAAGCATGGATAATGATATTAGCTGACACAAAAGCCAAGTAGATTATTGCAAAGGTTTACTTGACTAAGCCATGCTGTGTGTGTGTGTGTGTGTGTGTGTGTGTGTGTGTGTCTATAATACTCATTAAAATACAATGAGCAGCTTCAATGGTGGATTTTCGTTAGGAGAGTGAGTAAATGGTCCTACTTTTACCAAACTACGTGTATACTATTTTACATTCATTGATCATAATTCGTTGAGTAGAAGGTTAGCATATCTTTTTCCGAAATATACATTTAATTCGAGCACTAGTTACAATTAGTTCACATTTATGCAAAATAATAAATATATATTTTAATTTTACAAAAACACAAATTGACTTTGGAATGATAGTGTGATGAACCAACAGACTACTGTGGCATTTGGCAACTTTAAAGAAACCGGCAAGAAGTAAGGAGTATTTTTTCTTGTGAAAGAACTGAGACCCTCAGGGTTATGAATATTTTGTTATGTCTTATAAAGTAATGAAATCGGTAAGAAATTACACAAAAAATACTTTTCATACCTAACATTTTTAAATTAAATTTTAATAAACCAATAGTTAAATAAAGCAACCTGTGTTTTGGTCGTTTTCAATACTTTTCATGTATAAAAATGGCTGGCGACGAATAAAGATCCTTTTTATCTCTCGTGGAAAAGTGTGACCTAGAGTTCTGCGTGGCTCTCTACATGGCTTGGGCGCTATGTCTGCTTGCAATCAGGCTCGACCGTGAGTAGAATACAGTTCGAGTCAATGACACTAAGCCAAACCTATTGTTGAACATTTGAGGCTCCGGAAAACTCACAAATAGGTGACTTGAATGGTAAAGTCTTCGACCGCTTCAAGTGGATAAGATACTCTTTCTGAACCATTTATTTTATTATACTGGTCTTCAATTAAAGCTACGTGCCATGGATGAAAGATTATGGTGATCATAAGATGATGAAGAATAGGTAAAAATGGATGGTGTGAAGAGGGCGATTTCGGTCATTTAGTAAAGAATCATCACAGCATTTGGCACTCGACTGAGGAAATCTACGGAAAAGCCTGGTCTGGAAGGACGGTTGCGGGAATAGAACCCGGCACCTCCGGAGTGCAAGTCTAGACCGTTACTACCTGAGTCAATTTGCTTCAATTTGCTTCCTTTCTGTATCACACAGAACAAAGTGAATTTTATCTTCATTTCCTTGTTTGAGTCAATTGAAGCTATTAAAAATAAAATATGTATAATTGATATTTTTTTATCTAAATCCACACAGTTTCGAACATCTAATTATTGTTACATTTTTTTATAAACATTCAACAAACAAAATACGTATTAACCTTACAACTAAGTTCTGGTCGGCCGTTTTTCCCTCTTGCGAAATGTAATTAAAAATCGTATGAATAATTTACTATCCTTACAAAAAACACAAATCGAAAATAATCCAGTTAAATAAAAATTCTTAAGGTGCTGCAAGCGCAAGCGATTTTGCTGCTTTTTGTAGACACTTTTTGCGATACGATTGGAGACGAAATGGGTGGACCAAATAATTTGAAATTTTAATCGTGATTAGATAAAAGACAAACTTAGGGTTATCCCTTGGTAAATTTTTAATTTTTTGTCTCGTTAATTAGTAATAATTAGTGGATTTTTTGTGAAAAATTAGCTATTTTCTCGTCTCGCTGGGGGCCGTATAAAATTAAATTTCAAAAATGTGCCAAGGGATAACCCTAAGTTTGTCTTTCATCTAATCATGATTAAAATTTGAGATCAATTGGTTTACGGGTTTGGTCTCCAATCGTATCGCAAATTTCATCGTTTTGCGCGGTTTTGTTGAATAACCGGCGCCTAATTAACGATGCAATAAGCAAAAATTAAAAAGGGCTACTAATATACAATCGGACTGATCATGTGAACATCCTGTAAAAGTTACACTCACTTATGAAACAATTTTTCTCTCTCCATTTTCTAAAACGGCCGAGCGCTAGTATCACCTTAACCTGGCGTTCTTATTCTACAAAATATTTGCTAGTCACATGGTTTGGAATCTTCTTGCTGAGTATTTCATTTCAATAACAAGAGAAACGATTAGAATGTTTGTGATTTCAACTGAACGAAATGGGAAAATAGTTAAATAATACAACCCAGAAAATGTGGTAGTACATCCAAATTAAAATACATTCAACGACCTTACTATTCTTCTACAAATATCTTGATTCTTGAATGAATTATTCACGTCTTAAACAGACCTACATAGCAATTTGATTTATTGTATAGTTTAAGTTGAAGATTTCATGTCAGAGTTGCAATGGTCTCCTCTAACCAACAATTTGATCGTTTCATTGTTCACCATAAACTTGGTCCGCACAACAAATGCTGTCGAGAACACGTTCACGAGTCTATTATGTATACAAGTGTAGCAATTGTGAAATGGGTCAATTGCGGGCTAATGAAGTGACCGGTGTGGAGTTTAGACAATAGACAAAATGGCGCATTGTGCTTTCAGAGTGGTTGAAACTGTGACCCAACGCGTACAGTAGGCGGCAGCTTTCTTGTGTCTCGAACATAATACCTAACTGTAGAAATACTTCAACCCTGCCCTCACTGACATATGGTCAAGTTTCGAAGTCCTATTCTCACTTAACGTCTGGTTTAGTCCCAGAGTCCTTCCAAAGACATTAAGCTAATTTTAATTGAGCATGTTTCATCAAACTTCTGATATACGGGCAAAATTTCATGTTACGTACTTCGTCGTGGCTTGGGAAACTATGTATCAATACGAAAGTGGCAATGTGTGAACTCTATGTAAACTTTATAACGTTTTTTTGTCTGGGGCTTAACGTCGCACTGTTCTGCAGCTAGGCTAATGGTGACGGATGAATGATTATGATGATGATTGGGAGATGATGGTGAAGAGTAGGTAAGGATGGAAGGTGGGAAGGAGGCGGTCGTGGCCTATTAGTAGGGTACCTTCCCAGCATTTGCCTGTCGACTTAGAGAATACCACGAAAAAAAAACCAAAGGACGGCCGCGGGAATCGAACCCGGGCCTCCGCGTTATCTATGATAACGTCCTTCATAGAGGACGTTAAGCCGTTGGCCCCTTGGTATCTTTTAACAGAAGTAGGCTACATGCCGTTATCGGGTCTCCTCTTCACCCTTCTTTAGATTACATCCTCATTAGTGAAGTCTGGCCTGTTAAGGATATGGAATTAATAATATGTATCCACAGTTTAGTATTCACATTTTAGTATACATGAGTTGTAAAAGAGTTTTTATAACTTGAGTGTAAAGTGGTAGATTCTGATTCTATTCAACTTTGGTTAATTATTGCCGAATTTATCGGAGAAAAGATAATACTCAAACTATGAACAAACATTACGGTGGTGGTAACTAACATTGAACTATTATTTTTGCCCTTAAGTGTATTGTGAATTGAAATATCAAACAATCGTTGATTCTCTTAACATTTCAATGATTTCCACGTTGGTTACCTGTCCCTTGGCTCTTTGTAACACGGAACGAAATCTATTAGAACTGAACCATCTTTTGCCGATATTACTGTAAAAGCACTTCACACCCAATAAATTCTACCAGCAATCTGTAGAAATAATATTTGCTTCATTTCTCTTGGTACGTGTTCTGAGAACCGACTTATTGATTTTCTGTTAGAAATTTAGTGGTTAATTATCGTAAAACTCCAGTAAAAAGTTTCCAAGTATTCGAAACTCGTTAATTTTACGAATTTTTCAATTCATACCTGACTGGATACTTTTAGGAATATAGGCTCAAATCAAAGAATCTTTTGATGCCGTTCAGTTTCTGTTGCTTTTTAATAATTTAAAGATGAAAACTCTTGATATTGCTAGAAGGGAAAATTGTTGCTGAATAACTCTTACTTGGTGGTTTCTTTATCGTGTTGAGATTTAGTGACGCCAAGTTTTATTGATGCAATCTACATAATTTCATGTCGTCTACATTCTATTTTATTTTTTGAATGTATTTAAGTAGTTTAATATACAGTATACATATTGCAACTGCAAGCGTCATGCACACTTACATTTAATAAATGACTGGCCAATTATATATTTAATTAAGAATATAGTATATATCTGTTACAATGTATTTATCAGTGTTAATTATATGAGTCTGCATGGCATTCACAGAACATTTTTTTAATAAAAAACGTAAAAAAAATATTCGTTATAACTTCCATTATTCACATTTTGGCCAATCGGTCAAGTTTTAATTTCCCTAACAAATTGGCTTCAGCTAAAGTACGGCTTATATCTCTTGATTAATGTTTATGTTAAAAATAATAAATGGGACACTTTAATAATATCTTAGAAAGTCTGAATAATAAGGGTGAGAAGGGTGGGGGAGGGAGAGGAGAGGGAGAGGGGGAGTTAAAACGATGAACACGAATTGCTCCGAGAAATGTTCATCGACTTCTGACCACATCTTGACATTCAGAAGCAAGTGAATTCTATTGAATTTATTGAAGAAGCTAGTTGGTTACATTGAATACATCGGTACAACTTTATTAGCGGTCCATTCCATCCCAACTTCAATGTTAATTCTATTAAAAGTCAACTGCAGGGAACTGACTGTTGACAGTCGAAGTATATTCCGCAAATTAAACGCGCATAGCGTTATAATTTCAACATGGAGAATATAGAAGACTTTCTGACTGTAGGCAGTAACCGTTTACCATAATCAGTATTTCTTAGTGCCTGTCAAGTTATTCAGAATACGTTATGCATATATTACATAATGTGTCTGAAGATAAACAACAGAGACTTTTTAACTTTATTCTTAAGAGTCGGCTGTACTCGAAGGTAAACATTAGAGATAATATTTCTTTAATATGGACATAACTTTTGTACCATTAAATTTACGAAAAATTGAAAAAAATGGGTGCAGCTTTTTTCGATCACATAAACATCATCTTATAAATACAATATTTGTGCTCAAACGCGTGGAAAATATGAAATGCCTACATTTGTTTACATTTTACACAATTTGGGCACAAATATCGTCTTTATAAGTTGGCGTCTATGTTGCTAAGATCGACTAAAAAATTAGCTCTGTTCATTATTTTTCACATATTTCATTACTTGAATGGTTCAAAAGTTATAGCGATATTTAGGAATTATTCTCCAATGTTTATCGATTAGTGCAGCCGACTCTTAATAAAAAGTATAATACATGTTCCTGCAATCCCAAAATATTGTTCTTCTTTGTAAATCCCACATCTGTTACCAAATGTAATAACCAAATAAACTTAACTTGAAGGAACGTGTATCATGATATTTTGCTTTTTTGAGGAAGCTGGAACTGAATCAAGTTGTATCATAATTTATATGATATTCAGTCAATTGTTGACTCATACATATTATACTTTAATATTTTACTTGAGAAATTGCTCGGAATAATGAAAACAAGTAAAGTAGAACCAACGTCGGAAACTCTTGTGCAGTTTCAGAAATTAATCATACTATGTAAATAATAATGATGGATGAGTAAAATGGCATCAGAGATAAAAAGTTTCAGATTGTTTTCAAACTTAGTTTTTAGTAAATGAACTTTTAAAAATATACGTATTAGCTGGTTACAAATCTAGTCCTGTTTGGTAGCGCAATTTGCATTCTACGTACTTCCATCGAAAAACTTTCTTGACGTTCATCAGGCAAAAGCACTAAAACGAGTTTTGCATTGTTATTGTGATATTGTACCACGCTTTGCTTAATTGGGGCAGTTTAATTACGGACAATGTATACACCTTTGGGCCTTCATTTGCTATCTACTGTGTATAGGTAGAGATATATTTGTGTGTCCCGCTTGGTTTCCAAGCCCTTGAGAAGGACAGGTTCGGAAACCATGGACTCATTTTCATCAGTTTACCATGCGGAAGCCACCGGATGGCACAGGAAACCGACGGAATAGAAGGATGGCCATTACCACTGAAAGAATATCTCAAAGTTGCATATCAAATTATCGCCGTTTTTGTTTTGTGGCGAGCAGGGCCAGATTATCTGATTGAGACCTTAATTACAAGTTTATTTAGAAGTATCACCAACTCTATGCATGCAGTTTGTACTAAATCCACAAGCCTGTCAAATGTTTTTGAGTGCTGTGATTGGCTGTAGCAGAGCGTTGGTCTGTAATTTAGTTAATCCAGGCAAATCTGGAGCTAATAACAGGCTTAACAATATATGTTAACCTTAATATTCTAAAAATACATGTTTTAATGGTATCGTATTCAAATATTAGAAGTTAGAAGTTTGACTGATCGTAGAACCATTCTCATGGAAATCACAAACTCTCTGTATTGTATTGTATGTATTGTATTGTTGTCTCTGTATTTTGTTATACACGTTTAGATAGCTGGAACTTCCGCCCGGAAAGTGAGATGTCCCAGGTTCAAGTCCTAGTTCAGTCAGTAATTTTTCACAAGTTTCATTTTGAATGTTTTTTCAGAAAAGCTTCCATAAATGTTTATATCCTTACGTACAACGTGTCTCAGGATCATAAAGACCGATGACTGATAACATGTGCAAAAGGTGATAAAAGGCTAAAAACAATATTGGGGAAGATAATAAATCTTAATATCAACCTCCTTGGTCTCCAAAACTATTACACTATCTATCAGAGAGATAAGAATAAGATGGAGTTAAAATATCATGAAATCGTAATGGCTGGCTTTCTGTACACTGTTGAGGATGCATGCTTGTATTTCAGTTGCCCTAGCTAGTTCCAGCTGTAGAGAAGATTGAAGCAAATCCCCCTCCCACCCCTTCCGTGTTTGTAAGGAGGATATTTCGACTTTTAACTTGTATGTAAAGAGCTCCGTCTTGGATATTGGATTGTTTTTTTCTTTCGTCTCCTTAAGAGTCGGCGTCAATTATATAATTATTTGCTCTTCTTGTGAACTTTATGATTCTAACTTTCCCAACTTGAAGCACTTCCATGTTAATGGATCTTGATGGTGATTGCATAGGTCAAAAGAGAGAACTTCGAGAATCCTGAAGGCCGTCGAGACGAGATATCGTTTTTGATTTGCTTATTATTTATGAAGAATATCATTAACTCATTACAAAATAAAGGAATACGAAATAAATACGATGAAGTCATCGACGTAGCTTTCCTATGTAAACAAATACCTTGGTATGTTTTTTTTCTTCTTAGCAATGATTAAAATATGCATCCGTTTCTGCAAGGTTCGAGAGTTTATAATGATGTTTGCAGTTCTACATATTTCTTGTCTCATCAAAATCTCTGGAAACTCAAAGAATTCAGAAGACCGTGCTTTGAATGGAAGCTTTTATTAATCGAACGTTATAAATTTGAGTACTGCCATGTTTCTTTGCTGCCCGGGAAACTTTGCAATATACTTAGGAAATAAACAGACGTTCAAGTTCAATATTTGTCTAATTAAGGAAATGCGGACTGAGTTAAACTAATGTAATACGAATATTTATATAAGAATAATAAAACGAAATAAATATATGAGCATCTCAGTTTTCAAGTTAAGAGGGCTGATAGTAATAGACAGAACTTAAAAATCAACCGTTCAAAAACTACTTTAAAAAGTATTGTTTTCTTACATGTAATTAAAGATCTGAACTAGGCCTAGAATGCTATTCCTTCAAAGTCAATACTCAACAGTATATTTTGTTATTTTCAAAAGTTTATTGCCATATCAAGACAATCTCAACAAACTTATTTGCTTGATCCAACCGAGTGACATTTCAAGAATGTTTACATATGACAAAAGTAATGGTTATTGGATTGTTTACTGGCGCGCTTAGCCGCTCGAAGATCTTTTTATTGGTTTGGAACAATGTTCGATCCTGGTTAAGATTTGTATTGATAGTTTAAATATTGAAAGGCACCATTGGAATGTTTAGGGGTCATCTGCATTTACAATTATTTGCTGTTTATTTTTATTTTATTTTCTTATTTTCAAATACGTCCCAGTGCAATTGCTGGCAGTAGGAATAGGGTAAACTCCGTAACACTATAGTTGGTACATTATCATTATCTATAGTTCAGTATCTCCTTATCATATTCCCGTAAGTTCCTCACATTGTATTTGAATATCAAATGTGTTGCATACTGTAACTTTGGTTTATACTTCCCTTTAATCTTCTAAATTTTATCTTTTGTTTGATATGAGGGGAGAGATTGTTTCACTACTCTGCAATACATATGTTGGTCGAGAGAGAAACATTTCTCTCTACTAAGAAAAATTGTTGCGTATTTGTTTGTTATTTTGTACAACAAAATACACGCTATTACCTATAGTATGTCAAGTAATTTCTTAATAACGAGTTCTACAACCTAGATGATTTTCTTATCTTCAACTTGATTATCTGTAGCACTATCACTACTTACACGTATTATTTATGTATTTATCTAAACTGTATGGTTTATTACCCATTTGTTTGACTATCATTATATGCACTGTATTATCATAAATTAAAACGTAGTATGTAGCTAAGTTATAACTGTACTCATATTTGTATAATGGCAAGCTAAGGGATGGAAATGAACTAAACAAAACTAAACTAACCATACTACACTAATTATAGTCATTGAATGTAGGTGAGTCCAATCTGAGACAGTGGCTAAAGTTTAAAATTGTGTGTAAGGATAAAAGTACTCTCTTTTCTGATCATCATTAAATGTTACTGTTCCAGGTCAGAATGCATTCTTCCAATTAGTGTTCCAGGCCTCGGAATCACATAACTGCTTGGTCAGGCGTTTCATCCTTTTCTCTTACTTTTCATCCCTCCACCTTACTCATCTAATTGGCTATATGAAATGTTTCTCTTCTCTTTCTTAGATGACGTAGTATTTTATTGAACACTTCAAAGAAAGAGAACCAATGTATATTACAATCTATGCAGTACATACAAAATATAATGAAAAGTAAAGAAGAGTGTGTAGATATTGCAATTCTTATAAGTACTTTTCGATCCTATTTGGCATGATTATGTGAGCTCTTACGCACTCTATTGTTCCATATTGTAAAATCTCTAGTTAAAACAAAAGAAAAACATACGAATGGTTAACTTTATAAATATTTGCAATTCGAACAAGGAATGCGAATTAGTTAACTTTTATTAGCCTTGTACAGTTAGTGTAATTATTATTTGTTTTTCTTGTTATAAGTGAAATAAAGCTTGGAAGATGTCATTTTATTGCTTCTGCATTTACAAGATTCTGAATGAAAAGTTTCAGTGTTTTCTAAACTAGTTCAAATATTAGAACTAGCTTTGTTTTCACGTGTTTTTAAAGGAGATCTACAAGAACTTTTATAGCTCGTATACCTCACCAAAAGTTCCAAGGAAATTGTAGATATTCACATACGTCTTATAGCAAGTGGCTAAAATCACACCACACTTGCTCTTGTACTTGTACTTTGTGATTCGTGAAAGCTTCGGTTTCAGAAACTACTTCACATTAAGTGTATAAATCCATATAGGACTCAAGATGCAGTGATACTAACTTAACAACGGTCGCAGGTGTTTGCACTGGAACAATATAATTATCAGAACATTGCTTGTATCTGCACACAAGTTGCTTATACAACATTTATCATATGCTGCAATGCTACTACAAAATATTTAAATAACTTGATTTCATTTAAAAAATAGTAACATCTATAGCTAATAGATGGTACTACATACCAGTGTCACTAATACACAATTACTGTTCAGATCGCGTATCAATTGTTTTGGTAAACATAGGAGTAATTGATTTTGTTATTGGATTAAGATGTTAACTATCACTTCGTGGTCAGTGATGGGAAGTGTATCATGTGGAATTGATTTTGTGATAACGTGCTGAAACTTCGAACGAATGACCTAGCAAATGAGGCAAATACGAGTAGAAGCATTATAGAAACGCTCTCGTTTGCCATAGTTCGGACAAAACCTAGATGCAGTGCAGTTCTCTTTTTGTAGGCTTATCTTTCATGTTATGTTGCAATTACAACATAGAAATCTAAGAACATTATGGAATGACTTATCTTTTGAACTCAAAATCCATTTTAGAACGCTGGATTTGCTCTATAGACTTCAAATATCATTTGTATAACAATTCATTCAACTAATGCTTAAACAGGCAAAGAAGTTGTCACCGCCGCATGCTCAAAATCACCAACATCTTCAGCTCACAACAAAATAAAATACTTGTTTTTGGACGACTGAACGATGAGAAACTGGGTTTTCTCGAAAACTTCCGGTGGGGTCAGGATGATAAAAAGGAATTGGGAGTGACAAATATTCGACCGAACATTTGGCTCAGTTCCGAACAGGATATTTTTCACTTCGTACATCCCTTCCTATGAAACGTGAACAATAATCACCATGAAATATTACCATAGTTACGTTACGTACTTTTACAGTGTAAAAATCTGCAAATAGATAATTCTGTAAATAATTCTTAAATGATTTACTTCCAACTCCAACTCAAAACAATTTTGGTATATGGTAAGATAATATGGCGCCTCTGAACCGTTCCTATAATTCCAACTTGTCCAATGTTTTTAACCACAAATTTTTCACAAATCGTTAACCTACATCTATCATTAATAAACCCTATTAACACTATTGTGAATACATAATTGCTTAACTATTGTATCTTAGTAAACACAAAACATCGCAGTACCTTCAAATTTCAGCTTGTATATATTTACAAAGTACGGTATGACAGATTTGCAGGGTGACAATGTGTAAGATCTACTACCTTCACTGGTCACACATAAGTGAGAAAAAATGCTAGAGGTTATTACACGTTTTTGAATAAATAATACATTTTAAGTCGAGATTGTGTTTTGATAAATGGGTATAATTAAATTCTTGGGTTATTACAGAGTCGCCTGTTCCGATAGAATAGAGTCCTGAATCGTTGATCAGGATTACAATGATCCTACTGAGTAAATCCTCCCTTCCTAACAGCCAAATCCAACTTAATGTCTAAAAAGTAGAGTTATTCACTGATTAATTTGTCCTGAATGAAAACATTTGGTCCATACTGCCTTCCTCATTGACATGTTTAAGGAAGATAAAATGTGAACACAAACGACATGTATTTTTCATGAACGTTCTTTTATCAGCCAATCAGGGAGCTTCCGTGATATCCCTGATTTGTTGCGTAACAAATATCCGCCGGAAAATACGTTTGCCATTATCCGAGATAAAGAGCTGGTCAATATAGAACGTAGTTATGTGTGCGAATTATTGATCATCAATAAAAGTGCAATGGTTTTATCACGTACTCTCTTAATCCGGAAATGGATCAGAAAAAATGTAATACCCGAGTTTTATGTCCTATAAAATAACAATAATTTAGCATCTTCAGATCTTGCACTTTATTCTCGTTTATAGCCACCTTCGTACAATATATCCTTCTCACATTTGTATCAATGTTTTATATTGTTCTAAATATCTAATTTTCTCCCTTATTGGAGATAGAAATTTTTATGTCAACTTTTATATTTGTGATCAATCTGAACAGCTCTACTTCGGTAAAAATATTCTTTCTTTTACATTCGTGACGCTATAATTTCCTTCAATTATTTTGAACAACCCTTCATAATCCTGAAATCTTATTATATTATCTATGCTCTAGTTGTATTTACATCGTCACAAGTCACCGCGGTCCTTTATTTGCACACCCGTATACCACACAACGCGGCAGGAGTCTACCCATTTCCGTTCGTTCAGCCGCCGTCCGTCACACTTACTACGGAGTCCCTGTCAGAACAATCTCGACCGGAAAATGCCGTCCCGACGCCCTGCCATGGCGTCCCTCTCTATGGCGTCCACGGACTCTTCAACGTCCCAACAATCATAACCGACTACGGAGATAACATAGATGGGTATTGTTGATTTTTACGCATGGTGAATTTGACAAAAACACATGTTTACTATAGAAAATTATAATAAAAAACCGTCTGTTTTCTTCATTTGTATGAGAAAAGCCATGGTGTCTAGCTCATTCATTTATATGACGCCAGGTCGTGGAAAACGACACATTTTATGTCATTTTCATGTATAGCCACATAAATAGGGTCATAATTTTATGTCTGTTTGCCACGTAAAGGTTATATTCCGTATGAATAATCGACCAATAATATTCTTTTTTATAATTTCTTGAAATGTACAGAAAGATGTAGGTAGACAATAAATATGTCACCGTAAATGTTTGTTTGCGCTAGTAAGACAGTACACGAAGAGTCGTACGTGCGGACAGCTCCCAAGAGAAATATAAGAGTGGGATCACCATGTAGAGATGCGATCTGTGCACCGTGCTCAAATCAGTCATGAAACACACTTGAAACCAAGATGAAGATACAAACAACACACACATAGTAAGAGTGAATACATTCGATCAATGAGGAGGATAGATTTAGCAAACCTGGCGCTTTCAGCTATAGAATTTGAATCGTGAATGAGCGGAGTGATGAAATATCAAATATTCAAACTTGTAATCCATCCTCTCGCTAAAATCTAAGTACATCTCGAACTTAGGTCGATTCAGACAGTACGATTGAGTCGTAACAAGAATCTAGGTTATATAGCTACGTAGGTATTTGAATTCTTGCCGTATTCAAAGAATTTTGCAGACATGTCTTTGGACAAGGAATATCTTAATCTTCAATCCGTTTCCGATTCCGATTACGAGTTTGAATCATTTTCCTTCTAACTACGTCCACGGATTATTTCCGTCAAATAGATTTCACTGCGCTTCAAATTGTTCAGGAATGTATAGAATTTGAAATGTATTATCTTTAACATTTCGAGAAGATGATAGTAGACAGGGATTATCACGATTTTGAAACCTTGTTGAAATTACTTATAGAGCCAATGTTTAAATTAAGTAGTTACTGTCAGAAAATACTGTAGTTACAAACGTTTTTGGAACTTTGATCTTTTTTAATATAACAAAAGCTCATTAAATATGTAGTGTATACTCATTACAACTTTCCTTGACTACATAAACACAATACACATCCAGTATTAAAGAAACTTTAGTTTTACCAGCAAGGATGAAAACTGTGTTTAATTAAATACCAAAAATATTACTCATTTTGCACTTACATATTACTTCGGTGAAGTACAGAAACATCTGTGTGTTTTTACTGACCATTTTGTGTACAGACACAATACGCGGGGCTATTTTTTTTAAATATAGTAACATTTCATACAATCCACCAAATTTTCGTTTAATGTACTCTTGTTTCCTAATTTAAAGCAACATTTTTGGTTCGGTATTTTGTAATAATGGTTTAAGCTGTAATTCCTTGACAAACTTAAATCGCTTCAATATAAATCTGCTCTATATTTGACTTGCCTGCTGAAATATGTGGTCTTCATTAAAAAACTATGTGCCGTTTGCTTGTTAGTAATACATGTAAACTGACTCTAGGCATTGATTTATTTAACATGGTTTTTTGTGTCTCTTAAAATGTAATTGCATCCCAGCAGACAAGCAAGTCCGTTGGCATAATGAGGGCATAATAACGTCATTGTAGTATAATCAATAAGATTATTTTTTTCCAACAAATTTTTTATAAATTATACATTATGTCTTTTAAATAACAAAGATTGGTCCGAGTCACAAAATTCAATGTCAACTTTTATATTCTTATGTGCTGCAAATAATGATACGAATTTAATGAAACAGTTTATACGAGAGATAACTTCACTTCCGAAATTATTTTGTGAAAATTAACTCGAGAAATAAATATCTATTGCTTGTTATTTTTACGTTCAACTTCAAGATACCAAAACTTCCTTTCCAATAATTCAAACTTATTGAAATTTAAGACAATCGATAATAATATATTTTTAATTATATTTGAATTTTTTGTATGATATCTTCAGCAATTCTATAGTGTCCGCCGTGGGACGATCTATGAACGCGCACTATTTGAGCTGCATATACCTAATCGATTATTCTCTTACCAAATTTATATTTCTGTAACTAATTCTTATAATAATGCAGTAATATGTTCTTGAAATTTTCACACATCAAACCTTAGTACTTCCTTTTTATTACGTAAAAAAATCATCCCGATATGTTTAGTAGATTGATCACAGCGCTGTTTAGCAATTTGCATTGTTTTAGTCGCCCGGATTAAGTATTATGCTCGTAGGTATTTATCTATAGACAGAGACCATCAAAACACAATCGGAATCTGGAAAATAACGGTTAAAAATAACAGTAAATTGAACATTATATTGTAAAAATGGGAAATTAATTAAAGGTGTATATCGTTAATTGTTAAATATATTAATAGCAATAGCAATTCACTGAAAAACGCTTATAGGAATACAGTAATAACGATATTGAGAAACCACATGCAGAAAGCGGGCCGCAAACCTCATGGGTATTCCCTAGCTAACTGGTGCAGTCTTTTAGGTGCAATCTAACTGGTGCAGTCTTTTAGGTGCAATCTGACTAGTGCAGTCTTCCAGGTATTCATAAAATATGTTATCGAGTTCCTAGGGGACACTTTGTATTGAACATTTATTTCACACGTATTCCCCTCTACAGTTCAGATTTACATGTTCGCACTTGTAATTACCTAATTTGCATGATTGCAGGTTTATTAGCTAATAAAATCTACGTCCGATTATACTGCATTTGACGCTGGGTGACAAATAACGAATAGTGAAATTCTAGGAGAATATGATTATTTTCATGTTCCAATTCCATAATACAAAACGGTAATAATAAGTTTCAGAGTTAACAAAGAGTTACAAAGTAGTTATTAGTAAACGTAACATTTAATTCTGTATTATCAAGTTCTTCATCATCATATCTTTTTAAAATTTGTTCACATTGACTTGGTACCATTAGCGAAACATCATGATTCTTAACAATAATATTTTTTGTTTTAATAATAAGTTAGCAAGAGATGTGATCAAGTTCGTTCAGTTCTAATTAAGTCAGAGTTGGTATTATGAAGAATGCGTATTATTTTGTTTCGGTTCAAGTGTCTCTCGTACTGTTGAGAAACTTAAGTAATTGTCTGAGATGTACAACTAAGAGTCTCAGTCCCAATTAAATGCAAACAAGTTAAATATTTGATCAAACTGGCTTTGGGTCGTACGATACGACTCAACGATTCCATTAAGCTCTGTTGTCGATACTTCTGAAGAGTCCTTATTTGTGAATCACTCTGAAACCGACTTCGTAATGCTATGTTGTAGACTAAAATATCAGCAAAATCGCAATTAATTATTGTATAAAAGCACTGTATTACCAAATGTCGATTACAATTAATGCCAAACTCTTAAAGTAAAAACTTCGTTACATTTTAAAACATATCAGAGATGTTTTTAAAAATATCCCACCTCTGCCACCATTTGTGAAATTGATAAAATATAAACTCTTGTAACATAATTACTGACAATAAATATTAAATCCTCGATATAGACAATTCAAGCACACAGATATTACCGATCAATAAAGAAAAATACGTGCCATTGTCTCCAGTGGAATATATGTGAAAAAGTATAGAAAATAACATCAAAGTTAATTGAATCGAATATATGCATGGTCAATTAACAGTTGTCAATCAATCCAAGTAATTCGCTTTCATACAATGGGATATGAGATTCAAAAGCCGGGTATTTGACTGGCAAAGCTCTTTGCAGAAATGTATGCATGGATTACTTTTTAACTCGTTGAACAATGTAATCGTTATGGACAACAATTTGAAAAGTGAGCACGGAAACAGTGTAATCATTGTTTAGATATATAAATGCTACGAAATCCATGTTTTCATACTTTTAAGATAATTAATTTGTGTTTGGCATGAAAATTCAGTCTTCAAAATAGAATTGCAAATCAATAATAATAGAAAATCACGAATTATTACAACTTATTCGGCTTCCACTGGTTGAAAGAACAATACATAACCTGCAAGTGTTATTCTCACGGGGAAAATAATACATTATAAATATGTCATACATATGGAAAGAAATGATTCAACAGATCTTGAAACACACCTTCAAGACTTAGCTAATGAAATATATTTCCATGTAATGTAAGCAAATCATTATATTATTATAATGTTAGAAAGGTAAGAAAATCAATAAATTCAATTGGTACTTATTGAAAACCAACAATTACAATATTTTAATATGCAATAGTTTAAAAATTAAAGAAAATAATGACTTATTTGCACGGCTTGAAACGAACATCCCAAATATTTGAGTAAAAATCTTTGACGTAACCTTGGCGTTGGTCCTATTTATCAAATTAAAAGGCCTGAGAAAACATCAAACTATTCTCTTACGCGTCTTGTTTGTTGGAGAGATTTACACCAAAATCGGATGAAAATTTAACTTTGATTGGTTAAATCATTATTCCATGTGTTATAAAAAACCGGATTGAATAAATAACAACAAAATGTTTTGATGGATAAAGCTTATGGTGATCAAATATTGATATGTGATGTAAATTAGGCTAAATGGTATGAGAGAAGAAAACTGCCTCAGATTTAAGCTAGTCGAGTAAGTTATTTTTACGTGAGCTGTAATTGAATCATACGAGTGTGTAACTGCTGTAGTAGTAGATTAAAATTAGTTCAAACTACATAAGCGTTATGAAATGTGTAAACAATTTTCACGTTGGGTATTTTATTCTCTAGTCGCTCTAAATAATCCAAATCTCACCTGTACTAAACTTCTAGGACCATGAAAAGTTATGATCAAAAGCGTAGAATGGGAATATAAACAGACCATAAAAAACAAAATGTAAATATAATCATTCCTCAGTATCATAACAGAACCAAGACTCAGCAAAATGTTTTACTACTTTGTGTAGGGGCTGTAATTAACGACCAGTCAATAAATTCAATTGTTAAAAATATTCGCTGTTGTAATTGTTTCCACCTTAGACTCAGATAAAATAATTTCAAGGTGAATGAGCTTGCACGGTTGCAATAGTTTCTGTTTAGATAATCCGTTATTAATTTCGCTTGAACGTAATTGCATAGTTGACATCCATATTGAGTGCATTATGAGAGACAAAGATGCATAGAATATTCAACATGCACTGTTGATTGTCAAACGCAATCCAAACGTCGGACTTAACATCCTCAATGTAATTAATCAAATATTGATTGATTACATTAAATAAAACCAATTAGGTAAATTATTGTTCGGCGAGAAATATATTGGCTTCGCCTGAGGGTTCCATAACGAAATATGAGTATTGTGAGAGCGCACAGGTCTATAAAGTTAATCGTTTGAAAGGTTAGTATTTCTGTTACAGGTTAAAATATAATTTATTTACGCTTCGAGAGTATCTTCATCAAACAATTTTTATCGTGCAAATCGTAAGATACATTTGAGTGAAAGTTAATTGTACTTACGTAAGTGTGATCAGAGAAAGCAGACCCATCAAGTGAACGCCGGTGATTATCGCCATAGTCTGGTGTGAAGCAAATAGTCGGAAGAAAAACCGAAAACTTCGCATTTGCTTCATCCTTGGGCAGCAGTCAAAGTACTGACATTCACCTCAAGTGTCTTACAAATTGGACGAAATGTGTAATTAGTTTTTTAAACAATGTTCTATTCAATCAGTTTTTTTCATCAAACAAATTCAAATTGAAATTGTTTTCTATATTTTTTTAAGATCGCGAAAATTAATTTAAAATATAATAAAATTCATAAATATTTCATGATATTTATTAAGAATTTTTTTGAACTCAAATACTATTTCGTTGTTTATTAAAAATTGTTACGTGAATAAAATGGCAATATTTGACATGGCGTGACCGCGTGTGACGGTGTCGGCAAACCGTCTGACTCCGTCGGCGCCTCTGTTTGAGATAAAATACGCTCTTCATCCCCCTCTTCATCCCCCCACCCATCCTACTTCATCCCCCTTAACTTCACCTGTGGGTAGCCGCCACTCGCGCGCATGCTCGCCAATCATACAGACGTAAACGAAACAGTTCTTGATTTCGTCAAACTTGAGTTTTTTCCTTGATTGAAATGAAAGTAATAATCATCCTTTGTATTGTATTGTATTCTATTGTATTGTATAGTATTCTTTATTCAGCCATAAAATGTACAGAACATATGTGCAAGGTCAAAATATTCAAATAAAAAACATCATCATCATCGTCATCGTCAATTGATTAAAATCATTAGAGTCATTAAAATACATTAAAGGTAACTAAAACTAATTAAACAAATAACAAGTATTCGTCAACAAAATAAAATAATTCTCCAAAAGGAACTTTTTTAACATTGATAGCTAATTCAATTAATTTAATTGATCTTGTTCGTAACAAAATGAAACGTTCCTCGTAGAAAAATCTTGGTCATAATTATAGTTTAAAATTAGACGACAATTAATTGTAATACTATGAAAAACAGATCTGAAAATTCAATATAAATAACAAAAATGTATAACAAAATACTAATATGTCATTTAATAGAATGATTTAAAATTAAAGTTATGGGTGCCTTTTTCCACATGACATGGTCTACCATCGTCAGTTGTTTGTTGCCTTGTACTTCCATGGTGGTAAAGTGGGTGAAAGTAGCAGTGAACATATGACGGTGACTGTACCCGTCAGCTTTTATAGTGGCTATTCTACCCGTACTTCGTTCATTATAAACTTTGAACTTTCCCCAAGCATCAACAGTGCTTGTTTACTTCATTGAAGAAAAATTACGTTCATTTTAAGTTGAGTTTAAGTTAATTTTAAATTTTAATCCTATGTTAACAATTAATATTTATATACATAACCATATAAAATTTAAAAAAAAATACTCATTATATTATGTTGAAAACCAGCTAATAAGGGAGATAAGGATTAATGAGAGTGTGCGCACTGCACGACTTGGCTGAGTGGAGCGACCTCTCCACTAGATTAAGACAATTTATCAATCTATAGACATAGACAAATGTTTTTCATCGAATACCAAGATAATGAAAGTAGAATAGCTATGCGGACTTATTTGACGAATAATTAGAGCAGATATTGTTTAACCGCAAAGTTCTTACTATCCTTGGTTTAACCTGCCTTTAATGAAACTTCGTAGACGTTTTATCATTTGCTGTATACGCGCATAGGAAAATATAAACAACACGTAGCTACGCTAATGGTAGCAATATCGAATAACTCTTTACTCTATCGGGATATCGCAAAGGCAGCTCTCAACCGGGAAAAGCTGCACTTGTCCAACAACTAATGTGTATATCTTCAAAATAACTCCTATATTGTGTACCGATATTCTACAACAAGTCTATCATGAGAATGCATGAGAAAATACTATAAGTATTTTATAATAGATATAAGTTATAAGTTTCGCGCAGTAAAAGGTTAAAACAATCGATCTCCTGTTAGGCTTCAGCACTGTAAGGATCATTTCAGGAGACATATCAGCAACTTTGTACAAAATTGATTTGTATCGATTCAATTACGTGATCTGTCGGGTAAAACGTTTCAAATCGAAGAAAGCAAAGAGCGCGAGGGTCAAGCAATAAAATTCGAAAGGGGACGCTTTCATCGCTTACTTAATGACAGTGTCAAGAAATTGTCCTCCATCAAGAGAAAAAAGAACTTGGCAAAAAGAGTAAAAGATAAAGTCTAAAAAAAATGTTGGTTGATTTAATCTAACATTTTGAAGTTCGGTCAGATCGGTCGTCTGTGTGATTTCACTGTGTCCACTCAGCAATGTTCTGCTCATTAAGCCAGGACATTTGCTTGACGTTATCTCTTCGACGAACACTCCATGTTTTTCTCATTCGATCGTCCGTTCCAATCGCAATTCTGTCAACTACTTGGATCATTTCGATGATTCATTTGCGAGTATATGTAGACAAATATTGAATAACGTAAATCACAAGCGTAATATTACATTCTGAAAAATATGTATTGTAGATCTTCTCAAGTTTTTAAATTAGTCTTGTCCAACAAAAAAAAATAATAAAAAGGTTAATTCACCACGGAATAGAGGTACTTTTAAACGATCATATAATGGACTTCTACCTTGACGCGGTGGTGGGGCTAAAGGGCCCGCCTCACATTTCAGGTTGGTCCCAACTAAGTGCAGTCCAGGGTCGACCTAGTCCCATGCCCTCCCCTCGGGCCGGCCTCTCCCCTCGAGATGGTAGCCCCCCTGAATTCGGGTCCCACCGGCCCGATACCCCCCCCCCCCCCCCTGGCCTGTCCCCATTCTGAACTGGCTTTCCCACCAGTTTCAGACTCCCCCGGATCGGAACCGTTAGGTCGACCCCTCTCCATGTCTTTCACGTATAATCAACAAAGTTAAAAGTAAATATTAATGTGCGCAAAATGACCTAGTGTCGACGCGCCGTTAAACAATAATAATCTTATCAAATCTAATCTTAAAATGGATTAAAAATTCAAGTTCAATAATGAATGTTCATCATGTTACTTCATAGAGCTGAAAGCAGATTTGATTTCTACAAATATGCGTATGTAACACTGCATGTACCGTCTCATCACACATGACTCATTAATTAGTTAATTTTAAATCAAACCAACAGAGAAATGGGGTAAAACATAGTGGAAAGGTGTATCATTGCATTGCTCTACCCTAATAGTGCCTCCACCGTCCTCATAAAACAAATCTACTTGATTCTTGACCCTAGATCGATGTACCATAAATGGAGAGTGATGATACACTCACTGATTCACTGTAATCTTGAAATCACTATTCTCATGAAAAAGGAGTATATTATTGTATTAATGTAATGTTTTAATAGGTAGTACCTATATTATGAAAATTTTATAATTTTGGGACTTACACTCTAAAACTTATTGCTTTTTTAGACATTTTGATATTTTCTGATTGCAATTATATTCGTACTGCACATACTGAAAAATGAAACCCTACTTGAATTTTGTGCATTTTTACTAGCGGCAACCAATCAATAATACTATTTATAAATATTCAATTTTCTTTTAATCTCCCATGATAGAAAATAATGAGAATCCATTTATTTTTATTCGCTTGTTAATGAAAGTATAATGTTTCCTCTTAGTGGCTACAAACTCTAGCCTTCGGCGAGCTGAGCTCTTTTCTGTAAGTAATCAAACATTTGGTTGTTTGCAATCAAATTCTTGGGAATTTATATTAAACACATTGTTTGTAAACATTGTGTTCGGTTAGATTTTCTGTTTGTTCGAGACTTCTAACAGCGTTAGTATACACTGTTGTACAGTCGCGGAAATATGTTCTAAAAGTTACTTGACTCTTATGGCTATTACCTACTCTCTAACAGGCTCATGCTCAAAAGAATCTCCAGATCTATGGATGCAGTACGCAGAGTCTACTGGATTCTGTTCAAAAGATTATTTGCGCGCGGTCTTGTGGCGTTGAGGACTGACATCCGCAAATATCTACACTTGCGGACGCAACTTCTTTTGAGCATGAAGCTGTAAGGGTGAATTTCTAGCAACTTAGTATAATAATTACGACCTTAGTGGCGAATCGCAATATGGCCGAAATATTCAAGGACTTTTTTCAATTAGCAGGTTTCTTTATTGACTACGTTTATACAATATAATATTAGACACGTCACATATTTATACCTACACTAAGAACTTTGACTAAAATCAGTTGTTCCGCAATCTCTATTAATAACTAAGTATTAATAGGATGTTTAGTTTTTAGTATTATTGTTGTGTAAATTCTTCCTTTTAGTGTATTAGAAATGTATTTTTGTGTTTATTATAAATTGTAAGTTTTATAATTAGTGCAGCCCCGCAGACAAGCCAGGCTATTGGTTTAGCGGGACTACTAACACATGTAATTTTTATTTTTCTAAATAAAAACAGAATAAAAAACCCTTAACAGTCTATCTTTGCCTGCTACACTGTATAATTGGTGTTTTCCATATTCCAGGGGAACGCTATAGGTCAACGGTTCCTAAACTTTTCTATTCCACGGACACCCTTAAAATATCTATTATTGTCGCGGACCCTCAAATCTTTTCTCAACATTTTTTGCAAACTTACCCCTTTCACCATTGGTCATTATAATTCCCCGTTCCCAGATATAGTATAACTTTAACTCAAGAGTGTATTGAAAATAATATAAACTGAATGTTATTTTATATTTTTAAATATTTTATTATATTAGTAAAAGAAAACTAATTTATTAGGTATTCAATATTTCATTCACTTTTCTGTGAATATCCTCAGTTCACACTTCCTCACTCAGTTCTTGGGATACCCTGAAGCAAAGCTCTTAACTTTTATATTTCGCGCGCCAAGTTCCAATTCCGGTTACTTTTGCGTCTCCCCTCATAAACAAAACTTATAAACGGGAGAGAAGCATATACCTGTATTTGCTAGTCTGTATTTTGAGGAAAACAGTTTGCGCACGAGACAAAGTGAGGACTAGAGGGAGGGCCCCCGGCGAAATGCAAGTTCGGGACGTACATGCCCGGTAAAGTATCACTCCACATTAGGAGACAACGGGAGAAGACGTACACACTTACACAAATGCATACCAATATTTGTATTGGATTTATATTTTAAATGTTAATGTTATGGTTATTTCTTAAAGTCTTCTCCAATCCAAGTTTAAGAATCGCTGCTATAGATAAACCATAATTTAAAGCTATTTTAAATTTTTTTATGGGTCATAAAGTCATATTGTTTTGCAACTAGGTTAATGGAAACGATAATTGATTTAAAAAGTGGTTAGGAGAAGGTTGGAAAGTGGGGAGGAGAAGTCGTGGCCTAATCGTAGGGAACATCCCAGCATTTGCCACGAAATCCTTTAGTCAGGAAGGTCTCCAGCCAGCTTCCTCATCCTCAACCTCCGCTCTCATTTCCTTTTTTACGAAGCGTTTATATTTACAGTGAATAAAAACGATCTTATACAAATTATGACTTTACAAGAGCGGTATGGGAGGTAAAGGTTCACATATTTTTTTATGTACTACTTTTATGTTTAAATGTGCTTTTCATTTTATATTTATTTATTTATCTAAAGAAATCGCGATTCCTTCACGATCAAGATTTACGGTGATTTCTTTAGATTATTATATTATATAGTATTGAAATTTGATTGAGAATCAACTAATACTCATTCTGAAGTCAGTAACCTAATGAAAAGAAAATAAGTTCTTGGCTCATAAAACTGAAAGAGTTCCCTACAAAATTCACATTAAAAAAGACCACGTTATTTTTCAAAGATCCAATAGTACCTAATAGATACCCAATAGTACTTTAGTAAGCTTTTAAAAGTGGTTGCGTTTATATTGAGAAAAATAAGAAATAGTTTTCTTCTTATTTTATTTTGAAATGAGTGAAAACCCCGAACAGCGTTTTAAAAATGGACTTAGATGCGTCCGAAACTATGTATTTCACTTTCATAGAGTTTATATAACAGTTCTGAAGCTTCCAACCTCCACGACTATTTATAAGTTTCTGAAAGTTTATATTTTGAAGGAACGTTGGGTTTTGTTTTGGAGGAAGTGAGTGGAACTAAAAATTTCTCAGAAACTTCTCGTAAATTCCACACAAAGTCCATACGATGACAACAAAACGTTGTGACCACTTGTACATTGTTCTGTTTTGTAACACCAATGAGAGTGATTTAACCATTCATTTCTCTTCCATATGATATGATTCTTGTACACATGAATTGCTGTCAATAAGCTTAAATCAATCAATATAGGATTAGGGAAGTGATACAAATCCTGTTTTTAGGACTTTTGGAAAGGCTTACAGGCCTTGGATTTCTTTTTATTGAAAGTGACATACCCCGTCGTTTGCATTTAGTACTCATTTATGTGTCAAAAGCAACTTCAAGCACTTGGGATTAAAATGTCAAAAATGGATGGATTTCATGGTAGTACAGGAACTTGATGCGAGTCAAGTGTCAGAAGTCTCTCTCATATTATACCGTGTTATTTTCGGCAATGGTCAGCAAAGTAATAAAAAATATGAGTTCGCATAGACTATAGTGCAGAAATGCGCATGCTAGCTATAAAATATAGAAATAAAACATTTGCCAGGACTTAAATTATAGACGCCTTGATTTCCCTTGAATCCCTTGTACAGGTTTTATGTTTGTGGATAATACTTGCCAAGTGACTATTTTTTAAGTTTATTTTTACTGATTCTAAGTCAACCTTAGCTTATCAATCATTTTGTAAGTTCATTTAAAAAAAATCTTACAATCCTTATTTTTAATATGTTGTGTTCTGGATTACTAGATTATTTTTGATACGTATAAGCTATCTATCCCCCTAGAAGCGAATTTCACTATCAAATAAATGCGGTAAATTTTTTGACTTTAGCCATGTCTTGAATAACTCATTCATGTAGGGTTTATAGTCAATTTCAGTTTGACACAATCCCAGAAATTGATATCCACCATTTTTTCGATCAATGTGCTTTAAGCTTTATTTCCCTTATTCACTGACAACTCTGATTATCCTCAATAAAAACTACGCTGTTCGTGCCATTAATACCTAAAGGTACAAAGCAAATGCAATCTGTTTGTCGTGCTCAATTGGTTGTGAAAATCACCTTTAAACCGACATATTTTGAATAACGACAATGGCTGCAGTTACATCTGGCTTTGACGTACCGCTTATTTCTTTTAGTCTTTTACATTGAACATTCTAGGATGTATGAAAAGGGCACTTTGAATAGGTTATTAAAAATCAATTTTAGTTCTGTGCAATCAATATAATAATAGTGCTCCAAACCTAGATTTTTTAGATTTTTTTTAAATTGAAATTTTAATGAAAACACGTGTTTATGAATGTACTACTTATTAACAAAGCCCTGACGATAATTATTATCAATTTACAGTGAGATTAAATCATGCGATTTAATAGAAAAACATTATCAGCTTCCGTTGGGACTAAAGTATTGTTCTCCTAGTCCAAGGCTTGTCCCGCAATGTTATTGGTACATTAATAACCGGATTAACTATAAACATATTAGCTATTTGTGATATTAGATAGTCTATACCAACCTAATACAGCCTATAAAACGCACAACTCGACTGGAAATCGAAACCAGATCCGTAGAGTATGGTAATCACTTTGGTCGAATTATCATATCGTCATTGTGATCAATAATAGGGGTTTCGTTTCTTTCACTAATTCATATTACAGCCTAGTTTCCGATAATATATTCATTGAATATCAGGCCTGAGCCCAGGCAATCTTATACCTCTAAACATTATATAAAAATTAGTATTTTATGGTCTAAATGAGGTCGTGATATTTTTCGTTTATTAATTTTAATTAAAAGCTTATATTTAAGTAAATTAAGGTATAATTCTAAGGAATGAAACGAAAGATAAACCCCATTTTCTATATAAAAGAAAAGTTCAGTCATGAAGGGTTGTGTACACTTAAATGGCTGTATTAAGTTTTAACTTAATACTAGTTACGATTTAGTTACGATCCGAGTCAAAACCACTGTGTTCATATAAATTCTGAAATATATTACAAACATAATTACTTTATAACCATTACTTAAATTAATGTATCTTTTATTGCTTAAGAATTCATAATTATATAGCTGACATATTTTTGTTATTACGAAAGTAAAAATATTTAAAATGATGCAGTACGTTACCTCTATATGTCCTGATAAAACTTACCCCCTATCGCGACTACCAGTTGTACACTGACGTAGTATAAGTTGCCTAACTTATATTTGTGTATAGAGTGGTGATTTGCAAGACTGGTTTTATCACTGTCTTTTATCACAACATAACGAAGAGGCTATACACAAACACTAGGTACATAAATGAATAATACTCTACATTTAAATTGGTTGATGTTATGATTAACTCAATGCAGGCAAAATCTAAAAATAAGGTTATTATATTATTGGTGTCACAGATAGTGATAGATTTTATTACCGCCAATTTCAAGTTTGGTGTACTCTATGTTTATGACTCTGGCTGCATACAGCTTTGGATTAGAATGTAACATTGCAAATATGGGCTACGGTACTCGTTCTGGCCGTTATGATCATGATCTGTGATAAATCCAGACATCCCCCCCCCCCCCCCCCCCCCCCCCCCCGAGCCCATAGTCATCAATCAATGTTTTCTTCCCCACTCGAAAGGACTTGTAAAATGAAGTTAAAAGTTGGCTGTTTTCATTTCCAAAAATCGTTATAAAATTCGTACCATTCCATTATGAGCAATGTGAAGAATAATTCGCGTAGATAATTTGTGAGTCGACCATAGTTGCTTATAATATAAATACCAACTAAGTGTGGTATATCTACTAGTATACAATATTTGTGCCCAAATAAATTAAGCTACAAAATTAAATTCTACAAATTCTTTCATCTATTTCGAAAATGTTCTCAGGGCTAGTGACCCGGACCCGCGTGTGGCTGGGGACCCTCCCCCAGCCCCCCCCCCCCCCCCCATTGCTTTAATGCTTACATGTGTGTGTGGAGTTTCTCCGTTGTTAAACAATACTATAACATATAAGATTATAAAATACTGTTTTGTACACTTGCTGTGCCCTACCTACATTTATTTTCATTTGCTCCTCTCCCCCCCTCCCCTACCCTTCCGCCCAACCAATGAGAAAAATACATGAAATCATCGCTGATCATGATCACCAGCCCAAGATCTCTAATTATTCGCAGCAAGTTTGATTCATGAGAAAATAACATGTGAAAGTATACGACGCTACGAGACTGCACTCTCTGAAGATTCTTCATACTTCACAGCATACCAAGACGTCTAGGCCCGCGCTCTCTCCCCGGACCCAGAGAATTGAGATACATGACTCGTTCAAGTACACTAAAGCATTCTGAGTTAGCTTTACATGGTTTAAAATGAATTTGTCACAAGATGAGATTGCTACTTTAAACTAGGATGCATAGTTATATCACTAAATGTTACATTATTTCTTAAGGAGCAATGAATCATACAGATAAACTCAAACAAGTTATGTTAATCTCTGTTATTATGAATTAATAACATTTCTCTGGCAAAACTGTAGGATGAAGTAAGGAACACATTTTTCAGACGATGATGTTTACTTATTATGTAACAAGGTATGGTCGCACAAAATTGTCTAAACAATGAAACAATACAAAATATTTACTATTTTATGAAAACATCTGCAACGTTTTCAAGGTATAGGTAGGTACCTAAGGTCCGTGTCACACGGAATTGTCCGCTAAGATATTTTGAATACCCCTTGTCCGAGAGAGAGGGATGGTCTCAGAAGACCACGCGATCGCTCACAGCGACTGAGGGATGGACAAAAAACAGGTTATTTGCAAAAAAATTAGGGGCCGAGTCTGGCGGACAACTCCGTGTGACACTGACCATACATGAAAAATTTATTTCTGCTATTGTAAATTTACACTATTTATTTAATTTTGCCTTTTTAAAATGCAGTGTTGTGAAGTAACATGATACAAAGTAACATGTTACTGGTAACATGCTACTTTTTTCAAGTAAAAGTTACTGTAACATTTTAAAATATTCTTTATTCCCCTTATTTAGTTCGGATAGTTAAATTAATAAAACTCTTAAGACTTTTCACGAACTATTCTTTATTTAAATCAATATTAAATATTGATTTAAATAAAGAATAGTTCGTGAAAAGTCTTAAGAGTTTTATTAATTTAACTGTAACATGTTACTTTAAAAATAAAGTAATTGTAATTGTATTCAGTTACTTTCTTTATTGAAAATTGTAACTGTAACTTTTATCCCGTTACAATTTTGAGTAACTTTACTGAAATGTAACATGTTACATTTAATCCATCACTGAATAATGTAAAACGTCCGATTTATTAGAAAATTGTAAAAATCAACCCTCTATAAGGCATAAAATTTCAAAAACATTCTAAAAAGCCGCTGGACTGGACTGTTTTCTTGTCCTGCCAGCCCTGTTCACTATCTTCAGTTATCAATCACAACGTAATTCAATCTCTTCAAATGTAAAAAAATTCAAGGAAAAATGCTTCCAAATTGAAAGTAACTGTGAAAGTAACTGCTGTCAATATGAAAGTAACTGTAACTTAACACTGATACTTTTCGTTCGAAAAGTAACTGTATCGGTGTTACTTTTGAAACCCCTGTAACTGTAGCTGTAACACTGTTAGAATTTTGAGCAAGTAACTGTAACTGTAACACTGCTACATTTTAAAAGTAACTTTGACTACACAGTTAAAATGTGAAGATTCATGTTGTAAAATAAAAATATCAACTCTCGTATAGCCTAAATTCCTGACTGAGAACTTTTGCGTGGTTTCCCTCAGTCGAGATCCTAGGAAGGTTACTAACTATAAGGTAAGTAACAGGTCCATACTTACACATCTCTCACCTTCCCAATCATTAGGCACGAAATCATCTAGCTGTCGATTCGTCAATAAACAACGTCAAAAAGTGACTCAATGCTAGTACGAAATATCTAATATCAGAACGTATGATGATACATTAAAAAGTGTCAACTGTTTTAGGAGTGAATTTTTCATTACTAATTTAGAGCGATATCGTCTCAATTATATAAAGCATGAACTTGCTTTATATGTTAATTTTTCATTTTGCAAATGTCTCTTGGATTTGTTGTTATGCCATGATAGTTATGTGGATAGTGTTAGTTATAGAACATGCGGAACATAATACTTGCAATTATCTACCCTATCTCAGGACCCATTTATCTTAGTGGTGTCTCAATTATATAATAGTTATTAATTACCTACTGTAATTATGATCTTCATACCCACGGCTACTCCGACAATATTCCAGGGCAATCAATTAATTAACTAACTAATTAATTGTATGCAATTAAGTCTTTACATATGTGTAACAAATCAAATGGACTGCAGTGATTGAGGGGAGAAGATTAATATGCCTACTCGTAATATTATGCTACAGGTACTGTGAAAACCAGCTTTTTCACTAATGGGTTCAGCAGCATTGAAAAACGGCACTTGAGAATAAATTGAATAGCTCTAGGGGATACAAAGTAATTAATAATGGCGCTAAAAAATTTCACTGAAATGTGCATTTTGTATGTATTTATTATTATAGACATTAACATGGCAATAACTGTATAGAGTATCGTTACATATAGCAATTATGTTCTAACATATCAAATAGGTACCTAGCTAGAACACAGGCAGAATAATCACATTTTGAAATATTGAAAACTAATACAGTACATAACACTAAGGTATGAGTTCACATTGGAAAAGGGTTCCTCCAACTTTTGTTGGCGTGTGTTTCTTTTTTAGGATTAAAATAATGAAGAAAGTGGACAAGGTAGTTTCTTAGAATACAGATGTAGGGAAGGCTGCTGGGCCCAGATTCACAAAGCTTTTCCCCCGGGGTTTTAAAATAACCCTCCTTCTTTCACATACACCAAAGTGGGTTAAAGATTCCCCCGGGGAAAAAGCTTTGTAAATCCGGGCCCTACGTTTAAAATACTTCTCGTTGTAATATCGTTTTGGAAAGAAAGGGTTTAATTAATCAAAGCAAAACATTCGCGCAAACTATAAACAACATTGCACTTCTTTTGTTCAAGAAGAAAACAAGAGAAACATAGGAAAAATGGAGATTTGATGTGAAGTTAACAAAGATAGTAATATATCTAGTGGAGCGGTCGCTCCACCCAGCCAAGTCGTACAGTGCACTCACTCTCACTCAACATACCGTAAATGCCTAAACTGAGGAGCAGACCAACCACTTTTACTGTAAAAGCCCTATCACACTGAGTTGCAACCCGTGTATGGAACCGGCGGTTGGAAAATATGGTTGCCCGCGCATGTGCAGAGACTGAATTTGGTGAACCCACGGGTTGGTTTGAAAAAGAGAGAAGTCTCTATTTTTCCGGTTCCAACAATTTGTTGTGGCACCACGTGACGTGAACTGACCAATAGAATGCTATAAATAATAGCTATAAATCATATTTATCAGATGAATATTTAACTTGAACATGTGTATGGATAAATAGTGCGTATTATTATTAACTTGTACTTACTTAAATGTCTTTCTTTCACAAGTAATCACTCTAAATATGAGATTTGGATTGCCGCTGTCAGATTTGTTATTCCCTATAGTTTTTTGTAGGTTACTATGGCAACCTTTTCCGGAACCGGAAACGGTGCTTTCTGCGCAACTCATGAGTGTCAATTGTGAACCAACCAACATCAAACCAAACAGTTGCGTGTGATAGGCTTTTGCCTCGTTTTGCAACAAAAGTTTCCATACAAGAGTTCCAACCACGGGTTGCAACTCAGTGTGATACCCACTTAAGCAATAACAATATGGCATTTTCGGCCTACTAGATCTCAAAATTGGGAAATCTCCGATTTTCGGCCTGCACATGGTCGCGATCTTTTGCGTGAACGACGCCATTTTGTGCGCTAGCGGAAACCAGCGCGCGCGGCGCAACTCTGGCGAACATTCTATTTACGTTCCGCGCACATGGTCGCCGAAGTTTATTTGCTAATAAAAAGGTACTCCCTCTCGTTCTAAAACGTACCAATTAGCTTTATTTCTTGTCCACTACACACATTTGTTTAGTGTTAATAATTGCCAGTTATTATTACCATGGACCCACAGCGAGTTCGACCCGATGTTCAATGGCCGGGGGAATGGTAATAGCCCTGATGGAAGTTTTAGGCAAACAGATTCATCACCCTCAGATCAATTTATGATAATGACGAACATGATGGAGAGCCATCAACGTATGATGATGGATTTGATAACCAGACTGGTACCCCAGGCACAGGCCCAGGTACCACAACGACAGGCCCAGGCACCACTACCCCTCCTGAACTACAAGGTCATGCCCGATCTCATGAAGAACGTAGTCGTCTTCAACGGAGATGAGAGCGGCATGAAGGCAGCAGAGTGGATACGAGACTTCGAGTCGATCGCCAACGATTCCTCTCAATTTGAGTCAGCAAGGGCTCACATGGTCGGCGCAGCACGTCACTGGTTCGTCAGGCTGCGGAACAAGGGCATCAACACCTGGCCCGAGTTCGTGCTGAACTTCAAGAAGACCTACAACGCCAACGCCTGTATGCTGGAACTTTGGAGACGACTTCAGAATCGTTTGCAAGTGAAGGGTGAGTCGACGCATTTGTATTTCCAAGAGGTGTCGAGGCTGTGTGAAGAGCTCCATCTGCCCTTCAAGGACATCAAGAGACAGCTCTTGAGTGGACTCTGGTCCATGCAACTTTGTGCCCAGCTGAGTGCTCGCAGCCACACCGATCTCGACGAACTTTTGGCCGACATCAGAGAATTTAAAGAGCTGGATCTGGAACGGTCAGATCGCCTCCAGAAGCGGCCAGTCTCAACGCCGTGCTCAACACCGAGCTCAACGCCGAGCTCCGACAAGCCGATACCACGAGCAACTCCCCAGGTCGCAGGAACTACATCTTCCTCAACAGGGTCTGCATATCGCCAGCCAGCAGAGAAGTTGTCGAAGAATCCGAACACACAACTCGACAGAACTTGAAGGAACTGGAACGCAGCAGGTGAGACGAAATGCTTCAATTGTTTTGTATTTGGCCACATCTCACGTGACTGCCCTCAGCCGAAGTTGTTCAAGATGGCCGACACGGGTGGACGTGCTTCGGATCTGGTGAAAAGTAAAATCGAAGTGTTTCCTTTGAAAGAGTTGAGAATAGAACTTACGAAGATTGGACTGAGCAAGGAGGGCAAGAAAGAAGAACTTACCGAAAGACTCATTTCTGCAGTGTCCGCGACATTGGAGCTGTGTGTGTGTTTTGGTCTCGAAATAGGCCTTCCAAAGGACGAGCCGGTCGACAGTGCGATCAAGGTGGGTGTAACTAATAATAGTAGGCTAGTAGCTAACTGGACTAAATTTAGACTAGTCTAAATTTAGACTAGTCTAAAATTAGTCCAGTTTTCAATTCAATTTAGACTAGTCTAAAATTAGACTAGTCTAAAAAACAAGTCATGCAGATATGATTTTGGACATGGCTGTACAAGGAGGAGCTTAGACCAGTCACTCTTTAGGCGAGTTTTTAGGCGAGTTTTTATCACTGAATAGAAGATCTAGGCCAGGTTATGTCACCCAATCAAAAGTTTAGACCAGTTTTTAATCACAAAAATCAGCTTTTAGACCAGTTTATATCGCAAAATAGAAAATTTAGGCGATTTTTTTTTTACCAAATCAAAAGTTTAGACCAGTTTTAAAACACAGAAATCAACTTTTAGACCAGTTTATATCGCAAAATAGAAAATTTAGGCGAGTTTTTTTCACCCAAACAAAAGTTTAGACCAGTTTTTAATCACAAAATTCACTTTTAGACCAGTTTCTATATCAAAATAGCAAATTTAGGCGAGTTTTTTTTACCAAATCAAAAGCTTAGACCAGTTTTAAAACACAGAAATACGCTTTTAGACCAGTTTGTATCGCAAAATAGAAAATTTAGGCGAGTTTTTTCCACCCAAACAAAAGTTTAGACCCGTTTTTAATCACAAAAATCAGCTTTTAGACCAGTTTATATAGCAAAAAAAAATTAGGCGAGTTTATTTTACCAAATCAAAAGTTTAGACCAGTTTTAAAACACAGAAATACACTTTTAGACCAGATTATATCGCAAAATAGAAAATTAAGGCGATTTTTTTTTTACCAAATCAAAATTTTAGACCAGTTTTAAAACACAGAAATCAACTTTTAGACCAGTTTATATCGCAAAATAGAAAATTTAGGCGTTTTTTTTTACCAAATCAAAAGTTTAGACCAGTTTTAAAACACAGATATACACTTTTAGACCAGTTTATATCGCAAAATAGAAAATTTAGGCGAGTTTTTTTCACCCAAACAAAAGTTTAGACCAGTTTTAATCACAAAAATCAGCTTTTAGACCAGTTTATATCGCAAAATAGAGTTCTTTTCACCCAAACAAAAGTTTAGGCCAGTTTTTAATCACAAAAATCAGCTTTTAGACCAGTTTTTATCTCAAAATAGAAAATTTAGGCGAGTTTTTTTTTACCAAATCAAAAGTTTAGACCAGTTTTAAAACACAGAAATCAACTTTTGGATCAGTTTATATCGCAAAATAGAAAATTTATGCGATTTTTTTTTTTCACCTAAAGAAAAGTTTAGACCAGTTTTAAAACACAGAAATCAACTTTTAGACCATTATATATTACAGAATAGAAACTTAGGTGAGTTTTTTTGCACCAAAATTAAAGTTAAGACCAGTTTTTAATCACAAAAATAAACTTTTAGACCAGTTTATATCACAGAATAGAACTTAAGGCAAGTTTTTATCACCAAAATACAAGTTTTGACCAGTTTTTAATCACAAAAATCAACTTTTAGACCAGTTTAAATCATAGAATATAACTTTTTTCGAGTTTTTATACCAAATCAAAAGTTAAGACCAGTTTTAAAACACAGAAATCAACTTTTAGACCAGTTTATATCACAGAATAGAAACTTTAGGCGAGTTTTTGTCACAAAATTAAAAGTTTAGACCAGTTTTTAAACACAATCATCAACTTTTGGACCAGCTTATATCATAGAATAGAAGTTTTAGGCGAGTTTTATTTAAAATATATATATATATATATATATATATATACAGTTTATATCACATCGAAATTTTAGGCGAGTTTTATTCACCAAAATAAAAGTCTAAACCAGTTTGTAAACACAAAAATCAACTTTTAGGCCATTAGCATGATTTTTTTAGATGTATGAAAAGTCATGGTTCCAACCTCGCAACCCTAGCTGGGGGCGGGGGCGAAAGCTAAATCGACGGCTTAAAAAAAATTCTGAAAAAATTGGCACACAAAAATTGGATCATGGAATTTGAAAATAAGAAAACAAAAATACCGAAAACCGCCATCTTGGAAGAAAAAAGGATACGATTAGAATTTTTAAACGAGCGAAGCGAGCGTCTCCTTTTGGCTCTTTTGGCACGGACCTCTGTTTTGTTTTTGTATTTGTTTTTGTTTTTTCTGCTAATAGCCGATACACAGGTCGCACCGTTTCACCTATCGATCTGAAATTTTGCACACATGTAAAACCAACCTTCTCTTTTTGCAGACCCTAATTTTTTTGAAATCCATTTATTGGTTAAATTTTAAATAAATATCTCCTGATATGCTGAAAAATGTAAACGGTCTTCGATTATTCTGATCAAACTCACTCATGTATTTTAAAACTGGTCTAAACTTTTGATTTGGTAAAAAAAAACTCGCCTTTATGTTCTATTTTGCGATATAAACTGGTCTAAAAGCTAATTTTTGTGATAAAAAACTGGTCTAAACTTTTGTTAGGGTGAAAAAAACTCGCCTAAATTTTCTATTTTGCGATATAATCTGGTCTAAAAGTGTATAACTGTGTTTTAAAACTGGTCTAAACTTTTGATTTGGTAAAATAAACTCGCCTAAATTTTCTATTTTGCGATATAAACTGGTCTAAAAGCTGATTTTTGTGATTAAAAACTGGTCTAAACTTTTGTTTAAGTGAAAAAAACTCGCCTAAATTTTCTATTTTGCGATATAAACTGGTCTAAAAGTTGATTTCTGTGTTTTAAAACTGGTCTAAAATTTTGATTTGGTAAAAAAAAACTCGCCTAAATTTTCTATTTTGCGATATAAACTGGTCTAAAAGCTGATTTTTGTGATAAAAAACTGGTCTAAACTTTTGTTTGGGTGAAAAAAACTCGCCTAAATTTTCTATTTTGCGATATAATCTGGTCTAAAAGTGTATTTCTGTGTTTTAAAACTGGTCTAAACTTTTGATTTGGTAAAATAAACTCGCCTAAATTTTCTATTTTGCGATATAAACTGGTCTAAAAGTTTATTTCTGTGTTTTAAAACTGGTCTTAACTTTTGATTTGGTAAAATAAACTCGCCTAAATTTTCTATTTTGCGATAAAAACTGGTCTAAAAGCTGATTTTTGTGATTAAAAACTGGTCTAAACTTTTGTTTGGGTGAAAAAAACTCGCCTAAATTTTCTATTTTGCGATATAATCTGGTCTAAAAGTGTATTTCTGTGTTTTAAAACTGGTCTAAACTTTTGATTTGGTAAAATAAACTCGCCTAAATTTTCTATTTTGCGATATAAACTGGTCTAAAAGCTGATTTTTGTGATTAAAAACTGGTCTAAACTTTTGTTTGGGTGAAAAAAACTCGCCTAAATTTTCTATTTTGCGATATAAACTGGTCTAAAAGTTGATTTCTGTGTTTTAAAACTGGTCTAAAATTTTGATTTGGTAAAAAAGAACTCGCCTAAATTTTCTATTTTGCGATATAAACTGGTCTAAAAGCTGATTTTTGTGATAAAAAACTGGTCTAAACTTTTGTTAGGGTAAAAAAAAACTCGCCTAAATTTTCTATTTTGCGATATAATCTGGTCTAAAAGTGTATTTCTGTGTTTTAAAACTGGTCTAAACTTTTGATTTGGTAAAATAAACTCGCCTAAATTTTCTATTTTGCGATATAAACTGGTCTAAAAGTGTATTTCTGTGTTTTAAAACTGGTCTAAACTTTTGATTTGGTAAAATTAACTCGCCTAAATTTTCTATTTTGCGATATAAACTGGTCTAAAAGCTGATTTTTGTGATTAAAAATTGGTCTAAACTTTTGTTTGGGTGAAAAAAACTCGCCTAAATTTTCTATTTTGCGATATAAACTGGTCTAAAAGTTGATTTCTGTGTTTTAAAACTGGTCTAAAATTTTGATTTGGTAAAAAAAAATCGCCTAAATTTTCTATTTTGCGATATAATCTGGTCTAAAAGTGTATTTCTGTGTTTTAAAACTGGTCTAAACTTTTGATTTGGTAAAATAAACTCGCCTAAATTTTTTTTTTGCGATATAAACTGGTCTAAAAGCTGATTTTTGTGATTAAAAACGAGTCTAAACTTTTGTTTGGGTGAAAAAAACTCGCCTAAATTTTCTATTTTGCGATACAAACTGGTCTAAAAGCGTATTTTTGTGTTTTAAAACTGGTCTAAGCTTTTGATTTGGTAAAAAAAACTCGCCTAAATTTGCTATTTTGATATAGAAACTGGTCTAAAAGTGAATTTTGTGATTAAAAACTGGTCTAAACTTTTGTTTGGGTGAAAAAAACTCGCCTAAATTTTCTATTTTGCGATATAAACTGGTCTAAAAGTTGATTTCTGTGTTTTAAAACTGGTCTAAAATTTTGATTTGGTAAAAAAAAACTCGCCTAAATTTTCTATTTTGCGATATAAACTGGTCTAAAAGCTGATATTTGTGATTAAAAACTGGTCTAAACTTTTGATTGGGTGACATAACCTGGCCTAGATCTTGTATTCCGTGATAAAAACTCGCCTAAAAACTCGCCCAAAGAGTGACTGGTCTAAGCTCCTCCTTGTACAGCTATGTCCAAAATCATATCTGCATGACTTGTTTTTTAGACTAGTCTAATTTTAGACTAGTCTAAATTGAACTGAAACTGGACTAATTTTAGACTAGTCTAAATTTAGACTAGTCTAAATTTAGTCCAGTTAACGTCTTCCCTAATAGTACTGTTGACTATCACGTCGAGTTGATGAAGAACATTATTTCCGAGAAGGATTAACGTCTTGCCTCTCAAGAAGAAATAAACCAGCTACTACGAGATAAAATTGAATATCTGTCAAAATGCGCGACAGCAAGTCACGATACTACTGAAAAGAACAGGAGCATGGCATCTGCACTAAAGGCGGCAATTTCGAATAACGCAGGCAGCTCGTACGCCAACCAGATCAAGATGCCACTAAACCAGTTTCCCCCCCTCCAGTTCTCCCCCCGAGTCACCGACCGGGTCAAAGCATTTGAGGCGAATGATACTACGGTTGATAAGCAGCCAGCTGATAAAACCACGGCTGGTAAATCATCAACAATAACAACACCAACTATCGACTTGTCGGGCGAGGAATGGTTGACAGGAGCTGACGAAGACACGGAACTCTTCAAGGAGGATGACTTCACGAAGGTCAGAAGAAGACGCAAGCAACATTTCACACTTGGCACAGCAACAACTGGTAGCAACGGCAACGGACTGGCGGTGGCTGCAAGAAAAAGTTTCCTCCACGTGTGGAGACTCCACAAGAATGTTAAGTGTGACGAAACGATAAAATGCATTAAAGACCAGTGCGCGGTTACAGACAATATAGATGATGTAATCACTTGTGAGCAACTTAACGCCAGAGGTGATTACAGTTCCTTCAAACTTGGCATGCCATCTAATCTATATGACATCGTGCTTGATGCTGCGTTCTGGCCCGAGGGCACAGCAATCAAAAGGTTTTTTCACCAGCGGGTGAAAACTCCTCCGATCAAATAGAGGAATCCAAGAATAATACAGGTCAGCTTGCTGGGAAGAAGACTTTGTTAAGTATAGTGCACCAGAATATTCAATCGCTTCGGAAAACAAAGACATTAGAAATTGAGCTAGCTCTTGAGCGGGTGGATGTTTTATGCTTGTGTGAACATTGGCTGGAGGAAAATGAGATTCCTCTATACGGTATTAACGGATTTCAAGTGGTTTCGTACTTCTGCAGATCGACATTACTGCACGGCGGAGTGTCAATTTTTGTACGCAATGGTCTGGAGTCGCTTGCGAGGTGTCGTCCGGATTTGATGATTTGGAATAAAGAAAGTCATTTTGAGATTTCAGCTGTGGAATTGACGCTTTCCAATATGAAAAGACGCATTGTGATAGTAGAAGTGTATAGGTCACCTCAAGGGTGCTTCGAAACATTTATAAGAAATCTCAGAAATCTCATAGATACAGCTTTGAGGAAAAGTAACATATCATTAATAATTACTGGGGATTTCAACATTAATTTCTCTAAGAATTCTCATGAAGTGCATCGAATTACTGACTTACTTGCGTCTTATGACATGTTAATAACCATTCAGGATCCAACTAGAGTGACTCAATCATCGGCAACTTGCATCGATAACATTCTCACTAACATTTCAAATGTGAATTTTGTGTCATCAGTTGAGGACCTCGGCTTGTCCGACCACTCCTCCGTAAGAATTGAAGTTGATACTAATTTTGTGGAGCCTAAAGTGAAGTGTTCTATTCCAGTAAAACGTAGGATTCTCAATCGTCGCAATATTGACAAACTGAATACGGAATTGGGTATGATAAATTGGAGCGTGATGAATTCCTATGACACTGTGAATGAAATGGCCGATTATTTTATGGAAAGGTATTTGACCACTGTTAATAAATGTGTTCCTATTGTTTCGGTTAAACCCAAAACAACCAATAAAGTGTGGATTTCAGAGGAAGTATTAAATATGAAATGTGAACTAGATGCCACCTATCGTTTGGCTAAATTAACCAAGTCTGATGCTCATGTAAACAAATATAAAATGTCAGGTATGATTACAGGAAAGCTATACGTGAAGCCAAAAAATATTCTATTGATGAACAGATTAATAAGGCAAGTAATGTAATATCGGAGTCATGGAGGGTTATGAAGAATGAAAAGGGTAATTATCATGTGCCAACGGTAATAAAAAGCATTTCTGTGAACGATTATGTCAGCACCAACGCTACTGAAATAGCCAATGCACTAAATGATTATTTTGTGAAAGTTGCTGTACAACTGACAGAAAATATTACTGTTACATCAAACATTGATACAGATGTAAATTCAACTTTTGTAAACGAGTCAATGTATCTTGCTCCAGTGACTGAAGAAGAATTAATTAATGTAATTCAGAATCTCAAATCTAAAGCAACTACTGATACTTATGGCATATCGGCCAAATTATTAAAAAATAGTTGGCAATTCTTGCTTTTTCCACTTATGTGTATATGCAATAAATCTCTGGAATCAGGTATTTTCCCGACTATGTTTAAGAGAGCTAAAGTTTTACCCCTATTTAAGAAAGGACGGAAATGTGATCCCTCTAACTATAGGCCGATTTCAATTCTGCCAGTCTTTTCAAAGGTCATTGAAAGAGTAGTTTTCGACAGATTGAGTGGTTTCTTGAAGAAACATGACGTCATAAATAAATGTCAGTTCGGTTTTCAAAAAAATAAATCAACAGTTCAGGCAGTTAATTCTTTTTTACAACATGTTTATAGCTCACTTGATTTGAATCAATCAATCATGGGAATTTCGTGCGATTTGTCGAAAGCATTCGACTGTGTTGTGCATCCAATTCTGCTACGTAAGCTTCATGAGTGTGGTATAAGGGGTGTATCAAATGAGTGGGTCCAATCCTATCTTGCAAACAGGCAACAGTCTGTGGAAGTGATCAGTGATGTAGGTCTATCATGTAGCTCAAGATGGGATAATCTAACCACAGGCGTACCCCAGGGGTCGATTTTGGGCCCGCTGTTATTTTTGATTTATGTAAATGACCTTCCATCATTTATGAAGGGAACTCCACTGGTAACTTTCGCAGACGATACTAATGTTATTGTAACGGGTTCCAGTACAGCTGATATGACGAATAAAGCAGAAGCAGTTTTAGCAAGACTTGGCCATTGGTTTTCTATTAATAAACTTGTCCTAAATGTTGAGAAAACTAATGTGTTACACTTCAAAAAGACAAAAAGGAATGAGACTGTGTCCCTAAAAACTGCTTCCAACTCTGTCATATGTGAAACTCATAGTGTTAAATTTTTGGGAGTCATGATTGACGATTACCTTCGTTGGGATGTCCATGGAAACTCCTTAGCTAAGAAACTGCACTCAGCTTGCAATGCATTATATAAACTACGAGACTTGTTATCTTTAAAGACTTTGAAAAATGTTTACTTCGCTTATTTCCATTCCATAGCAACATATGGAATCACAGTCTGGGGCCATTCAAATGCAGTAATTAATAGAATTTTTATTCTCCAAAAATATGCCGTAAGAATTATCACAAGAAAAAGGAAACGTTTTCATTGTAAACCTCTATTTATAAAGGAAAGGATATTAACTTTGCCAGGTGCTTTTATATTAGAAACTCTTTCTTTTATTTTTAAATGTAAACACAGCTTGTTATTAAATAACGACAAACACAGTCACTTCACTAGGAATGCTCATCAATTGGCGGTAGCTCAACACAATCTAAAGATATTCGAGAAAAGTGTGTATTACAATGGTTCTAAAATGTTTAATTACCTTCCAAGTGCATTAACTTCGATTAATAGTTATAAATTATTTAGAAAATTACTTAAAGATATGTTAGTGAACGAGGCCCTGTATAGGGTTGATGATTTTTATAGTATGTGTTTTAATTGTTAACAGTGTGAATATGCATGTTGTTTTAATTGACGAGTCCCATGACCACAGAATGACGTGTATTTATATTTATGTGTATGTATAATTCATAACTGTATTGGTATTTAATGGACAAATAAAAGAATTGAATTGAATTGAAGAGAATTCTTACCTGTTTAAAATGCAAGAAAGAAGGACACAGCCAAAGCAAATGCCCAACGAATGCACCATCTACTCAAACAGTGAATACGATTACCGAAGGACAAATTTCAACCCCATTAAAAAATTTGAAACTAGTTAAAATCAACAACGTACATTCCGTAAGTGGCCTTATCAATACCGGAAGCTCCAGCTGCACCATCACGACAACAGCATATCCAAGTTTACGTAAATTCATTGGAATATGAACCGGAAAGTGGAAACTAATATCTGAATTCTACTACAATATCGAGATCTAAGTTTTTTTCTAAAACTTGACACCGAATAAAGTTAATACAGTGAATTGTCTCGGCATCCATGACCATATCATTTTGGACCGTGAGAGATGTCAGCTTAGGACAGTTCGTGTAGACGTAATGGAGCAATCTTGAAGTAGCACAATCAGATAAGACCAGTCGCTTGATTTCTGTCAACCGACTCGCATTCAAGATCGACATAATTTTGTCATCTGCATGCATAGGCATTCCGATCTCCAGCGATGATAAGAGGGCAGATGATCGAGAGAGGATAACCTCCGGAACTTTCAAGCTGTTAATTTCACGTCCATAGTATTCAAAAATTTTCAAATGCTTGAAACAAGAACACATGCCATTTATTATTTGGTTTTGATTGTCTTGAATGTTACTTCTATTATCATACATTGTCAATGAGGACACGTTGCTACAATGCAAAGCAAAGAGGAGAATACCAGGATCTGCTTCGTAAAAATGCATTGTCAGAGAATTTATGAAAATCCCCTTGACCTTCAAGAAATTCTCAATGTTTTGGACAAACTTGTAGTTAACAATGCTAAGATGTGTCAATTGCAGCATACTTGTGGCTAGGACCGTGAATAGCCCCACAGAAGATTCAATGCTGTCGAGGTCGATGGTGAGAGCGGTGAGATTCGGACACAGCGGAATCATGGGCGAGATGTCCAGAGGAGTGCGGATGACGGTAGGGAAGCGGCTGAGTTTCAGCGGACGAGAGATGTCCAAAGTCTCAAAAACTCCATCCATGTAGGGGTAGTCGAAGTCTTCCAGATCAGGAAACATCTCCAAAGCTTTCTTTCCTTGAGCCTGGAAAATAAAGGAGAATGATTACTACATAATTGAACATAATTTTAGGGAATTACTTGTGTAGGTACGTCAAATTAAAATTCTTCTCTGGAGATGATGATAATTCAACATACCATACTACATCATTATAAGACATTAAATTGATTAATGAACTAATCAAGTTTAAGGTACACCCACGGTCAGAATAATTGACGGTAAACTGCTAAGTTGGATCTGGAATTATCATCAAGATTTGATAAATAGATAAATATTTTGTATACAGGGGGGTTGTTGATTGGTTCTTAGAATCAAACCCTTCAATCCCATTTGCTTGTCATCTGTTTGTCTCTGTGCTTTCGTCTGGTGGATATAAGCAAGTTTTGAAAAGGACTTTGAATTTTGCAAGCAATTATTGACTGGTGTAGATTCTAAGCGCATGACCCGCGGGGTGTTTTGGGGGCAAGACCCACCAACCTCTCCGCAGGGATTTATTTGAAAATCAATCCTAGAAGCGTTTTTTAGTGCTTTCGGAATATATTTCCCTGCATTTGAAATTAAATGTAGATACACCTTCACTTTGGTATAAAACAGTCACCTAATCTAGCTTGGGGAGAAAATAACCGACTTTAGTTGCATTTAAAAATATAATTTGTAGTTTTTTTTTACCCATATTTATATTTTATTTTGTAGTAAATTGATTTTTTTATATAGAATGATACTACTAATTATAAGCAGGAAGAGAAAATTCGCCCACCCAGCCACCCCCTAGAACCGCGCATACCTACAAGTGCCAAGGCTAAAAATTTATATTACCAGTCTTATTTAGCAGAAATGAGGAATAATTGATGAATAATTGTTCAATAATATTAGGATCGGCTTTAAAAGTTTCAGAACACTATAAAGAATCAAGTGAATAAACTAGTGGCGCCCTCAAAGCGAACTAAAAGGGGGCAGGGCAGTATGTGTGACCGTTCTAAGTGCGCATGCGGGCACGGTGCTTTTATGTCAATCGTAACGATAGTTCAGTAAAAGTTAAAATTAAATCGCGAAATAACAGTAATTGATGCTTACCTCAGTGTCAACAATCAAATACAACCAGCATATTTCATTTCAGCACATATTCATTCAAATTCTTGTGAAAACTAGATGGCTGTGTTCCAATTCTTCCTAAGTGCACTTGATAGTGTCCTTGTGACGTCATATCTGACGTCATAACGTGCGAGTGGTGTTCCAAAAGTCAACTGTTAAAAAGTGCACACTTGATAGTGTCCTTGGAAGGAAGCTTGAGTTAGGATACATCGTATGGTCCCTTGGATGTACACTTGATGTACACTAGCTACTCTAAAGCGTAGTTTTTTGATTCTTCATGAAATATAAGTATTATAATAATAAAAAATACATTATTTAACTTGTATTGTGCATAATAATAATATGTTTATGTTTATTAAACTAATTTTACTTATTAGGGACAACAACATAACCTAACATATTTCTGCAAAAATTAGTTCATTTTTCCACTTCATGGCGCTTCTATCGATTTTATTTGAAGATGGCGCATAAAAAGGTGGCAAGGAGAGTTCGAATTCTACTCTAAGAAGTGTGCTTGTAAGTGCACTTGAAAGGAAGGACACTAATAAGGAAGTGCACTATTTAGTGCACTAGGAGAATTGGAACACAGCCACGGCCTTCTGATTCACGGCCTTCTGACATTTTTGTTGACGCCTCGTACAAAACAATTGCAATCTGTCAAATGCTGCTTTTGTTGAATATCTAATTCTCTCAAGAATGTGAATGAATTTGTGCTGAAATGGAATATGCCGATTGTATTTGAATGTTGACTCAGAGGTAAGCATCAATTTCTGTTATTTCGCGATGTATGTACCTAGTTATAACTTTTACATGCTTCTACTGAACCATTGACATGAAAGTGCAATTGCCTGGGCGCGCAGTTTTCAAGGTCAAATGTCACACATACCTACCTGGAAGAGAAAATGACGGATTGGGCATGCGCGTTTAGTTTATGTTTTGGTCTATTGATTAAAATTTTTATTCATATTAAATTTTATTTTAAATAAAAAGGATTATCCCAATTTGTTTGCACAAAATAATCACTAAAGATCATAGGTAATCATTTCATCAAAATATATATTATTTCAAGCAGAGAAATACCAAAACATAGTCAACAATTATCTACAATAGAATAAGAGATGAACTTGACTATTTTCACTACCTACATTTAAAAGCAACATTGTCGAATTGTCTGCTGGTTGTACATTACACACCTTAAGGTGGCTGAATACATGCTACGTCACAACGTGAATTATAAATAATTTTACACTTGGAAGGGTTAAGTTTAGTCCGTATTGTCCCTCATCAGATAAGTTATAGGACACATCTGTTGGAACTAATCTACGCAGAAAAGAACTGCCAAAATAACTCTGAAATGATGTTACCTACTTCCTTGCACCTAAATATTCTCAAATCAAGACCTGAAGTTGAAGGAAATTCTACGAGTTGCCAAGAATAGCAAACATTACTCTAATAAAAGTGCACATGCATCACAAACCTGACACAATGTTGTCGTCAAAACATGCGCTCTTTCTTCATCTTTCCAACGAAATGTTGAGATATTAATTATCCACTATTATGAATGTAATGTTTAAACGAACAGCACTTGGTTTTGACAGTCTTCACATGCGTACGTGTGCACGAGATTTGTGTTGTTTTTATTATTAAATCACTGCAAAATTAAATAATATTGACTGAAAATATTGATAAGCTCCAGTATGCAGTGAATTTCCTTCATAAATCACCTTGGATTACTCAACATGAACGATGTAAGGTATGATCTCATAGGTAACTATTTTTTTTGATCGGATGTAGAGAATAAAGTCACGTGATATGCATTGGCCTTAATTTCTTGTGCAGGTCATTTCAACAATGGTCAATGTACAGTGAAAAACACACGCATGCTATTTTCACTCATTAGAGCTTGATCTATCATTCAGTATCACCCCGGTATAGTGTAGTGGTTAGAACGCTGGGCTATGGGTACGAAGTTCCCGGGTTCTCGTACCGTCGTACCGTCTATATAACTTTTTTATTTTGTATTTTTCACAAGTTTAATTCTGTATACCAATAGGTAGTAGGTACCTATGTAGTTATTTTTTGAAGAATGCCCATCTTTAATTTTATTCGCAAGGCAAGACGAATTTTGAAATGTTTAATTAATGGGTAATGTGTGAAGTGGCATTAAGTAAGTAGGTGGGTATGTATATTTGTATCTAGGTATACTACCTATTTGATGAATTTGCAAGAATAAATGCGTATTTGAGTTGCGGCGGTATCGTAAACATTTACCCATTCAATTATTCAATAACTCACCCTCAGAAAATTCTGCGTCTGGTCAAAATTTCCGTGAAGCTGCAAAACACGCAACTTTGAACATGTTTTAAGCAATGGTACAAAGTTCAAGGACAGGCTCCCATGAACCAGTCTCTCTAAATTCTTTAAGTTTTCTCCGATTGTTGCGTAGATTTTGTCACAGTCAATGCCCAACATATCCAAGTCCACGATGTTCACAAGCTTGCCGATAAGATGCAGCCAGAAGTCACGGTGAATCACATCATCTTCCAGCAACGGTTCAATAGACTGCGAATAGAATCGGCAACTCTTCGTCAACTCGCACAGTGGCTTGACAACTAACTTCTTCATGTTTCTGTGCACCAGCGTAGCGTAGATGACTCGACTATCCTTCATCTTCACACTGTCTTGTGATGCTCCTCGGAACACAACTTCACACATGGTGTCCCACTCCGAAGCAGGAATGTGTTCCACCAACAATGCCTGAAGACTGTCAACTTCATTATGCCATGATGGTTCATTATAACTGTAGCGTATATCAATGTTTATACATCTATTCAACACTAGTTTTCCAACCTCATTACGAGCGAGATCTAACAAGCTTTTAGGTTGTTTGTGCGGTGCCATTGTTGCAATACATGAACACAACAGAAACGCACTTCAGAAAACGTCGAAAAATTCAAGAAGAATTAGTTAACTATTTGAGGCTAAAACCGACCACAAAGAAAGTTCTCAGTGCGCATATCTAATGCGCGGATCACGGGCAGCAGCCAATGGGAAACCAAATACAGTACTAGACTAATACGAATTACTCCGCTAGAATAGCATTGCAGAAGATGCGACATGAAAAACAGCTCTGCCTGGCGGCGCGGCCTGAAATAAAACCCGCCAATTCAAATAGTTACCGTGTTGTTAGGCGTTTTGATTGAGTTTGAACAGTAAATAGCAACCGTCAAGTATTATTACGTGTTACATACTGCATAAATAAATAGTAATTGAGCGATCGACTACGTTTGGCTCATTTGGCAACACGTTTTTTTTGTAATTTGTTTATTTTATCCGTACCTCTCTCTATACAGATCGCAATTTCTCCGATCGAGCTGAAATTTGGCACACATGTACGGACCATCTCTGTGGTTTGCAGACCATATTTTTTTTATTGAAATCCGTTGATTGGTTCAAAATTAGAAAAACCTATCTTCCGATTGGTTGGTCCGATAAATATATAATTTTGTTAAGTCATTGCGACCTACATTTTCTCAAATATTACAAAGTTTCAGCATAATCCTCTAATCGGTTTCAGTTTAAATAATATCTCTGATTGTTCGAAAATCTAAATGTTTACAATTTTTCATGATGCTCAAGACCAACATTTTGGCATGGTGATCAAGTCCAACATTATCTCTTATTTAAAAAAATTCCAACTCAATCGGTCCAGTATACAAACCTGTTGCCATTTAAGAGATTTTAAGAGGAATGTCAAGAGTCAAGATATTTTTGGAAAAAGCATACTAAGTCACCACTACATACATGTAGTTACTTGTCTACTTCTTCTTCTTCTTCATGTGCCCTCTTCTAATGAAGGTTGGCGATCATCATTTCTATTTCATCTTTGGATGCTGCAGCTCTGAACAAGGACCCCGTGCTCTGCCCGAACCAATCCCTCAGATTCTTGAGCCATGAAGTCCTCCTCCTGCCAGGTCTACGCTGTCCCTCAATCTTCCCTTGTAAGACTAATTGCAAGAGCCTGTATTTATTGCCCCTCATGATGTGTCCAAAGTATTCGAGCTTTCGTCTTTTGATGGAAAATATCACCTCTAAGTTCTTATTCATTCGTTCCATCACTTCGACATTTCTACTTGTTCTTCGACTTGTCTACAAGTCACTCTTATAACTATAACAACATAACAACAATATAATAACAACATTAATAAAAAATAATTAAAGTTTGTAAGTATATTAAATCAATTGTGTCAGATGCAACTCGGCGTGAAGATAATATTAATACTAGAGGATTAGGTACAAGTAGGTATTTCCATAAATACCTCGTGGAAATCGATAAAATGACCTTTAATTGTTCTGAAACTCGTAATAACAACTAAATACTGCGCAAACTTCACCATCTCGACCGCCGTTTGTCAGTTTTATTAAGAGTTGTACCCATTTGGTAAACTGGTTCAAACGAGGCCCTCGCTTTACTCACTTCGTTCGTTCAAATCATTGCGCGGCAAGTGTACTATGTAACTCAGGCCGCGCCGCCAGGAGTGCCACTTACTTCCGTCGCACTGCTCGAGCTAGAGTCATTCGTATTAGTCTAGTAGCGTATTTGCTACTTTCTCAATCTAGTAGAGCGGTCGCTCCACCCAGACAAGTCGTACTGTAGACTTACACTCACTCACACTCACTCAACATACCAAGCCAAGTCGTATGTACATTTACACTCACTCAACATATAGGTAGTGTAGGTAGGCTCAAGTGTAGAAAAAATGCTTTCCCTCGATAAGAGTGCCGAAATTGATTTTTTCATAATTATCGATTGTTTTCATCATCATTCTTAATATTACCTGACGTACCTTCAATTTTGTTGGTGGCCATCTTGGAAAATATGGCGGAAAAGGTAAATTTTACAAATTATTTAATTGTTGGTAGAGGAAAGGTTGAAAAATTATGAAATAATTAACTAAAACTAACTCAAATATGGGGACTTTAAACAAAAATACGCTGTGAACGAATTTTATTTTTTCATTGTTGGAATTTACCAATCACGTTTATGTGTTTTTTTGCTCTCAATTTATTACGAAACGAGTAGACTTAGAGTAAAATATGTGGAATTAAAATTTGTAGACAATTTCATTGTGAACAATATGCGTTTAAAAAAAATTATTATTTAAAATTATTTAAAAAATTTTGTTCGCGCCGTATTTTTTTTTTCAAGTCCCTATATTTGAGTTAGTATGAGTGAATTCTTTCATAATTTTTCAACCTTTCCTCTACCAACAATTAAATAATTTGTAAAATTTACGTTTTCCGCTCGTTTTCCGCCATATTTTCCAAGATGGCCACCAACAAAATTGAAGGCACGTCAGGTAATTTTAAGAATGATGTAAACAATCGATAATTATGAAAAAAAACAATTTCGGCACTCCAATCGAGCAGAACTACCACCACCTACTAGATCTTTCCCCCTCCCCTCCCTTCCCTGTTCACTGCCTGGCAACTCACAGGTGTCTTATGAAATTTAAATATGGCGCTCTTCTCTCTCTTGCCTTGTCTCTCTACACGCTGTATTTAAACATACCTATTTAAACACCAACTATACTTAAACATAGTTGGATCGTCTACACGGTATATTTAAGACGGCTCGGTAGTGAGTTTGACCTTGAAGAGTTTTTTAATCGATTTTTATTAATATCTTTTTCCAGTGTAATTGTTAACAAAATAGGGCTATGGACGTGAATTCAGAACAGTTCAATGAAAATAATTTCATAGTTTGGAATAAGCTATTAGTTTTATTGTGTCCAACAGGTGTTTAGAACCCGAAAATTACTACATTTTTTGGTTCTAAACACCTGCTGGACACAATAAAACTAATAGCTTATTCCAAACTATGAAATTATTTTCATTGAACTGTTCTGAATTCACGTCCATAGCCCTATTTTGTTAACAATTACACTGGAAAAAGATATTGATAAAAATCGATTAAAAAACTCGTCAAGGCCACGCTCACTACCAAGCCCTCTTAACTATCGTCAATGAGAATGGAAATTGAAATGCACGCTACCTGGTGATAAAAGTATGAACTCTCACTACTGCCTTCTATATATAGAATTTCTCGTGAAAAGACGAGAAGGCACTGTGGCGCCATTAACCTAAAAAGTGTTTCGTATTTCAGTCATGGATATATTTAGTTTTTTCATATCTTCATGCATTTACGCAACTATGTTAGTGTTTTATTTCTGTAGAAGAATAGAATTATCTAATTTTCCGCATAATTATTGTTCTTTTGCAAGACATGTCAAAATTCATACGACCGCTTTGCTTCCCGCGCGAGATGGCGGCCATTGAAATCTCGTGAAATCTCGTGAACTACGTTAACTACAGTACTTAACTAGGGTCCCGAGATGTACTTAAGTATAGACGGTATTTAACTATGTTTTGATCGTCTACACGGTGTAATTGACAAATTTTGTCAATTTGATTAGTTTGATTACCGACATGTGAGTATCCGAGCGCTGTCAGTGGCGAGGTGGCAGAGAAAGGAACTATTTGAATTGAACAGACAGCTGTGTCATGGACATCAATTTTTACAAATGTCAAATGAGTGAGTGAGACTGAGAGGTTATTCATATTATTCGCCACTATAATAATTATCTTTGCTATAACTTACGTTCAATGTCCACAAATATTCCATGAACCCAAAGTTTTCTTCGGTCAATAACACTGGGCAATTCTGCCAAGACCTGACAATTTCTTCTTCTGGATGTAATTTTTTTTTGCATTTCAGCATTGTTTTTAATCACAAATATATAATAATAATAGGTAATATGGATTATTATCGTCAGTAACTGAAAATACTTAACTTGTTCTTTATTAGAAATCGAACTATTGACATTTTGAATTTTGAAAATTCACCGCCCTTTATGAAAATAGAGCTAAGAGCAGGCTGTAATGTCGGTAAAGTAGTCTATGTGAGTACACGTGAGACATCTGTTGGCGGATTTATGAACTAAATGTTGTTTTTCAAATAGCATTGGTTCATCAGCCAGTGCTACGGCAGGGAAGGGAGGGGAGGGGAGGGGGAAAGATCTAGTAGGTGGTGGGAACTACATTTGTTCCTATACCAGGGATCGGCAACCTGCGGCTCCGGAGCCGCGCGGCTCCTTGGTGGTTCTTGATTGGCTCGTAAGTAATTTAAATAAAGATCTGGAATCGAAAAATTTTAAAATTCGAAAATATAACGCCCTGCGGGGCAAAAATGGGAAGGTTACCTATTTGATTAGTTTGACTTTGTTCATTTAAGAGTCCCAGAATCACTTTCAAATTGTTGAAATTCTAAAAAAGCATCCTGCGGGGCTACATTTGGAATGTTATTTGAGTCAATCTGTTCAGTTTAGCGTCCCATAATCACTTTCAAATTGTTAAAATTCTAAAAAACGCCCTGCGGGGCACGAACGGGAAAATTTTGTCAAAATATCAAAATAAACTAGTAATTCAATTTATTATTTTCGGTGTAATAATTATTTGATTGCCTTTACTGCGGCTCCCATTATTATCTAATTTAATAATTTTTGGGAAATTGGCTCTTTCACCAAAAAAGGTTGCCGACCCCTGTCCTATACTAATACCGTAAACGCCTTTAGAACAAACTGATGAGCTGACCAAACACTTTTACTGAAAGCAATAACAATGGCATTTTCGGCCTACTGGATCTCAAAATTGGGAAATCTCACATTGTTGCGAAATATCTTAATTTTGAGCTATGGCCCACCCCACTACATATACCTACCAAATTTGGGAACAATAGGTTATGTCATTTGCGAGCTAGAGGGCCGTGAAAACAGTGAAATTACACCCCTTTTAAAAGCTATCTGATTATTCTCCTTGGCAAGGAAACGTCGCTGTCACCGCCACAGCCTAAACGGCTAAACCAATCGATCGGGAATTTTTACCACATGTGCACTTTTTGCGTCTGAGTTGCCTTTTTATAAAACCAACCGGAAGCTGCCATTTTGAAACCGGAAGTGACGTCATATCTCAAAAACGGCTAGACCGTTAGGAATGAAACTATCGCCAAATGATTCAGACTGTCATCTTTATGGTATATTAAAAGTTGAAGTAGAAATGTACTATTACCGAAACCGGAAATTACGTCATAAAAATTAAAAATCAGACTTTGATCACCTCTTAAGGTGGATTCACACGGCCGTTCCAAACTTCGAGTTTGAAACTCAAGTTTGCCAAAGTTCCGAATCGCCGTTCCAAAAACTCCCGTGTGAACTATGAAAAGATTCGAACTGTGAGGACTAAGTTTCAAACTTTCATAGTTCACACGGGAGTTTTTGGAACGGCGATTCGGAACTTTGGCAAACTTGAGTTTCAAACTCGAAGTTTGGAACGGCCGTGTGAATCCACCTTTATACTACAATAACTACATATTCAGAAGGCTTATAAAGATACATAACATTTATAGAATCAAATTCACTGTGGCAGTAATTTTAGCTGCCATTTTGAAAACCGGAAGTCATGCCATGTCTCAAAAACAGCTGGACCTATTGGAACGATGCTTTCGCAATTCTTCATGGAATATCACTTTAAGATTTTATTTAGCACCAAACACAATTGTTCTTAGTAACCAATTCGGAAATCGTATATTTTTTTTAAAGGAATTAATCCATTGTTGCTCCGATACAAGTTGTGCTACAAGTTGTGTAAATAAACTAAAAATATTAGTGATATCCCCATAAAAAACATACCAGCTAAGTCTCTTCAACTATAAAAAGTAGAAGAAATCTAAAGGTTCAGCAATGAAAAGTAGTGGTATCAAAAAATGGGCCAAGTCAAAACTTTATTTTAAAAACCAAAATATACTTGACGCATCTTTTTAAGGGCAATATAGGGTATGAAGATTTTAGATATATTTCCCAACTGGCCTATCTAGTCGGGCGCTAGCTCGACGCTGCCAAGCACCGCTTTAATACAACGTGCGTACTACTACCAGAGACTTATACCGCAAGGGCTTAAGTGGTCGATTCGAGGTGTCGCCAGGCATATATGCAGTGAGAAATGAAAGTTAAAAACCATGGTTATCGGGTATATTTAGCCACCTACCTGACAACACCTAACCAAATTTCAAAGTGCTGCGATCATCCCTTCGGGGAGAAATTTGGGCCTCAAACATGCATGGATTTCCACAGGCTTCACGGTTTGGTCTAGAGAGTTGAAATTTGGCAGAGACATAGAGTCATAATTATAGCGGTGCCCTTTGAAAGAAAATCTGGAAAATTTTGACCGGAAGTGAAGTTATTACAATTTTAAATTTTAAATATTTTTAAAAGTCAAACGGGTCCATCGAGAGTTTGGAAATTTAGCAAAATTAAAGACAATGTATTGCTAGACACTCCACTTCAAGAAAAAAACAAAATTTTCAAACCGGAAGTGTAAAATAATCAATATTTAGCGTTCCGCTCTTCCTCTTCATCTATCAACACAGCAGCTTCGCAGTCCGTCTGCCTAAATAGCATAGGTATCCAAGGCAGGAATTGCTTCGACGAAGGCATACCGTGTTCAATTTCCGGTGCCGGAAAAACTTTTTTTTTTCATATTATTATTTTTTAATTTGTATAAGCGATGATAACTTCTTCGATAAATATTCAAATGCAAGGTCTATGGCATGCTGTGAACATAAATAGACCGACACATAGCCATCGCGGCACGCCGGTTGCCATCGTGAACAGTGAAGATATCAGGTCCATAGGGATCACGCGGAGGTCGTTTTATGTTCAGTCCTTCTTCTTTGATTACACAGGCTGCTTTGATTTCAGTGTGGCGAATTGGCTCGGTCACATGAGGAAAGTGGCTTCGAACACGCCGTTGACGGGTTCGTTCCCCGTAACAAACGTTTTTTTTTTTTTTTTTTTTTTTACTTAAAAGTACACCTTCTTGAATGTACATTCAAAATAATAATCCGATTACATTCAACGATTACATAGCTACTCTTTTTTATATTATACTTTTTGGACTCTAATATTAATGATTTTTCAATACACGTTGTACGTTAAGTTGTGCAATAAAACAATAGGATGGATAGGATTGAGATATAAAAGAAGGGAAAATCAATAATATATTGTTGAAACTTTTTCGCACTTAAAATTCGTGAAATCATTTCGCCCAGTTACTGCCGCCAAGAACAACACTACAAACTTAACGTTGTGCCCAAATTCGAAAAAAAAAATCTATGTGAACCATTATTGTACACGTTAACAAAATTATAAAAATTAAAAGCGATAAATACAAATTCTTCAAAATGTATTTAAAAACAAAATAAATGTTTTTAATTAATTTAAAACAAAACTTAAAAAGAAATTATAATCAAAATTTAAAAAATTTAAAATAAAGCTTGGCTCATTGAATTTGTACCGACCATGTAGACTTCTTCTTTCTTCTTCCTACTTTCTGTCTTTCTTCAGCTCCTTTATCGTCATCTTCTTTCTTTCGTCGTTTCCTTCTGCGTCATCTTATTCTTATGTTGCCTTCTCCTTGACACAATGCGCCCAGTTGTATTTTAAATTTTTTTAATTTCAATTTAAAATTAATTTTTTAAGTCGTTTTTAATTTTTATAATTTTGTTAAAGTAATGATGATTCACCTAGATTTTATTCTTCAAATTTGAACACAACGTTAGGCTTATAGTGTTGTGCTTGGCGGCAGTAACTGGGCGAAATGATTTCACGAATTTTAAGTGCGAAAATGTTTAAACAATATATTATTGCTTGGCCCTACTTTTAGATCTAATTTGTTTTAGGTGGGAAGGTGCTTGGCAGTTTTTTTTACAAGTTTTTGTTTTTGTACAATTAAGTTTTCCATCACTGCCTCATGAATATGCTTTAGGTAGGTACCAGAGTGCTTAGATGCTATTTACAAATTTCAATGAATAGCAGATACTTTTATGTTGATTGAGTGGATCATATTTCAATTCATTATGGAAGTATATTATGTTTTTTGTGCGTTGTGTACGCTTTTCCGTTTCTTGAATTTTCACGTACCCGTGCTCGCTCATCAACGCGTTGCACTGAGCGTTTTCCTAGTTTAGAATTTATACAATTCTATATTACAGTTATTATTAAGCTTCCATCACCTACAATATTCACAAATGCATCACTTCTTCTCCGTTGCAACTTTACGTACTTGTCCCATTGAAATTGAACTCATTTCAGTCTTTAAATGAGTCTTAATTAATTTCAATGACTCTTTTAAGTCTAAATATCATTTGGTGTTCTGTGGTACTCTCTGATGACTTTATAAAATGTAAATTACAGTATCCTAGATACACTCAAACAAATAATAAACGGTACCTCGAAAGAAAAGGATTGTTTGATAAAGGTTTGATGGCATCATCTCATGAAGCCTGTGCTAATGCATTATCTAACTCTAGTAGGTGAGCTCTGATTTCATTGATATTAACAAGGATTGATCGTCAAGGAATCTTTTTTTTTTTATTTATTTAACAATCACACAATACAATTATACAATAAAAAAAAATAAACTGTAGCCCCACAAAGCCAAAAAATGGCTTGACTGCGGGGCAGATACATAAATTATAATAATAACACAGAAAAATTGTACGAACTCTTCAAATACAAAATAAAGACATATAAATATACATAACCATACTCACAAAATAAACTTTAAACATACAAATTAAAATAACTGAGGGAAATCATGTTCTAAAATCCATGTTTTGAGAGGTTTCTTGAAATCGGAGACTTTATGAAAACCATGGAAGACATCTGGCAATATATTAAAAAAGTGAGGGACTAGTGATCAGGAAAAGTGATCTGACCAGCAGCCAATCCGTTTTGTGCAAAGTACCGTTTTTAATTGATTTGAGTGTACATAATACTATCATTGTAAAACGGAATGTAGTCTTTCACAGCCCAAAGTCTTGCGCTGACCAAGAGCTCTATACGTGGTAACGTAGGTTCTACAACGAGAGAAATGGAAAGAGTTATATTGGCATATTTTCTAGAATTCGTACTGTTTCGTTTCTAGCAATATTTATAGCAGAAACACATGTACAAATGCAGGACAATATTTGTAGGTAAAATCTAAGACAATAAAGAACGTTAATAAAAAAATATATGGCATAAATTACTGGATAACTAACCCGGGTCCACGATCCAGAAATTCGAATTAAGGATTCGACTTAAATAATAATATTTTTATATCATATAGCAATACAATTATTATTTTGTACATGGAGGATCACTAATCAGAATATTAGCTTTAGTTAATAAAAAACAAAAAATTACGTAAGAAATTCATAAATGTCTATTATATCACATGTTTTTAGATAATTTATTTTAATTTCTAAATTTTTATTCCTCGAATATGTATGAAGTGAGTATACAAAAACCAGTGAGAAACCTGTTATAAATCAATAACAATCTCCACGTTTACATTCAATGGGTCAAAACTGATTTTATCACCTTTATAGTCCAAGTCTTTTCTCACTTTTCATAAATAATAGGAGTCCTCTTTTATCCAGACAAATAGTTTTCCCAGTTTCAGTATAACTTAATCTGTTTTTATGTAACATTTAGGAGATTTTTTTCGTGATTTCGTTACCTCCTCTAATTCTCAAGTATATCTTTCTCAAGGAAAATAATGTATAATTTGTTTCGTATTATCGGCCTCTGAGACCATCAGATGCTATCAGGATCTATTAGAGAGGATCTATAAGGTTGTTAGTGGCGCTGTGGAAACTATGTCACTGGTATCACACAACTTCGAAAGAAGCCGGGAAAAATTCAAATATCGAGATGATCATTTGAATTGAAACATGATTTTGGAACATTACTGTTCCAAATATTGTTCCATATATCTCATAAGCAATTCTAATCGCTCATTTGCTAGCTAAAATCGACTACATTGTCATGGGAGAACTCAAGTGGAACTTGCAAGACCACATCAAGGTAGGTTTGTAACCAAACAACCACACCACCCCTTGGTGGGTCGGTAAAGTTAGATGGTCGGTAAAATAGTTCAACGTTCTCCGTTTATGAGGATGATGGAGCCACTTACCGATCACGGCACCATTCCAAAGAGCTTTCACCACGAAGATGAGCTTGCACATTGAGAGGGAAAATCGATTTTAAACTAAACTCTTCTTTGAACCATTGGATTATCTTGACATTCAAATTCAACACTTGTAAAATAATATGAGAATCTTTGATAGAAGTTTTTATTAAAAGTAAGTTGATCATACATATTGAAGAATAAGTAAAATGCTATAAAGATTTTATTTTATAAGATAGACATTTTCAAGTTAGGTATTCTAAATGAATATCAATTACATATTATTTTATCCAGAAACAAGTTATCGCTTGATGTACGAGGACATCAGTCACATTTCTCAAGCAGTTAGCTTACGAAGGAGCTGTAGAAAAAGGGCCAACAATACATCGATCATTCTTGTTGGAGAAATGAGGCGTTGCTAAAGAGTAAATAGTTTGACAAGATATATAAAAACAATTGACTTGATTAAATATGAATGACACGCATATCTAAAAACTTAATGTTAGAACCTGAATCTCTTCCCCAATGATTCATGTTCAACATTAATTGTTACCTCAAGTTATTTAGAATATAATTAGATAGGTACAGATGTTTATCAGAGAAATAGACTCAAGTACACATTCTACTAAATTAAATTAAATTCAGCTAAAGGTACACGTATCCATTCATTTTATGTTGATATCACTTCTATAGAATAGTTATATTGTAACCTATAGTTTCATTTTAAGACTATGGACATTGTTAAATCTAACGTTAAGATTGTTATAATGAAATGTGGGTTCACAGTATAGCTTGACTGATTTTGAGCAGCAATAAGAATAGAAATACAGATGTAAAAAGTCAGATACATGTGTTATAGCTTAATAATTATTTTCAAACTAATGTTACCACATCAAAAGATGATATACTCAAGATACTTGACTTGTACAAACTTAGACGCTTCACCACCAAACTACTACAGCGACCTTTGAAAAACAGATAAGAAAACCTTCCCCAAATTTTCCATCGGGTTTAAGGTCACGTACTAACAAGCTCATTGTGCATTGAAATTTACTTCTTGTGCAACATTCACTACGTTCTATTAATAAATGTCTACAATGACAACTTTGCCAAAAGATTCATTCTTACCTAATGGTTGTTTTAAATTCTATAGCCGTAATTAATTGTAAAGTTCAATAAGCGCTTTAAAATGATCGTAATCCTAATAAATCGCATACCTTTACATAATATCATTACACTGCTATGCGTCTAAGCAAAAGCTGATTACTTGAGTAAAGATTGATAAAGTTCCTTATACATATTCTGAGTTTTCGTATTATTATCCTCTTATCTTTTAATATGTGTGCTAGACTCCACATAACTAAAGCAAATGCCTCTATACGTTATGTGTAAATTGTGGTTAAAGAATTTGGTCTATCATTTTTATATCGATTAGTACCTTAAGTAAGTGAATACTATTGAATAATGTTAAATTGTTCAAGCATGTGATTTGGAGTTGGCGAGAATGGTCGTGTCTATAGAAAAACTGTTAAATCTAGAAAGGTACGTCTAGAGAATAGGCACAAACGTAGAGATTGTGTTGATTTGATTTTACCACTCGAAAATGCAACGATCTTAATTAAGTACTTTATATATTATTGGCAATATATTCGCGATAAATGAAATGTTTGCGTTTCTTTCTAATCGCGAGAATTATTGATAGCACTACAAAGATTATTATTTCAATTAGATTTATATATATTGTGCTAAGAATTTAATGGAAATCAAAAAGAATTATGACTAGTCCATTTCATGTCACACACACACAATTATGTCTTGGCAAATCGTTGTTCTAAGAATATTACATTATTATTGAATGTAATATTACGTGTTATCTAAGACAGTAAAAGCCTTACCAATGTTATCAGACTCATTGTTACATTATAAACGTCATCCTGTTGGAAATAATTTACATGTTGAGTCTGAACTTGACAACATTATCGATACAATTTGTATAATATTAGCTATAAGATCATTGTTTAGATTTAAGGTATTTTGAGGAATTTGGCTGGTCCCTAGTAAGAATCACTCGACATACGAAATATAGATCTCGAATACTTCCGTAGATCGACGACTAAAGCATTGATATTTTCATATTTTGTATCTATTATTTAATAAGCTTTTAAATTCATCTTGAGATAGCGGGAGGAATATTCTGATCTATTAAGCCAATCACTCACATCGCCGTTTGTGTTCTTACTTCTATAAAATACAAAATAATTCCATATTTTGTTTCGTTGTTTCAACCTAAACCCTCTCCAATCAATACCTATCAGCTTTCTCCGCTCTATAGAATAGAAGAATTTGTATCAGAAGTTCTTTTTTTACATTTGTTAGCATTTTTACCACGTTTTCTTTTCATTTAGCTAGACTGAAGATCTAAACCTTAGGTTCCTGAACCTCTACTGTGATGCTCTCAACTACAGGAGCATTAGGAGTGGTGGCTGCGTGATTTGTTGTAGGACTTGTTGGTGATTTCGGAGACTTGGTAGACGTAGCCGAATGTACGCTTCCCTTGCTGTCTCGACGAGAGCCTTTAACAAAAGAGAACAGTAATGCTTCGTATCAAGACGAGAACATGCTTCTAAAGAATGAGAATATAGTGGACTTTAATGATACCGCCCCAAAACTGATTGAATAATGGAGATGTAACAGCAACCGTCACGTGAATGTATTGCCTTTTTTCGATCTACAGATTCTGGAGTGGTTACGGAGAGAAATATTTACTTGGCGAGTTACTGCCATTTTTCAGAATGAATCACGTCTTTGTTACGATTTATGATTTTCTAGCAAATGGTTGAGATTGAGACGAAACAAAAATAATTGTAAAACTGTTTGTCTATAAAACAACTCTCTATGTACTATACAATTTAATGAACAAAATATTTTAGCTGGATTTAAGAAATTTGGCAAAGTTATTATGTATTTTAAATGAACTGCTCTAGGTTTTGACAGCGTGTACTGTTAAATTAGTGGAGACATAATAACGATTCACCGTACGACTTGGCTAGCGTGGGGTAACCGCTCCACTAGATCCTAATTTCATATACATATTATTCAAAAATAGTAGATCGTATTCATATGATTCCAATAAATATTTTTATCCGTATTTCTCGCATGACCATAGTATATAATGTCCCTATATTTAACGATTCTCTTCAATCTTCCATCCTTATGACTATAATAATGCATTCAATAAGATATTAAATTATTCCTGCAATGCGTTCTAGAAACATTTCCATATCATTTGAAAACATCATGTAAGGGAAATCTTGTTTCACCTAGAATATGAAACATTTTATATTTGTGATTTTGTGCTAACAGTTCGCACACCCAGAATTAAAAGTGAAAAAAAGTAACACAATTTGGACGCAGTTGAGGTGTGCAAACATGTAGCACACTTGCAGTATCCATACAGTAATTTGTGCTAATTAGTATTCATTTGTTATTTACAAAGTGTTTGCTGAAACAAACATGACATTTTCAACTTACCTCTAAATGTCATGTTCAACATATTTTACAAAGTATTTACAAAATGATCATTGGATCATTTAAAACTAGCTTGCATTCAGTTCTGCGAGCATATGATTAGCATCTTCGACAAACCATCTAACTGATCCTTTTTCCACAACAAGTGTAATTAGTTTGTTTTCTAAACATTTGATATGGCAGTGTTACACTTTTCACGAACTTAAAAGCCGTATCCCTTTCACTCATATTCATTAATTTTATCTCAACTGTGGGTAATGTCCATGATGGAACTATTACAGTAATATTCTTCTACCATGGTAATGTCTCTTTATCCAGCGAGAATAGGGACTGTCACATATTACAAATACTATCTCTTTCTGGACTAACATTCGATTTGTAGATATTAAGTTGTAATTATTATGTCCTCTTGAGACCAAAAATAGTGTCAGCTTACTTGTGGATGTCTCCCATTATTGGCTCCAAGGGAGCAAGCACCAAAACCTACCAAATCAAATGATCAAATAATCATTGAATGAATAATAAAATGATTGTATGATTGTAAAGAGTGAAAACAATTATTCTAAAATTGATATGTCTATCTGTTTCCCAATAGGTCATAAAACAAATTAAATTCTACACAATATCATTATAATCCTGATATAGATTATTTTAAATTGTGTCATTTCCCTGCTCTCTTTGGACAGATCGTAATTATAAGAAAATAACAAAATTCTTCTTACTGTTAGATATTACGATAATGGAAATAACATTAAGTAGGTAATATATTATGATATTATCGAGTATCTTCACAATAATAGACTAATTTTTAGATTCAACATACAAAACGGTATACTGAATAACAGACTAGGAAGTAAACGTTAAGTAATTTCATTTAGAGATGTACATTAGTTCGATGGTTTGTCGATGAATTATCAATCACATGCTAGTAGCGCTAAAGTGTAAAGTAACAAGTGCAGCAAGAAACAAGAAGCTGAGATTGAGCTAATACTAAACACATTGACGGTTGACGTGACAAGACATGATAGCGAGTGTGACTGTGAGCTAATGGGTTGGTGACTGTGAGCTTATGGGTAGTGATGTGCATGGATGACATAAACATGCCGCTGAGAGGACGAATTAGTTTTCATTATTTCACAGCACCTCTTTAAGTTCAAATGCTTCTAGCTTCTTCGGATTCAGAAGTAGAGAAATTTTGAATTTGTCAGACATAGAATTCTACACCAAATAGACGGTAATCACACAAACAACAAATATATAAAAAGTGTCGCAAGAGACGACGGAGAATAACGATTTCCACTTTTCTTCAGAAAAATCAGACATAATACCCACCAAGGTTTCAGTGTTGAAGTTTATCCTTCAGCTGCTAGTCCCCACAGGGACTTTAGCAAGTGGTAGGATTACCTAGATCAAAGATCCAAGAGATTTATATAAAATATGTAACCTTTTTCCTGATCATCCTGAAGTTGCGACATATCATCGTATCAAAGAAAATAATTTTCCTACTACATTAATAAAGAAAAACATGTGACATAAAGTTAAAAGGTGTCAGAAGCTCGATTTATATACATTTAGACACCAAAAATATTCATTCCTTTCATATTAGTCAAATAAATTATTATACACTGTAGAGTGAAAGACACGCCACACCGCTAATTTCATTTCGCTTTTAAATGGCATTCAAATTGCGTGATGTTTCTGTGTTAAAAGTTGGTGTATTGTTCAGTGCATAGATAAGATAAGTTACCTTGAGTTATGACAAATTTTGCTCAAATTGTACTTATTCACGATGAAAATTTAAATAGGTATAGTTGTCATTTAGAAATAATGCACAATATCCAGTGAACAAAATCATGAAAAACGAGAGTGAATAAATAATGAATAATGTTATGGTTGAAAAGTCGCGATGTTATGAATGAATAATGTCCCCGTCCCCTGTGTCGCGATTGTCCCGAGGAAGGTCGGGATGGCCGCGGGACTCACCGGGGGATCCCGATGGTGAATGAGGACGCAAGGAGGCCATGCTCGGTTGGCGGGACGGAGCACGGACACTAGCCCGAGAGCCTCGTCTTTGTTCATTACCATGCAGAAGTTTGCTATCACGCAGCAATGACACGTTCATCAATCGGGGATTGGGGGTGTTGAAGATTGTGCGGTTCTCGCGCCACCGGGCTCTGAAAAACACAAACAGACAAGTGATTTATTAATGACAATGTCAAGCTTCAAGGTAGGTGATAACATTTTTTTATTGTTGACGACGGGCTTTTGTCACTTCATTCATATTGCATGTCTTTCCATTCTCACGGTGTTTGCGTTTTGTGTTCAATTACTAATTCGCTAAGTGTTGGCAGTATTGGCGTTGGTGATTCGTGACAATGGATTACAGTCCATCAAAGTGAACTTAAAGCGTGAAAATTATCGGTTTATCGATGATAATGTGATGGATGCAACTATTGATGGTATCTACTATTTTCAGATCATTGTCAAACTTAAGAAAAGTGTAAAAAATAGCTTTACACAACCTTTGCCACAGAATAATAATAATTGATGAATTGAGGTATATAGAAGTAAACCATGTTCTCATCTTCACATTCGGAGTTAATTAATTAAGAAATGCAAATTGTACTTCCTATATACATTGCCAGCTGCATGACATGTTGTACTTCCAAAATAAAAAAACTATAAGCCTTTTGGAATTGCATACATTACTTTAAAAAAATGCTTTGTTAAGAACTGAAATCAAGGGTTACTTCTATGGGCCTCCACTATTTCAACAGTGTTTGAGAGGTACTTTGCAACTCAATAATATGAAGTGATATTATTAAGTTATTAAGTGAGATTTTATTACTTAATAACATTGATTGGTTGTATTAAATGATTGTAATATGATGTAATGATCATTAATATTACAAGTGACATGACATCACATAAACTTAAGCCCAATTGAAACATTTTATTCTTCTGATTAACGTAACTACTCTAATATTTTTCTTGAACCTATCAATTAATTTAAACACGTAAAGTGTTTATTTAATGAATTAAGCAATTAATAAGTATTCATAGTATTTGGCAACGTCTCTGATGTAAGAGAAACAGTGTGTGAGAGAGACCAATTTTCTAATCACATCTCAAAATCTCCAAGCTGAAAGTTTTCACGGAATAAGTTCACTTCAAATTAAGTATAATTTAAAGCTGTGATGTGTCTAGCTAGACTATTGGTGTGATATTTCTTCTGGTGGTATTCAACTGCAAATACAAACCAATTTTCGGCTTGAAGCGTCCGCTTTAAATCAAAACAATACCATTTAAATTATTGTTTGCTGATGAAAAAGCTTAGCTCTCTCAAAACCTTACTAATTATCTAATTATTTTATATACAATTTTTGTGAATTGTGTTCATTTCAATTTCTTTTCACAGTTTTGTACGTGCAAGGTGCTTAGATTTTGTTAATAATATTTTTTTTATCATGTTTATGTAGAACAAACTAGAATCGAAACAAAATTCTTTATATGTGTACAATACGTTTCTATAACGTGTGACCTTCTTATAATAAGGGAAAATATTTGATATTTAAAGAAAACGTAGACCGTATTCAGTTTCGAAATGTCGCTGTGTGCCGACAAATTGACTTTCATATTTTATTGTGACATGCAGATTTCGATGTTGTTTAGTTGGCAGCAAAAACTTGTCTTGAAAAGTGATGTAATCTTTGTTAATATTCAGCTGCATTCGCTGCCAAAATATATGTGGAGTGAGTACTACTATAAGTACTGGTAGTGATAGGGCTTAGCTGAGACTCTCAGAGAATCAACTCTCAAGACACCTTCTAAAAAAGAACTGGCAATATTGAATATTTTATTTAACAATTCTATTTAATCTGTTGCGGATATTAAATACACTAACAGTTACTCATCTAATGCAGCTTGTTGGAATTTAAATATTTAAGATCCCACTTCTGCCACCATTTGTAAAATTTTGAGTAATTTTATTTATTGTGGCAAATGATGAAGACGAAATTATTCCGCACACAAATATAATAAGTAATCTTCCATGAAATAAAATTAAATATTTTCGATCAATTAAACTATTATAACTCTATTAATATTCTATAATTTGTCAACAACTGGCAAATCTCAATTTGATCTCTATGATCCCAAGATTCTCGATGCTTGGACAGTTTCTGACAGTTTTTGGCGAACAAAACGAACATACCTAAAATTTCTGTAAGTACTGTGAAGATAAAATTGATGGAATTTAAAGGTTACCTAACTATATACCTACGGGTAACGTCGACGCTTACCTTCCCATTCAATCCCCAAACACTGCCTCTTCAATAACTATTTATATTGAAGTGTGTCAGTAACCTCCAAAACCCTCACTAAATAATATGTAGAGATAGATACATATCGTTGCTAACATCAGAATGTGGAATAAAAACTAGTTAAATATTTATGACAATTTTATTTTGGTAGTGTAATGCAGGTGACATATTAAAGTATGACGGTTATTATATCGTAATTTAATTAAAAAAGGGCGGTTGGGCTGAAGCAAACATTAAATTTCTTAATTGGTCACCAAGTAGCAAATGGTTATATGTCTCACTGTAAAAACCCTAGCGATGCATTAGAACTAAAATAGACATACAAATCGATTTGTTAATGTGCGTACTCCATCTGGTCTCGAAATACAGTCTTGAACAACGCTCAAAGAAACGCTGACAGCATATGTGTAACTAATTATTACATATTACATATTTTTATAATAAGCTAAGTGCGAATCTGAAAGAAACGATTGACTATATAATCAGACTTCATATTTTTAAATGTAAGTTACAAATGTTTTTATCACAAATTGTTTTTATACTTTTGACGAGGTTTGATCGTTTGATCAATATTTTATATACATGGTGTTTTTTTTCATGTTCTACCTATTGTATTGAATATTTGATGTTGTACCTATTGTAAGACGTGTTTATACCATGGAAGCGTTCAAAAGACAATAATAAAAACATCTAATCTAATCTCCATTTACTCGTAATTTGTCAGAATTTAAATATGATTTCGCATTACGAATTATTGCTTTTATTATTTCAACAGTGTTATTGTTTATTCCAAAAGTGGCTAATGCTGTTCATTTTTCATACTTAAAAGTTAAAACTATTAAAATGTAGTTCCGTCGCTATTCTGTCAGTGATCTCGTCTACCCATTGACCAGTTGGCTTCTGCTTTTCATTTATTTATGGTGACGAGGGCACAGCGAATGTCGCTTCCTACTCACAGTACTCCACGTCAATATTCAACCGACTAGAGGATTACAACACCCTCAATCATTATTCGAATTATACCTACACATGAGATCCAAAGCTGTTCGATGATTTAAATACACAATTTTATAGAAGAGCTCTAAAGTTGAGTAATTCATTTTTGTTAATGTACAATAATGTAAATAATGTGTGTTAATTAATGATTATGTTGAATGACGATAACACGATGTTTTCAACTATTTAAATAAAATATCTGTTGTATCAGAAATATCTGTTAAGGATATGGCAAATTATATACAACTTTAAAACTATATATATATATATATATATATATATATATGAGAGATACGTGAATTTAGTTTCAGCATTACCCTTGATTGTAATTCCTATCCAAAGCTCCAATGCCATGTATTTCGAAATATGTTATCTATGTGCCGAAATATACAGGACATATATTGTGTTGTGTTTTCCATCAAAAGAAAATAAACATTAATTTCATACAATCTAAAAAAAACAGTTTCTCTTCCTCAAAATAAAATCCGTATTCTGCCCAGTGAACCAATCAGAAATTAGGGGAAACGTTCACGAAATATTTCGGGCCATAAAATATCTTTAAAGAAAACTCCACGTTTGTGTGTATTTTCTTAGCATTTCCTTCAGTATTATTTATAGACATAAAGTCGCTATAGCATTGTACATTTGTTGCAAAAGAATTCCCATCAAAGGTCGACAATAGAATCTCCAGAGAAAGAAAATGTTTGAAGTCTCTACTTTCCTGGATTTTAAGACCTAAGTTACGATCCCTACTAGAATAGAGCTCCCAAAAGGTTCTGGAGACATGGAATTTCACAATCCTGTCTTTCAGAAGAATTTTTTATTCTAGAACAGCGCATGATGATTTTTTGCCACGTTCTTTAGTGTTTCAATGGTACAGACATGCAATACTATTCAAAGTATAGCCATGATAAGAAATGACTGAGTGGAAAGAAATAAACCTTTTGTTATAAATCGTTGAAGTAAATGGTCGTTGATGTAGTTTTAATGATGCGACTTTAACGCCTATGCAATAAAGAACACGTCAAATATCAAGTGTAGTCAATAGTTGCAAGGCCAATTTCTTTTGAAGAAACCCGTTTGTTATAGCTGCAAGAAAATAATCGAAATCTCTGAGAATTAATGGTTACTTTAGCATTTAGGTTTCTACATATCAAACACTATTGAACACGTTTGTATTAATTGCTTTATAGATGTAATCAAGCAAAACGACGAGAAAAATGTATTTGTAAACTTCGACAAAACGTGTGTTATGTGTCAATAATATATTTGCATTAATCATGTGACACTGCCTTCCTCATAATGTTTTCAGATATAAAGAGATGTGCCAACAATAGCTGTTCAATTGTAGATTCAACTTATAGTTACGATACGATTGAAAGTAAGTACGAATGCAATGACTATGACATTGTATTTAATTCTCGACTAGGTAAAACAAATATACAAGTTGATAAACGATCCACACAATTTGGAAGAAGGAAACTAATACCTATTCATTATTTAAAATCATGGACCAACTAAAATGTATAATAAACATACTTCAATCCAAATTTTAAAATATTAACTATAATCATATAATATATTCCTATTGTGAAATATTATCATTAAAAAGTGTACCTATTGAATAACAACTGGTTTTTATTATATTAAAATCTATTAAAAAAAATATGCTTCGTATAGAGGAAATTAGTTATACATTTAATATATGGGTTATCAAAACAATTACATTGATTTTTCAACCAATGGTTTCCCGGTCATGGGTTATAATCTTGGCATTGAAAAGCTAACACGCAAATGTCTTCAAATCGGGTTTCATACTTGTGTACCTTGTCTATAACTTTATCTATCGTGGATGCCTCAGCTTTTTAAACTGTTGTTTTCCACGAAACAACTCAAAGGAATCGACATTCGTACCAACTAATCTTTGTGAAATATCGTGTAAATGTCTTCGTTTTTTAAAAAAGTGTTTGTTTTTCAACAGTTCAAATTATGAAAATCTATTCCGTTCCTCAAGATACAAGTTGAAGTTTCATACCATTCAAAGGATCAATAGATTACTTTGTTCGTCGCTACTAAAATGTCGCAATGAAGAAAGGACAAATGAGTGGATTGAATGAACGCTAGATGGAAACGCATGACTACTTACTTGCTAAAAAGCCGTAGAACGACGCAAATGATTACGAACATGAGGGCCATGCCGACAAGAACGCCAATCATAGCAGGATCTATGTACTTCGTAGGCGGTGGCGGAGAAATTGCTGAAATCAAATACATTTCATTAGAAAATCTGCAAAAATCATTATAAAAGTCTTAACTCGATACCACTTCGAAACTGAATTTTAGTTTGAAAATATCGGTCTTAAGTGTGCATACATTAGCTATAAATAAATTATGAATCGCATTGAAGCATGCCTGCAGAAAAAGTGCTCCATGAAAACCAATGAGTTCAATTATATCAATTACAATGGGTAATTGATAATTTATTATGTGCTTGTTAGTATTATTGTAGACTATAGACTTACATTTCTGTTATATTCATGTAAATGAATCTAGAAATAAATACTTAATATATATGTGTAGGTACATGATTAACTGAAATTCTATTAACTAGAATATTATTGAATATTCTTCAAATTTATAAAAAAAAAGAGGTGGGGGAAATAGTTTATTACCCCTAGTAAATGTAATAACATATAATTAATATTGTCTTAAGTGTCACATTATTATGATAATAATGTGGATTCTGTAAGCTTTTATGAAACAGTGTTTCAAAATGTTGACCCTGCAACGTCAAAAAGTGTTAGACACAAATCAATAATGCCCAAACACTACACGCAATTTGGAACTATAAAGTGAAAGTTTTATGAGCCAGCTCTGAGCATTAACATCGTTTTAATATTATTTCAGATGTTTAACTACTTTTACATTTCCAATATCAAATATTCAAATATGACCTTAAAGTCACCCAGACAACTCGGTTTTTTACAATACCTATATTGTTTTTTTGTTTGGACTTACACTCTACTTTGACTTTTGACAAATCATGCATCTTTCCCATCATAGTGAAACAGGGGTAAATATCTGAGCGAATAGGTTGAAATTTACAATAAGTTATTATTTATAATTAATTATGTTATATATAGGTTGTAATTGATAATTTATTATGTAATTGTAGTATTATTGTAGACTATAGGCTCACATTTCTGTTATATTGATATGTAAATGAATCTAGAAATAAAATACTTAAACAAAATTGTCAAAGATAAACAGAAGACAAAGAGACACTTCGTCCGCTCTGTGTAATGCCCCATGAGTTCTGCTGATTGATTCTAAGTGCACTTGTTAATATCTGAATTAAAAAAGAGCTTCACAATGATATTTCTAATTAGTGTGAAGGGCACTTACATCAGTTATGAGAACACACTATATTTAGATAATTGTAATTTTGGTTTAGGGTGCAAATCAGTACAACATTAATGTGCACTACTTCAACAATATTGCACATCAATATTGTCTACATTTGTAGACAACATTTGTCCCACTGTCCACATTTGTAACACTGTTTCGATAAAAATTAACTACATAACATAGCTTCAATGGTCATACCAACATCATAATTGTGTAATTTATGGTTTTGCTCCAATAGCTACACTGTTTTTAGTTAGACATAACTTAGTTTTTAGTATTAATTTAAGCATTGTAACGACTTGAGATATGTGTAGAATTGAAGTGGTTAAGTGTAAGAGAAGCCTTGGCTTAACTTCGCCACATTTACAATAAAGACGTTTTATTATTATTATTAATAATACGTGTTGATACACCTGATAAAATACAAATCATTTTTAAAACATTTTATTTATTAAATAGTAAATATTTTAGTAAGTGAAACCAGCGAGAATTCAGTTGTTTGCTGTCGGAGCAGTTTACACCCACAGTCGTGCTGTGTTTGGGAACAAAACATTCCCGGTTAGTCATTTAATATTTAAAATGTGTATTTGCATTCAATGATCAACTAATTGTTAGTGACATCCTCACTTTTAATTGAATTATTCACATTACCTGCCAAATAAAATGCGAGTGGGAATCTGGGAATCGAACCTAGGTCCATCGGGATACCGACCCTATCCATTATGGATGTTCAATATTCAGTGGATTTATTACACGTGAAAATTATGTTTCATCGAAGAGAAACAGGCATGTTTAAAGCATGATCAAAAAATCTAGGACACTTAATTGCTTGCCAACGAATACATTAGGGACATGCTGTTGGACAAATAATTTACCTTAGAATTTAAGAAATATCTCCCGTTTTGGGATTATTCATACCTTAAGTAGTTGCCAAGTTACAGCAGTTTCAGTAAAATCCTCATTTGTTCGTTCGGCGTTTTTCCGAATTTTCGCAATAAGTTTTTTTTATGAACCATTCTGAATATGCAAAGAAAGGACAGAAGGTTTTAGTCAAACTTATCTAACTTGTTAACTACTGTCTATAGGTATCAACAATCCGAAAACTTGAGGTAATTCTTTAAATTCTCATGTAACCAATGGACCAACCACACCGCAAACTTATCCTTATAACTTACCCTAGAAGTACGTAAGTATACATTGCTGATATAATATCTATTTATGTCTTAATTACTTTTTTTTCAATAGATGTCTTTGTTGAAGACAATGTGTCAGTAATTATAACTTCTCGCTATTCACAATGAAGAATCTTGATTACTGATTGCCTAAGGGATTTGTGGACCATTATGACGTAGATAGACATGTCATAAAAACAGCAATTTCAATTTATCAAGATCTGTTTGAAGTTTGAAGTACTCACTGTCATGATACAGAAAAGGAACTTTGTAATCAACATTACAATAGTCTCTCGGGTTTGTAAGCAATATCTAACGTCTGGTAGAAACGTATATTTGAACAATTATGGGGTGGCAAAATATCAGTTTAATTAAAAGTTCTACATATTTATCTAGAGCAAGGGTTGTTGGACCGACATTTGTTCCTGTACAAACATTTTATAGATATTACTAAAGAATGGTTATCACGTTTCATTTGCACAACTTTAACTTTGCATTTTGAGCTTTACATTTGACCCAAACCGTCAAGTTGTAAAACAAACCTAGGACTTAATATTCTTGTTTTCGATCATCTACTGAATCCTTAGTTTGCATCATTGTACCTAGTTTTTAAAGATAATTTAAACTACATATACATTGCTATAATAAGTATTAACCCCACTTCTCTCGGCTATATACTCGGTGTCCACAGTTCCGCTAGCAGTGCCCCCGAGAATGTTTAGTAATAAAACTAAAACTTTCTTTTAGAATCTTTTCTTATCCCGGATCCCGAGGTAAACTGATCCAAGAAACAAAAGAAACAGACAAAAACTTACGTAACTGCATGGGCATAAAATGTTATTTTGAAGTCTAGAAGTTAAATAGTCGAAAAGTTTTATTATAACTGTAATCGGTCACCTAATATGTAGATGTCTTTGCAAATTTTGTGAGTGTTTTTAAACTTGAAATCAGAAAGTTTTAAATGAAATTAAGTAGTTCTATAAGTGTGACTTGTATATGTCTGTATAATGTAATACAATTTAAAGAATACAAAATACTACATAATATATTTTGACTTCCATAGAAATTCCTAAAATTTTAATTCCATTCCCTAATACCTCACACAGCGAATTCCTTCCAGCTTTCGTATGTGACCTTCTCGCCTTTGCTCATTCCTACAGAGTCCGATTTTAATACTCAACATTCTCACATCCTTTCAGGACCAGACCTCTTTACCAACTAATGCCCTGACATGTTATATAAGCTGACCTACTACTGCTATACTGCTGTCTTCCCTTGTTTTTCTTTTCACCTCCCTGTCAGTTGAAGTGTGATCATCATGGAGTAAGTCTCCACCTTCATGCCTTTGTTTACTATGACCCACTTTCTGAATATTCCATTTCCTTTTACTTTCCTAGCGATTCATTTCTGAATACTCTCTATCTTCTTCGTCTATCCCTTCTTGTCTTTGGTCCATTTTGCTTTGTATACTCTGTAAAAGTTTTAATAAGGATTGTGTAAGCTTTGTCTTTAATACATTTCGAGTGGAGGCGCCAGCTCGTTCGTGGCGCCACCGTGCTGAACGACTATGGTCCGAGAGGAGTAAGGGGCGGGGGGGGGGGGAGATGTCAGGGGGCTACAGTTGATGCAGTTTAGATGTAAGTGTAGAAGAATAGAGAAGGGGGATGTGAGCTGTTTGCAGGGAGCCATGCATGTAGGTCACAATGCGCATTTCAAAAGAAATGCTATGTCAATTGAATGACGCAATATGCGAATGTTGTTTTACAGAGCAAGCCAACTGATGTATATTTATGTCCCTACATGATTCTGTTTTTCACGAAGTGATATTTTATCTACAATCATGCAAAATGTTGAAATATTTCCTTGAAGCTCGAAGTTAAACTCTTTGAAATATTCATGGATTCTAGTTATACTAAAACCATAAAGTAAGTGCTGAAACCTACCGAGAAAATGAATAACGATTTGATATGGGCCTTCCATTTTCATTCGGTTAGTATTTCCAAAAAGGTTCAATCCATATAGTTATAGCCGCATATAGCTAGCAGGTCTAATTATATTTATAATTATAAAAACAAACATTTCCCACACATTAATTTAAATTGAGTTTGGAGCTTATTTTAAATATTTAATTTTCTCTATTAGTACAGCTTTTAACTAAAAATTGTATATTAAAGCTGCATATTTTACGTAAACTCAATAAGAAAATGTACGGTGAAAAGAGTATAAATAAGTTTAAAGTTGTTTCCGGAACAAATTACATTGTGGCTTGATAAAGAATATCCATCAAATGCACTCTCTACATTCGATTAACCCCGATATCCTTGCACATGGAATGCATCACATTGTCGCCGTGGATCATGTGATAGTTACCGTTACACTCGATGGTCCCATCTTTCTTGTACTCGGGCGTCAGTTCGAAGCGGCAGACGCAACGGCCATCTCGACACTCGGTCGAGAACAGCATGGCTTCACATTGCTCGGTGAAGAAACAGCTCTCGTTCACAGCCGCTTCTACAAACATACACAATTGCATATTAGATGCATTCAATTCAATAGGATTTACTTAGAATACTTTAACATCATTCTTTCTTACATTTTATAACAATCTTTGTTATTTAAAAAAACTAATCTTTATGGGCAAGTTTATATCCACGCAATGCTAAATTTTAAACAATTCAACAGCTTAACTTAACAACTGGAGTTAGCAGAAAAACTGGTCCTAAAATTACTAAAACTACATTTTATATTTGTTTACGTAAAATATTCCTATACTTATATATTTTTATTTTTATTAATATGTTTTGTTAGTTGTACATTATATTACATACTTCGTTAAAGAGGTATAGTTCTTACTAACATTATGTAGGAAACTCATTTTTTTTGGAAATTAAGTTTAGTAATCATTGGTAATGGGTTATTCAGAAAAACTTGTATAATTAAATGCCGGGCTGGTATAACCGTGTAACCAAGAATTTCATTATTCTTGGTCAATAACAAAAACAGTACTCATATATCACCGCATATTATCCCAGTACCATCCCACAAAAAAGTCCAAAATGTAAGGTTCTCTAGATAGAGCTATGCAAGTAAAATGCTATTCCACAGATAAAATTATTTCAGAATAATTGTTGGTTACACTATTGAACTATACTTGTATAGTAATTTTAAGATACATAGTGTGTATCTACTAAAATAATCAAATAGTCATTAAATTTTAAACATACTATTAAGTAAAGTTGTCTTTGCAATGTGGTATACGTACTGTAGGTACTTGCTACTAGTACGAAGTCCTGTGGTAGTACGTTACTTGGCACACTGTAGTTTCATATACGTTGCTTACGTTACTTAAATTACATGCATGCAGCATGTGGTAGTACGTAAGATAGCACAACGTATATAGATTCGATTACCCGGACGGTATTACACCAGTTTTCGTGATTTTCCTCAATCGTAAATACGAATGCAAAGATAATTCTTGCATCACAGGAAACTGTCTCCTTCCACCATCCTTCCTTTACCCTTTAATCTCTTCTTCAAATCATGGACACAATTAGTGGGACATAACACCATAACGTATAAACTCATTGAAACCCTTATTACTCACATCGTATTTTCAATGCAATTCCAGGAACAATTAATTAACGGATAACCTGAAGTGTGTTTTACTAACGAAGTTCTAGTATGCATCTATTCATTGAACCTTTATTCAAAAGTGTTCGAATCAATTCTATAAATTCATCAAGAAATACTTCTGTTCTTGTCCTTTCAAACAGTATTGAATGCTACGTGATTAAGAATTAAAAGTTGAAGCTTTACATATTACTGAACTATCTACACTGCCTCGCTTAAATTCTCCATAGTCGCTATCTCAATGGTGCAGCACTATTTAATTACATTTCTAGCGTGTATCTTAGTGTTGTACAATAACGTACGATATTTCCAAGTGCAGAATAATGTTGAATATTTTTCTCATGTTTTTCTTCTGATGCACCGGTATTTCATAAAGATACATATCATCAACTCTCTGTGGATCACTGAAACATCCAGCTAATAACATTCAGGAAAATCAATTTATTTTTTTCTAAGAGGTATCAAACTTCTTTTACGTTCAGGAAGTGCTACATCTGTCATTTTTAGATAAACTTTCGTAAAATTGTAAAAGAGAAGAAAAGAGCTTGGTTATATAAATAGAGATGCGAGAATATTTCAATAGGTAGCTATTTATTCCATCCTTGTCTCCGTTTTCATCACGCAAAAAGGAGTCACAAAGACGTTGTCATTAAAGTCTGACTCGTCTTTCTACTTGCTTGGGGCAAATTTCATTTTATATTAACCATACTTAAAGCTTTGGACAGGTGCCCGTAATATTAGCTTTAGGGGGTTGATACCTTACATACCTTATCCTGTCGTGCCGTGTTTCAGGTGTATATTAAGTTTATTAGAAAAGCTCAAAGCTCAAAGGGCAGAAAGTCTGGCAGAAGTTGTGTGTCGCAATACTAGTTTGCATTTCATCACAAAAGTCGTTTGGAATCTCAATATTTATTTTACGAACGACATGCCTGGTGTTATATTAGACTGAGAGCACTTGCAATAATGTTGGAAATAAAGCATGTTTTATTGTTTGATACGAAAGACATTGAGAAAATAGAAATTGTGTAAAGAGCGCAAGAGATTGAAAGCTTTCGCTGTTAGAAAAGAGAGACAAAATTCCTTAAATAAGTTTTTTCAGACTTGAAAAGGCCTTTGAAACAAGTCAGAAAGACGCCGGAGTTAAAATCAATTGTCTTTCGGCGAGTCGTGTTTCATGCTCAATGCTTAGCTCTTTGCTTGAGTAATATTGTGCAAGGTCTCCCGGATTCATGACGTTTTCAGCCATTCCCTAACGGTGAGATTTCATTGCACGGGGCGCCAGACTTCTGTAAGGTTTGAAATAATAATCTAAAACTCCGAGCATAGAATACAAACTGACTTTACTTTGATACGAAACCAGATTGCTTGGCATATATTTACATGATACATGTATATTGCGATTTATTGACATCATCTCATGAGAGAAAATTCTATTCACTAGCTGGATGATGTATTAATGGTGATAACATTGCAGTGAGCAGTGAATATATAATTGTGATGTCTCCACATTATTCAATGTTCATGTAACCTGTAATACTCGGGTACAAAACAAGGTAAATACACAAGGGTGCAGTAGCTTTTTGTGTTTCATGAGGCACATGAGAGAAATGCATTGCTATTCACATTGCTATTGCTATTCACAGTCAGAGCATAAAAATATGTGTATACATACATTATTTTCCAGTTGAAATCTTTTAAAACATCTATTCGCTCTCATTAAACTAAATACACTCTCGGGGAAACGTTGAGCTCAGGTGTACTTAGACCTCATGGAATTTGTGTATTCTTTCTTCTTCAGAAAGTTTTATCCTCGTCTAAATTTTTGTTATGCTGTCATATTATCATTTCTCAAATAATGACAAGGATTATATCATCCGGAACAAGCAATACGTCAATTTCTCTTTCGTGAAGTAATTGTAGTTCCAGTGACCTAAATCATGATACGACAGGAATGATAAGACTTCCCTAGAGTAATTACTCACTGAATTGCACATTATGTAATAACTAATCCCCTTTTTATATTTCAAACTTGTGCGCTTTTTAAAGTGCATTTATAAGTTACATTGAACACAAAATATTTTTAAGCATGTTGAAAGACTTTCTACTTGGGCCAAGGTGAAAAGTGGATGGTCAGCAGTAATTAGTTTGTCTGGAAATTAACATAATGTTGACGGGTGTGGCCATGTTTATATGGGCGTCAGTATCTTCTTTATAGCATAGTGGATGTGTTAAACTACGATATTACTTTCCCCTTTCTTCAATTGGTGTTATTCTAATATAGTTCATGTATTTAGTCCATCATAAATAACTATCATTTTCGTATTGTTCCCTGATCATTCACTATAAAATGTATAATTGCCGAGACATGTTCATTGTTTAATGTCCCCATGTAACCTATGTTCACGTGCATGTACCGACCTCAACTGCAATATTTTAAATGCAGATTATGCAGTTTTGTTTTGGCTTATAGGAAAACTGGTATATATCAACGCCAATATTGTGCCACTGTAGCATGTGGAATAAGCGTATCGACCCAGCCTAGTTACGGTCATGCAATATTCTGGGGTCACGCACATTATACCTCAGACTTCCTCACATCCTGGTCACATCCAACGACATTTTTCATTTCATTAGACAGATATAGAGATTTATCACGATGTTTGAAATTAATATGATCTATGAAGATTCGATTTACATCAGAATAATGGAGGTGGATGAAACGTTTAAGTTGTTAATCTTGCTCATTCATTTGTGTATACGTGACTGTTAAACGATGTCTTAAATACTTAATTACTGCGATAAGATAATTTGATATCATACATTTTGTGGAATTCCAGACAAATTTATGTGAGATGTGCCCGCGTGTGACGTGTAGCAACACGACACATTTTATTCCACGTCATTGTGTAGGTCAGTCACAATGGCGTCATTGATATGGAGCTGACAAACAAAAGAAACAAGTATTTTACTAATGTGAGAGCTAGAATGACCTGAATTTCATTATCATTCTATATTTTACATTGAATTAACTTTTTAAATGTAGAAATAACTTATTATTGTATCCTCCTTTAAAAAATATTAGCCAATAATTCCAACCGTTTTCAAAGTAAATTCCTTCAAATTGCAAACCTTAAAAATCTGAAGAACGGAATAATTAAAAAATATTTCAGAACGAAACAAATACGTAATATCAAAGATTACATGTATCACATAAAATGTATTATACACATAGTGAATAAAAAAGATATACTTCTGATTTTTAACATTAAAAACGAAAAGAGACAGTTTTTATAACTTTACAAAAGATCCTATAACTCGTTGAATTTAGAACCCGTAAGATCAAATTACGATGAAAACACAAAGCAGAGCTCGAGTTTTGAAGTCAACAAATTTTAAATTACAAACACCTCCGCTTTAAGTTTAATTTTGTTATCAACTTTGACTCAAGTTTCGCGTCAGTTTAGAGTAGATAATAATTACATTTTGTGTAACAGATTTCACCAACGCATTCACTCACACTTCAGAAATAAAATCGGTAACGTTCTGGTCGTATTTTGTTCTCCGATCAGAATTTATCGGTGAATACATTACACTGTTTCAGATGCTATCTTCATGATTTATGAATGTGAATCCATTATTTCATCGTTTAGGACATGAACTATGAAAACTACTTGGCTGATATCACTTCCTATTTCATCACCTCACACAGCCATCGTTCTGACATGCCAACTCTTTCCCGACATCGCGTCAAGACCATAGACGTGAATACAGAAAAAAAAGTTTATGTAACCATAGATATCGTCAAATGCTGTATACTCAAAAACGGTTACAGTTACATGTTGTTTTACTTCCTACCAGAATGACTACGCAATTTGCTAGAATAGAGTTTTGTTGGCAATTATTATTATTTAATATTATTGATAATATAACTAGATTAACCAACATTCGCTGATAGTTTCTATATACATCGTCGGCTTACTGCATGAAGTCACTAACTTATATTTGTGAAAATTGATTTACAGTGTCGTTAAATATGCAAAAGTCTGTTCTAGTCTCTGGTTCAAAGAAATATCAAGTTCCGTTTCAAGTTCTAACAAACTCAACAAAAATCCATAAAAGAAGTATGTATCAAAAAAAGTTAGAATAATAAATTAGAATAATAATATAATAATAATTTTGTACATTTTAGTGGTATTCTATTCTTCTTTGCATTGCCTGCTATGTGAGCATTAATTAAATTAAGGAACTATAGTGTACGTTAAGATGCATCGTGTTTTTCTTACGAGATAATAATGTTGGAATTCAATTATCTCAGAATAGAAAACGTGGTTAGTGACTTTCTGCAGTAAACGCACGATATATAACATTTACAGTAACCTTAGTGTAAACGTCTCTGTCCAGATTCAACATTCACACACACACAATCAACAAACAATTACAATAAAAGTCAAAATTAATCAATATTGGAAAAATTTATAATTATAAAAAAACATTATGAGGTGAGAGTATACAGTATAGCTCAATCCGGCCCGACATGGGGTAATCTACTCTGTACCTTAGAAGCAGAAGGCCTAAAGTCCATGTAAAAAATCATTTAGGTGAGCCCAAATCCAGCTAAATTCGGCCTTATCCATCTTATTAACATTGATGACACCCGTCATTTTGACAGAATACTTCAATATAACTGTAGTATTTGTTGAATTAATTCTATTTTAATTGATAGAGCTTGATTACATGATGTTTCTAAAAGTGTGAGAGAAAATTTAGAAAATGGGCTTCGGGCCATCTACTTCTGAGGTATAAAACTCCATTTTTCAATTCGTATGAGACAAAAAGTTTCTTAACCATGCATCCTCAGACGACATGTTAGATCAGGTAATAAGCTTTGACGAAATTCTTAGCTGGTAAAGTGGATTCCAAGGGAAGACAACTTTCTTACAACTTCCAAAGAAAGTAATTCCCTCTTGAGAATTCGTCACTCTCATGAATGTTTATGTTCCCGAGACTTGTGGAGCTGCGACCTTGTTTATCTTGCATGACGTTTTATAATAGCAAGAGTCTAGTTGGAAAAGTTGGCAAAGAGACCGCGTTAGGCTCTGGCCCGGGTCCTGGGCCACCTCACACCATCAGTCATTTCACAGAGGCAGCTGGTTCAAAGGTTCACGTGATGGAAGTCGAGAAGCTTCTAGCCCGAACGTGATTTCCAAAATTGATATCACAGTGTTAAGATTTGTGGTATATGCAGTGCAGATGAATCATTTTAGCATTTTTTTTTAACATCGTCCTGCCTTTTATTTAGGTGTAATATTAATGTAATTTTTCTCGTAGACACATTTTTACAGGTTCTCTACTCTGTTTTTAAATACGATTATTTGTACAATGATTCCTGACGAAGAGCGAATCTCTAAGCATTAGGAGAAGAATACTAAATAAATATATTTTAATTGGGCTAGTCGTGTTCGTAAAACCGTCGCAGATAAACTTTTACTGTATGTCAACTCATCAATCCAGATAATTTTATTTTAATAAAAAGTTATTTTGTTTTAAATTGGTACTGTTATGTCTTATACAGAGACCGTAAAAATGTTATTGCACTGAATATTGTATTTTACTACCTTCACAGATTCGTCTTTGACTTGAAATCAAGTTTCATAAGGGTTAATAAATATTTCACCTCGTATAGGACGTTGCTTCAGGTTGAAAGTACGTTGCTAAAGTTAAAAGAGTTCTCTTACCTTATATTTAAATATTTAAGTTTAAATGGAAGAATCACCCAACCTTATTGTGACTTTTTATAGTCAGTCAGTACCACGAGAGGAGAAAATCGCATTTCACTTTTTTTCAGGACGGATGGCATTGGCATTTCTTTTTTATTAAAATATTTGTATATGTACTCCTTGCTATATTTAGTATACGAGCTCTATACATGAAATGTACAAAACAATGTACATATAAAAGGCATAAGGTACTTATTTAGGACCTATTAAAATGCACAAAGCAATAGATTAAAAACTTGGATTTGTTCAATTTGTTTGTTTATTTGGTATATTAAAAACATCTAAATTTTTTACATTTTTAAATTAGTATTTAAAAAAAATTAAATAATTATCTAAAATACAATCTAGGTGTATCACTTTTGTAAGTATTATATCCTATCAGCAGATGTAGGGATTCAAAAAATGAAAAAAAAATAAATACATATTGTGTCACTTTTGTCCCATATTTTGTTAATATGAATAATTTCTCACTACAAAGAATAGTCTTTACTTTTGTAAAAAAAAAATATTCCTCGAACACTCACGCAATAAGCTTCGGTTCTCCCAAAGTTCAAAACTAAATTGAAGTCCGAATAAATGAAACATTGACCACACGATAAGGGTTCTACAAGGATACGCCTATCAGTAGTATCTAACATGACTTACCTTTGCCACACTTGTCGATGTGGTTCGTCGCCGTCAGCTCGGGTTCGCATTGACATGTCTTCTTGGCCGGGTCGCAGACGCCGCCATCGAAGCCACATTCGGCAGTATTATTACAGCGATCGCCAAACTTCCCCTCTCCACGACTCAATGCCACTGAAACTAAACAATCATTAAGCATCATTATAACTTTGTGAATTATTGAAAGTTTACTTTCAAAATGTGGGTTGCTAATTCAGGTATTCCACTAGCCTCAAAGGGAATTGATGGTGAAACGTTTATAATTAAGGGAAATTCTAAGAGAGATAGAATATGTAAATTGAATAGTCGATATTACATCAAAAGACAATGTCATAAATTGATATACTAAATATTTTATAGTATTTAACAATTTGCTAAAATATGACTTCAATAAAATTGTTTTGTCATCACTGCAGTCATTTATATAATTACAAAGTTTGTAATCCCAAGGTTGTCAGAAATTGGATTCACATTTTGTATTTACGCAAGATTCAAATAACAATACAAGCTAACAATATGTACAGTCGAGAATCATTTTATACCAATAACACACAGGATAAGTTATTCAACAGATCCCTGCCACGAGAAGTTTGAGAGAATTTCCCGGAAATATTGATTTTAAAATTAAATTGCCTGACACCCATGGACTTTTGTGACGCCACTTAACCACGTGATGAGGGTATGCTTGAGCTACGTGATCGTCGCGTTGTAGACAGTCAACTGGCATTGCATTTCCAAGCTCACAACCAACATGGCAATGCAAATGTCACATGGGGAAATAGTCACTAATTGGTCTGTACCTTTCTTTTACTCGAAACATATTAATAATTAGTAGAAAGATAGATAATAAAAACTGTAATAAATCACAAGTTCGTTCCCTACATTCTCTACTAAAACAACCATGCAAGGATTAAATCGATAATTGATTTTTTATTCAGTCCATGAGGCAACTCATTTTCATGCCCCTTAGTGTCATATCCTAGTTTCATACGACAAGGATTGTACTTAATTTTACCTGCTATGAAACAAATTTGTATTTCACCCTCAGTGTTATAGAGTTAAATTAACTTTGTTGTGTGGTTTCTACTGAGCACACACACACACACACACACACACACACTCACACATACGAGAATCCCATGAGCTGTCGGCGTTTCTCTCTTTGTATTGATGCCAGTTTGTGTTAAACCGTGTTTCAAGCGTAGTGTCAGGGGATAGCGGTGATGTCTCGCTACTGAACTATCATCTTAGTCGCTTTCTCAACAATTTTCAAAGAAACTACATTTAAATCGATTCTTTTGTTGCCTTACGGAAACTATGCTTCACTTCACATGAGTTACTATCAGAAAATTATTCTCGTTGCAATTTTGGAATTCGACTCTATGTTAAGATATTTCGCATCATACTTATAGAGACGTGAAGTACAGTATAATATGTCAATGCATAATTTTACAAAGTATTAAATAATAACTCAAATAACCAAAATTGAGATAATGTGCTTAATGGGGCACATAATACGTAGATCATCATGCTCTCAATAATACAGGTTAAGCTAATGATTCCATGGTAATACTTATTTTGATGTATTTTATTTTAATGTAAACAAACATAAATCTTTTCAACGCAAGTTGACTATTTTCTTCCGGCATATAAGCCGATGACGCCAATGATATGTTTGGGCGGAAGCGTTAGTTTACCTCCACCCAACATACCTACTCGGAATATTATATTTTATTGATACTATGTAGAGCACAGTGCACGAGTTTCCGCAAAGGTTCTCAACGTTTCCTGTTATCTCGTCTACTCGAACGCCACACGCTCACATGTAGCAACGTTTTCATTATGACGTAGAAAATACAACTTAATCTTGACAAAGAATAAGTCCAATGGGACTTTATTTTACTTTCATAAGCAGAAAGCACTAAGGAATTATCTGAATGAATATTTTAGTGTAATTTTAATTTTAAATTTCGTTTTGCAAATGAATCTACCGTCGTCTGTTCTCATGATGGTCATTTCATTCTAAAAACAGCCTTCATTGAAGTTGTCGCCGGACATTTAGAACACAACACTGAGATGGGGCTTTATACATAATTCAGCGTTTTAATTACTCGTAGTACGTGAATTGTATTC
>OW203763.1:28665807-28848135 GCA_934045905.1 Leuctra nigra | reverse complement strand
GCTCAAGTTTAGCCCCTTTATGGTATTCTACCCCCTTTTATAATAACGACCATTCCTATAAATATTAAAATAGAACTGGGGAGAAGGAACATATACCTGGCCATACACCTGATGTTATCACTGCCAGAACACATTTATATCAGAATATTTCACACTTGTTATTCTCGACTTGCCTGGAAATCGAAAATGTATCAACATTGAATTATCTCGTAAACTTTATTGATTATTTCTGAAAGTGAGCATGACAAACAAGACTATTAACACAGGATTGAACACAAAGCTCGATACAACGCATAGAGCCTAGAGCACAAAGTGTCTGAATATGTTGCTGAGTTTCGTTGTCATTGTGCACCACAATGAACGGAGCACAAAGAGAGAGAGAGTGCTTCCAAGTAAAACATTGCGCCTTTGTGAACTAACTTTCACAAAATTATTTGTGCAAATTCAGAGACTACGAAAATGTTTTCTTCATCAGTTCTTAGCACTGCAATAAGAATTAATACCACCACTTTGTTGCTCGAATAAAGATGTGCAAAGATGCATAATGATGTATTTATGTACTTTTTTTACTTTACTATTTGGGTATGAAACTGAAACTAATAGAACCTCGCCTTGTTTTAAGTTTTATTTAACTGTACTGTGAGTGATTGCTGTTTAGAAAGCCGAACAATAAAAGAATCTTTATTAAGCTTCCGGAGCATCCGACATAAAATATTCAAGTAAAGAGGTAGTGCAAGATAGATTAGGAAGTACCAGTTTATGAGAGTCAGAAGCTCATAAGCTCTATTTTATCATTCTCTAAAAATTGCTTGCTGTATTCCGACCGTACAATCTAGGATAATGGGCAGGAAGTGAATTGAATAAATAATGTTAGGAAGACTGAGTTTGCTAATCTAATCAACCAGCTTACGCTGTATTGTTTAGCAGGATAATACATTCAAGTTGAATGCTTTAAGATTCCTTATCCTCCCGTTAAAATAAAGATGTTTATCAATTTTATAACAAATTATAAAATGATCGTCTAATGCAATACGCTCATTTTCATTTCAACGCATCCGGTTAAGCTCGACTTTCATAAAAACAAAAAGAGACCAACATCGTTCACAATAACGTCCGAGTTAAACTGACCAAAAGACCAAGAGTCTAAAAACTTCTCAATTCTATCGATAACCTTCGTCCGTCTCACGTAACTTAAAAAAACTTTCAATCTAACCTTTCCTTAAACTTTCTTCGACGAATTTGTTAATAAATTATTGAATGCTTTCTATCCTGTAAGGTTCACATGAACGTTGTTATCATAACGTTTGAACACGGATCGCCTTTTTTTCTCCCATAGCAAGTATAATATTTTCTACGCATGGAAAGTCAAATGGAGAATACTGATTGGTTCTTTGAATTGACACATAGCGTGTCGTGAGTAAGTCATAAAATTGTCACCACACACGTCATATCAGTGAGACTGTACCTTAAACTCACTCTACCGACTATCATGAACTGCTGTTTAACTCTAACTTTATAATAAATTAGAAGTATCGTCGAAACTAGAATTATTGCGCTCTATTATACAATTATTCACAAATTACAGTGTGGTAGAATGAAATTTAGCAAAACCACATTTATTACGTAATAGAGTTTCCATATTATGATATGTACACATTTTACAATCCAAAGTAACAGAGTAATCCGTACTTCAAACAATATTTCGATAAATAATCTTGAATGGCATAGTTTTATGTTGAGGCGGTTCGTATTGGGTAGTCTATCTGTTTTCCCTCTCTCGCTCTCTAACTTCATATAATTCCATTAGAATTTCAATTCTATGGTTGTTCTCACATCCTTTTACAACCTTCCGCTATCTTTACTTCTATTAAATTCTCGCTTGAAAGAGCCAACAATACGATTAATACAATATGCAAACAAACAATGCAAGATTACTTTATATAAACTTGGTTGTGCTTCTCAGATTTTTACAAACTCAAGCTTACTATAAAATAATCACTATTTTTATTAAAAAAATTATCTCATTTATTCGTCATTTTCTAATTAACTTTTCTGTATTTGATGCTTTATATACTGGTAGCGTTGAGTAATTAATGTTCCTGGAAATTGCAATCAATCTTTTCTGAATTCATTGGTTTGAATAGTGCTAAGTTCATTTAAAGTTCATTGAATGTGATGGGCAGTTAGAATTTCAAAGTCTATTAACTCTTGACTTTTAAAGTTTCTATTCAACTTTTTAAGAAGAAAAAATCTACTTATTAAATAACGAAAGATATGTTAATTTTTTTGTTAAAAAGTAAATGAAAAAGTGCCCATAAATTGTAAATCAAGTCAAAGAAGTAGAAACGTGGATTAAATAAAGCGAAAAATTATTAAAATTAAAAATTATTAATTCGGATAGTTGTCTATTAGTGAAAATAATAATAAAAACTGTGTCTCATATTACACCAAGCTCGTTTATTCGGCATTTGTCATTTCTATTGATTTCTATTCTCTATGTGTGTTTGCTACTCTGGATATTAGTAACGACCATGTGACTGACTGTAAGCGCAAACATGCAATGCTGGATAACACGTGCATTGTGACTTGTTACGATTAAAGAAGATTTTAATTAGAAAGAAGTCGTGCTTTTTAGAGCTGCTGCAATATATTGTAACATAATTATTCGATCTTGATATTCACCGACCTCAATTACTACGTCGGTGACCTCTTATAAGAACAGCTAAGGCATGCTTGTACATTTTATGTTATAATTATTTTGAAATTTATATTCAGGATACTTCCGTATTCAGAATCATGTAATGGATAAGTATTTTTACTTGATCATTCCTCGAATAATTTACCATATCTAAATAAGAGGCTCCAATTAAACATACTTGAAGTGGGATAAAATAAGGTATGTGAGAGATTATAATTATTAACCCAAATATTCGTACTGTGTATTTGGTTAGCAAGTAACCATTTAGTTTACTTTCATTTCCATTTCAACCAGATATTTGAAGCTTATGAAAATGGTTTCGCTTCATATAACTTTTACTGTTTCACGGTCTAACTTATTTCGAATTTTGAATTCGTCCGAAGTACAATTCTATTTTTAGTTCTCCGGAGATTGCTGTACCCAGGTCTCCCAGATAATGTAAATTTACTTAGTTTTATGGGAAGAATGAAGGTATGTTCGGTTTCTGCACTGAATTTCATTCCTTGTTCGAACGAAAGGAAATTCTCTTCTGAGTCTACATTCCAACGGCTTGCAAAAGGGTCAGGTCACATCAGAAGCGCATTTTGACCTAGCTCCGGACATCATGTCGGCATCTTCTTCAAAAGATCACTAATTGAATTTCCTTTGTTAACCTCAACCACATTCCCTGCTCGCGCCTCGCTTAACGATATGTCGATAAATTCAATTTCAGACGACTTCGACGAAAAGATACCCAATACTAGATAATGTATTAGACAACCTGTTTTCTTTTTGAAAATCGTTTATAAAAGAGAAAGAAATCGAAAAAATATAATTTGATATGGAATCAAATCAGAAAGAAAACGTCAAAAATATAACTGAACCTCTTGAGAAATGAGTTAGGGGAAGATATTTTTCATATTCAATATTTATTCAGTATGATATCCAAAATGACTTTTCTTTACTCAAATAATCTTGAAGCTAGGGAAACAATCTTTATTAGAAGAGAGAATGTTATGATGTTGAAATGCCAAACATTAAAAAAATGTTGATAAATCGGAAGTAGATTCGGATTTCTATAAAAACATCTTTCGAGTTAGAATTATTTTAGAAAGCGTTTTATTGTCTCACTTGCAATGCAACATAAATGGCAATATAAACTTGTACCGTTTCATAACGACGATTGAAAACCATGGGTCCGTGTATTAGTATAGAACTTACAACTGAAAGCCGGGTTTGATGATAACTACCGCATTTAGGGCAATTCTACAAATCCATTTAGTGATGTGAAATCTAAAAGATCTAAAAGTGTTTAAATTTACTTGAATCAAATTTAGCATAACATGGAGCGTCTAATCGTCATTCTCAACAACCGAGGACCTTTGAGGACCTTTGTCTCAAAAATCGCGAATACAAATACCAAATAACCTATTTTTACCAAATGAGTTGCCTAGTTTCATTACAGGTCATCTCCACTAAGCGAAATTCTGAGAATTGATTTTAACCCAATTTTTGTAAGGGAAGTAATTTTTTCTTGCACTTTATGTTGTATTAACAAGATAAAGAAATAGAAAATAGTTCTACAATATATCTACCTAAAAACTTATTTTTTGTGGAGTTGGCTTGTTTTGAATCTAAGCACCCCCAAGTAATTTAGATCCAATAGTGGAATACAACCCATAGTATATAAATATCTCTATAATTTAAAAGATATAAAAACAGAAGAACTGCGTACGAATAGCACGTGTAGATTTCCCAAGAGGAAGGATATGTGGTATCGATGTTTGTGGCTGTTGCATAAGCCCAAGCCTGTTCTGCTCTTTTCAAAGCAGTTTGATTCCTCGGACGTGAAAAAAGTCGATGCTTATTGCATTATAGGGAAGGAGGTTTCAAAATAGGTAAACACTAAAGATGGTTTCGTTTTGTTTTCCACATACTTTCAAACCTGACGCTGCAAACAAATCATATGAAGTTTGTGTACAAGATGGAAGTTATTGAAAAGTTTTCGCAGTTCTCGCAGACGAAATCTACATGTCTTAAGGAGGGACACCACTGAAAATCGTGCAATTATTTAAATTTTTTGACATATATTTTTTTAATGTCATTAAATTATTTCAAATGTTAATATTTGGCTTGTGAAAAAATTATGTGAATAAGTGAACTGGAAAAATTTATATTTAACATTTAACATTTCGCATTCGCATTTGGCGGTTACATACTGGCAATGTTTGAAGGCCGTTTCCTTGCAATATTTTTTTTCAAGTTATTTCGGAATGGAGAATAAAATGAAATGAATAAAATGATCTAAAGTTATCGGTGGATATGCACAAATTTTTGTGTGTATGTTATAAACATAATAATGAATAAATTTATGTATTACCAATTGTATATCTTGAAAGTATCATGCACCAAAAAAATTTATTAAATGGGAAATTTTGTAAAATTAGCTGAAAAAGAAATGTGTTAAATTTATAAATTTTTCAATCCCATAATTATAATCATAAATTAACGCCAATACATAAATTTGTCAAATACACTTTATTAAACAGAATATAATTTTTTATAGCAATTTAAATCAAATCGTTTTCAAGAAAAAAGTGTCTCCATAGATACCATAATTTTTTTTTTTAAATAAAAAAAAAATGTTACAAAATTTTTGTAATTTTTTTGATATTTTTTTTATTTTTTTTAGATTAAGTTTGACAGTAATATCAAAAATCAAGTCATTTGGGTAACAAACATAGAAGTTGGGATTTTCAGTGGTGTCCCTCCTTAAAAGTAAATGTCGTTTAGAACAAAATACATTCGATTATAGTTTGACTTCAATTTTTAAGTTTAACATTTCTAAAGAGTATCATGTAGCTGTTGGGTTCAGAATGATATATTTAAAATTTGACATTATGAAAAAATATTTAGAAACGCACGCTTATTAATTAGAGTTGAATTATTCTTGGATTATACATAATTTTAATCCTCTATTTGAAATCCTTTGCCTAATATTGGTAATCACACAAGTCAAAAGTACAGGACAAAAATGTAGGTGGTGAATAGGGTGAATGAGGCTATAGAGCGCGTTTTTATGATATTATTATAATTTTAACGCTCTAAGTATTGTAAAATCAATAGTTATAAATGATTTTTATAATATTATTGCAGCTTGGCAACCAACCTTATTACGCTGTACGAAAAATTTTTGTTGGTGTATGGGTTGGGCTTAAAATCACTGAATGAAATTATTAACTGTGGAATATACGGTTTCCGGAAATTGACATTGATAGCTGTAAATAAGACCAACCCTACGATACAATATATTATTTTCATCATTCTCATCTTATTTTCTTATCATTATTTATTACGTTTTATTAAGATTCGAAACACGTATTGTGGCAATCTGAATTTATATTCCACAGTTGAGCCTCCTAGGCTTTGTGGGGATTTCTTTGTTATATGTGTGTATTTTCCGCTTTGATTTATCAGCCAATAAAAAATTGAATTATTCAAGCAATAATATTTATTAGTTAGAACATCGTAAATTTAGGTCCAAATAGAATCTTATCTAAAAATAAGTTTATATTGAACACCAATAGTAAGAATTATATAGAGTATTTTTTTTTAATAATTCATTTCCCAACCAAATATTTGAGTTGTCTGCAGGGTTTTCTCATACACAAAATCATTGCATATACTACAAAATAATGTATCCACCAATTGATCAATTGGAAGCAAATATTTTAATATAAATGTGTCGTGTTAAGGAGACATGGGATTGTGTTCCCTTTTAACTCCTTGGACAATATTATAAGCATCACGCAATCAGCTTTCAGTTCTATTGACTTATAAACTACCAAAGATCTATATACATTGATTAGCCGTGTTATTTTACCTAACAGGAGAATTTCGACGAGCACGAGATCGAATATAACCTACATCATTCTATTGGCATCGTTGCTAAAGAGCTGTTTACATAACAAAGTAGAAACACGCGAATTGTTTCAAATGTGTTCAGTGTCACAACAATAATGAAATGTATGGTGCAATATATTTTAATTTAATGTGCTAGCTTGGTTGCAAGTGACCTTTTCGATTGAGTTTAATGTATTAATTAATTTATATATCTCCGTACTTCTGAGGTAAATAGTCGATTTCTCGATTTTGAGTTGCATACCTTTGGAATCATATAATCAAGCTCTAGCAATTGACATTTGACTGATATCAACAAATACAGTTATATTGATCCATGAGATTAGATGAAGGATGAATTACTGGTTTTTGAGCTCACCTCAAGAATCATTGGAGTTGGACTTCAGGCCTTCTACCTCGTACAGATGTGATCAATAATAATATTCACAAAGTCAGTACGCTTTATCAGCGGATTAATTATTTAAAACATTATAATTTAACAACCTATCTCAGAAAATTGTACCAAATATACGAGTAGAAATACATTTATTAATAAAACGCTTGTAGGCAATCTCTATGAAAACTTATTTTACTTTAAATATGGACATAGTAATACTAAATCGAAAGTATGTAGCCATGTTTTACTGCTTTTGGGAACATTTGACAATTATTTTCCATGCATTGAGGAGAGCCTAATCGAAGAAGAAATCACTGCATACCACTGCTTACCACTGCTCAATTGTTTCATATTTAATTTACCCTGATTTCTTTATAAATTAGAGGAACCAAGTATTTTCAAAACATTTTGCTATAATTGTAATGTAACTGTTAAAATTAACCATAACTATTTGATTATAAACCCTTGTAACCTCTTTGGAACATACATTCTATAACATACCATCAGATCTACACAATAGATTGAGCTGTTACTCATACATAAGGTGCATATCTGTACCTCAGAGGTAGAAGGCCGAAAGTCCATTTCAATAATTCCTGAGGCGAGCCCAAAAACCAGTAATCTTCCAGTCATATTTTTAATGGTGACATGAGTCATTGTGTAAATAAATACTTTACTATAACTATGTTTGCTGACATCAGTTAATAGCAATTGATAGAGCTTGATCATATCATTCCAAAAGTGTGCAATGCAAAATCGAAAAAAATGGACTTCCGGCCTTTTACCTCGTAGGTATATTGTATGACATTATTGTAGAATTCTGTCCTTGACAGTTTCGGGAATCAATGTCTGAACATATTGTCGTGCAAGCCTGATTTTTTTTGTTACTATTCTTAAAGCAGACAAGGATATTTCAATCGATTACCCTGGATTACTTCAAAATGAAAAAATACTTCCCAGTTATGTAAGAAAATAAGAGCAATGCAGCTTGAAAGAAATCTAACTTTAGGAATATTGTTATTTGTTCCTTGCGATTCGAATGACAAGACGTTCGGTATAAAATGAGTAGGCACCTATAAGGTTATAAGAGACTATCTTTCATCTAGATAAATCTTAATTATGTTGACAGTGCAACCATTCTGCCCAATTAATTAATATTTCCTTGAAACAATGTCAATGCCATGTGAAGTCTTTAATTTTTATTCAAAATTAAACACATTTTATAACTGAAATATGGTTTTTACTGATTCCCTCAGTTAGGTGAATGTTAATAAATACCAACTGCAATGTGAAAAGATTTTCCTCGAGTGGGACTCGAACCCACGACCTGGGTTCGAGTCCCACTCGAGGAATATCTTTTCGCATTGCAGTTGGTATTTATTAACATTTTATAACGTTGTTTTCAAGGAATCTCACAAAAGTTGTGGCACTTAATTGCTTAGAAGTTGTGTATGTATACGTAGCGGTACAAGATAATTAAATTAAAACAAGAATCTTGGTAATAAGTATCCTACCAAATTTAAGAAAATATATAGTTTGCTCTCGTTTCCTGACAGTATAAACGTTTCTGCATCTTCAATGTAATATCGTACACAAATATTGTTAGTATGGGTCATACATGGAGGTACAGTCATGGAAATAAGTTCGTTAAACCCTCCTTTCCCATGACCAGTATCACTTAAATATATTTGATTGACTGTGGCGGGGAGTAAATGGAGGGTTTTAGGAACTTATTTCCGAGACTGTACATATTACGTATTTCAAGTTAAGTCTACATGATTAAGGTCCTAAATTTGGTCTTCCGACCCGCCCATAAAATGAGATAACTCAATAACTTCAGACGCAAATAGATAAGGCAGATGGACGCAAGGAATCACGACATTTTTGTAATTTGGTTGGTCGACTGCTTCGCTAGCAATGATGATCATATGATACCATCTGGTCTGTCTGATGCTAAGGAAGACAAATGTATAGCGATTATATAACGTTCATCTGCAAGTCTGGTCCAGGCATTTAATTCAAAACCAGATATTTCTACTTGTTCTTTTATAGACGCAAGTATCATTTGTGGCAATATTTTATTAATATTGTCGATTACTTTGGTTATATTATAGATCATTTCTTATACTCAATATTTTCAGAGATGTGTCATATGTATATGAATATGTCGAGTTTTTATCTAGTCAAGTCACCTCCAAGTGTAGAGAAAGGTAGAGGGAACTTCTGGAGAAGACTGTTCATCACTGTAATACGAGACTCAAACGTAAAGCGCGTGCTTTGCTGTCGCCATTCGGCTTGCAGAGCAATTGCATCCATTTCGTCGATACTCTCCAGGTCACAAAATTGATCCAATCAAATTGATTTCTTTTTCAGTTATTTTATATCATTTTAGATAGAAAAATTCCGCTCCTTTCAAAATAGGTCGTGTAATTTTGTGGTGAGAGTGAATTGGAATTTTGAAAGCGTTGCTCCTGTGTAATATTTACAATCAACAGATAATATAATATTTGTAGTTTTTTTCTCAGTACTTAGTGTAAGAGGCCTGGATGGCTGACATTGTAAAGCGGTTAAGTAACTGGCGAGGGAAGGGGGGGGGGGGGGGGTAATGTAGGGTAACTTCGACATTCATCATCCTTGCCAATACACTTAGCGACCCGAGGTTTTCACTGATTAGTCAAGTAAGATTGCGTCTCGGAATACTATTAAACGACTATTTTTAAAGTTGATTAGATTTTTTAGGACTGAAATTTTGAAATTTTCTATAGCAATTTGTGCATATAGCATATTTGTGTGCAAATAATTTAAAAACCTAAACAGCTTGTAAAATATCCTTTAAAGACATTTTCACTTATTTTCCATTGTTGAGATCCAATAGGTCGAAAATGCCATGTTGATGCTTACAGAAAAGTGTTTGGTCTACGCACTATGAGGGCATTGCTCATCTAAAGGGAAGCACAGCTTCTTATACAATAATTCCCATCTAAACCAACCCTTCTTCCATGTTCATTGTTCACACTACGATTCTTTGAAATCGCTTATTCAAAATTTGAGTCGATTTAAAGTATAACGTGAACAGAACGCTAACTGCAGTTTAGCCTTTAATCTTGTTCTAATATTGCAGAACAAATATAATCACTGTAACTGTGAACATACCTGCTACACGAGTGTGAACATGAAAAACCGCATTCTATACAAATTTCCGGTCAAATGGATCGCTTTTGCATTTTGACGGGAACTCTCCTTACAAAATATGCACTTTGATGTTTACAAATTTAGTTTTTCAAGACCCGTGAAGCAGTCCAGACGATTGTAACCCAAACCACCGCCCCTTTTATACCATTACCCGTCTGAGCTCTTTTATCTATCGTATAATATTCTCTTCTTTTTGACAGAATGTTGAGAGAAATCGATTATGTTATTCCCCTTTGAAAGCTAACGTCTATGCTATGGAGCAAATTTAAATAATAATACGCCAATTGTAGCCAATTACTGATTTTTTGCAACAAATTATAAAATTGATTTCATGTTCATTATCCGAAATTATTTATCAATCACAACGTGGATCACTCGAACAAAGAAAGAGAGATTATTGAAAAAATCGGATTGTCTGAAAATGTCAGAGGCGGTTGCATCAGAACCAGTCCCAGCGATCTCCTCGCTTCACTCTAGTAGGTGAGCTCCCATTTCATTGATAATAACAAGATCGATTTTCAAGAAACCTGACCAGCAGTCATTCCGATTTATTCCCTGATCGTTTTAGCTTTGGCCGAGTTTAAGTTGTTTTCGCTAGAAGGAAGAAAACATTTAGAAACTTAGAGCCAAAAAATACAGATATGGCTATGAGAGTAGAATAATCTTGGTATGCAAATATGACAATATCAATGGGAAAGTCATTACTTCAATGATGCTTCGAAGTAACAAAAGACAGGTATTTCTTACCTGTGGAAAATTTCCGAACCGAAAAATCTTGAGGAAAAACGTTTTCTTTCGGTTTTTTCCGGAAAAACGGGAATTTTGGGGAAATTTGTTTTTAGTGCATATTTCGCTTTTTTTGTTTGCTACCTACATGACCAAATATATTTTTCGGTCCTGTGCAAAAGAAAGTCTTTCACCAAAATGTTGATTTGTTCCAAGTCCTTTACATACTTAAATAAAATGCAAAAAGCCGTTGAGTTGATGTCTTAAAAATCTCCCGCCTTTTGCAAAGTAGTGAGAGTGTCCCTCTTACGCGTTCTATCCTCCTCTTACAGGATCTGCAGCCATATTTATGTTACCATTTTCCTGGTTTCCTGATAGTATGTTTATATGTCTACCATAGGAAAAAATTTCGTTGAAATCTATCGACACAAAAAAATTGATCTTCATTTAAGCCTAAAAATTACACGATTTTCTTTTTCCGCCATAAGATAACATGGTGGAGACAAATCAATTTATCTCAGAAACTGGACACGAGAGTTATTTAATCTTTTTATGGATTTTGTTTTGCATGATTATTAATAAGTCACCAACATTTCAAGTAAATCGGATACATTAAGGTTATGGTGGTTCTACCTTAAATTCTACATTCTCCACTCCTCATAGGTAAATTATGGTCATGCCAAAATATAGTATAAATTCTTCAATACATAAAATATAAAAAATAAAATCTCACCTCCAGGGAAAAAAAGCAAAAGAAGTAGTTTTTCCGAAAAAACGGATTTTGTCCACACTCAAAATCCTTATAGTGGGACAATGCACAATTCTCATCACTTTATTTTGAGCACAACGTTGGTAACCATTGGAAACTGAACGTTATGTTAAAATCATGATTCTCAAAACCTACTGGAACCTGAATTGATCTTGGCGGTGTATTATTTGAAATTTAATGTTGCCTGCCACCAACCTTTAACAGATCTAAAAAACGCAAATAATTTAAATATTAAAATTGGTTTTATGTGTACAAATTGTTATAATTTTACTTTATTTATGTTCTCCCAATAGCTTCTTAAAGTTCCACGTGAAACATGAAACGTATATGCATGAGTATAGGTATTATGTATAATGTTGAAATCAATCGTTCGAGGAGTTTGGCTTGAAAGTTACCGAGATGATGAATAAGTTGAATATACGTATCATATTTTTACAATACCAAAAATTATAATTCAAGGAAATAGAGTAAATATTTAGAACATGTGTGATTTCAAAGAACGCATTTTTTATGTTTTTATATTGGCTTTTTACTTTTCAAAATATGTCAATCAGCATCAGTTACAATCACAACAAAACTATACAACTAGGTTTAAGAAAACTTCAATGTATATTAAGGAAAAGAGATAATCTGCTTGGTTCTATAATAAAAAGTATAATACATTGTCACGCCTGAAGTGCGTACCTATATGGCAGACACTTGTTCGAACCTTCCGACTCAGTCCGGTTACCGGAAACTTTCAGAAGAGAAGACTTGAAAAGACGATAAAAACGCAAGTTAAAAGTCAAGTTCTAGCAGAAATTCCACTGTTGCTCTAATGATAAACTTGGTTCAAATTTGCCGTTGCAATGTGAAAGTTACAATTGTTGGGAAAACAGAAAACTGATCACGTGTATACTTAGTGAAAGTAAAGCTGAGTTAATCTGAATATTGTAGTATAACTTATGATAAAAAAGTAATATTTATTTTACATTTGAGGGGTATCTTCCATACACCACCAACCAACAAAAACTTTTGTTGAAAAAAACAACTTTTTTTTCAATTTACTGATGTCAAATTTGAGCCTATTTTTTATGATACGATTTTTCTTAAATATTTGTTACACCACAAATAAACAATACTTATATGGGATTTATTTTATTTTGGCGTTCCTTGGAATTGAGCCCATACTGGCCACTACGTCCACGAATACTATGCGGAGTTGGTGACACATTTCTATCTGTGGGAAGAGAGAATAAGATGCTTTCTGTCACATGGTCCATCGCCCACATAAGAGGATAATCCCCCCCGCCCCCCGCCCCCTCCCTGCTAGATGTCAAAGTGAGTTTATACCATTTGATAAGCGAGATCAGTTTATGCCTCCTTCCAAATAAAATCCAATAGTAGGAGGCAAAAATTATATTTAGAATGTCAAAACAACATTGTCAGTGCAAGTGAATTTAGCTCGCATTTACATAACTTTGGGTAATGAGGTGTAATACAACAACCCCCATAATGTTTCCAGGACCTGTATTTACATAGCATTGGCTAGGTTAATGATTCAGAATTAAGCGGATGTGGGTAGTGAAAATATCCAGCGTACCGGGGCTCGAACCACGGCCTCTCACTTAGCGGTCGAGAGCGCTACCAACATGTTTTCCGGCAGAACGGATGGACAGTAGACACCTCGCACTGGTATGAGTTTGCGATCTCGGAAGTAACAGTATCTCAAGCTCTATTCTGATCATAACTCAGCTGTCATATGCTTTTCTTCCTGGGTAAGTCTAACAATGAAGTTCTAGACCATGTTTTAAAACAAAGATTTTTTTTAATTGACTCTTACTACAGGACAACTGTCATATTATAGTAGGATATATTGTACCTTAACCCCCTCCCCTTCATCCCCCGAGAAGTGATAAGAGATTGTGACGGTAACAATTTCTACGACAATCGTTCAAATTCAAAGTTCCTAATAGACCAGTTCAGAAATTATCTGGATGGCTCTGGATTCTAATGAATTTCACATGCAGTATGATTTTCCAAGTGTGTATTCATATTGTAACCCATTGTTGTAAAACACTAATTGAGCGAGCGAAGCGAGCGTCTCCTTTCGGCTCATTTGGCACGGACCTGGGTTTTTTTTTTTTTTTTTTTTTTTGTTGGGTGAGGCTGTACAGGTCAGAGTTTTTCTTCGATCGATCTGAAATTTTGCACACATGTAGAAACAACCTTTTCTGTTTGCAGGCCCCAATTTTTTTTAAAATCCATTCATTGGTTAAAATTGAAATAAACATCTCCTGATAGGTTGAAAAATGAAAATGGTCTTCGATAAATCTGATCAAATTCATATTTTGGCTATACAGGTCAAAGTTTTTCTTTGATCGAGCTGAAATTTTGCACACATGTAAAGCCAACCTTCTCTGTTTGAAGACCATATTTTTTTTGAAATCCATTTATTGGTTAAAATTTAAATAAATATCTCCTGATAGGCTGAAAAATGAAAACGGTCTTCGATAATTCAGATCAAACTCATATTTTGCATGATTATTAAGACCAACATTGTCTCTTATTTTACAAAATTTCATCCCAATCAGTTAAGAACGTATGAACTTATTAACATTTTTCATATCTGTCAGTAATGAAGTATCAAAATGAATGTTTTCCAGTGCCAGTTGAATTGCATCTGATTTGCTATATTTACCAGGATGCTTAGATGTTATTTTCTTTCAATGAAAAGCATAATTTGTTGTGTTGATTGAGTGATCATATTTCAATTCAATATGGATGTATATGTTTTATGTGCTTGTGTACGCATTTCCGGTTCGAGAATTTGCACTTCCCCGTGCTCGCTCACCAACGCGTTACACTGAGCGTTTTCCGTGTAGATATATGGAAAACCAAACTACATGTGAAATTTTCTAGAAACCAGAGCCACCCAGATATTTTCTGAATTGGTCTATTCCCGTTTAAAAAAAGTTTAAGTGATGACAGCTGAGTTTAATTGTCTCAACCAATTAGGATGATATTTTAATTGTCATCACAATTAACAGTTTATTTATAAGCAAGTAATAAAGCTTACTTTTCGAATAAAACTCGACACTAACATTTCCACTGAGGATGCTACAGCACTAAATTACGTACCTACACGGTAATAATGTCACAATATATTACGATCGTAACATGTTATTTGTTCTGAAAATAAGACTGCAACAACTCTTCCTGCACTAATAGAATATTTCGGATATATCGCAAAATGTATATTGTCAAATATTGTGTGTTTATTTAGGTCTACGGATTATTGTCCGCAGTGTTCACGCGAGGATGTACAGACACACGAGGATGTACAGACACACGAGGATGTACAGACACACGAGGATGTACAGACACACGAGTTGACACAATTGTGACGTTTATGTTTTTAATCCTTTGTTTAAAGACTTTCTTTATTCTCTTCTATTATCTTAAAAGCGTCCCTTCACTATCTCCATTTGCAATATCCTAAATAAACATTACAGTTAGCCAAAAAGTATGGGAAATGTGCGATCTTGTAAAAGTGGATAAATTCAAATTGTGAATTTTCAATCTGCAAATTTCAATTGGCCAATTTGTCTATGTGATAGTAGAAAAGTTCCAAATATTGTCAATGCAAAACGCGTCTTGCGCTTAGAATGTATTCAATTTTTGCTAACTGCAATTAGACAATTTGAGATAAGTAGACACTAGTATGAAGCAAATCTTCCAAACTGCGAACACAGTTTCGTAATATTTAATCACATCATGTATAAAAATAAAGAAAAACACAGAAGAATTGAATGCTCTCTGTTTAAGATATAAATCTACGATGGTTATGATAAAAACATCACTCTAACCTAACCTCACACACTCACAAGATTTGAATAAGGACAATTTGAATCTTGAAGATTTGAGTTGTGCAATTTGAATTGTATGGTGTAATTCCAACATGATTCATGAATTATAATTTTCTTGGAATTCTGTTATGAAACTAGGGACATGTGCTGATGCATGATAATGAGGATGATTTGGAGATGGTGATTAAAACACGCATATTTTGTGACATTCAATTTACAGTTTCGTCAAAAATAAAAACATACGAAGTAATCAACCACTAATTACTTCTTATACACTCGGTATAAAAAACATCGATCCGCCACGCCAATACCTCCCAAGAGCCGAGTTGCCACATGTTTATGTGCTGAGTGAGAGTATACTTATACACGACTTGAATATTTTTCCACAAAATGTACTTCTAAAATGTCTTAACTTTCAAGAAAAATGAAGTCCGTCATAAAAAGCTGCATAAAGAAAAATAGACAATCTTGAACAAGACGGCTCAGGCTTAAGAGAGAATGACATGAAAGAGTTGTCACAGCAATCACATGGATGACTTCCACAGAGATTCGCAACTATAATCTTCACAATAATAATGAAGAATAATGAAGAAAAGTAACATGAATTTACACTTTATAAATTATGCAATGAGTTTAGAAAAAAGCGAAATGTTTTGATACGCTATCTGATCTTTGAACTGGGCTTCTTGTTTCTTTATCAAAAAGCCAATCGGTAGAAATGTTTATGATAACCTGCTTACCAAGAAAAACGCGTAGGTACCTAAACATAATTTTACATAAACGAATCTTATGTATTTTTAGTAGTTTTTAACGTCGCACGGTTCTGCAGCAAGTATCTAATGTATATTTTACCCATGCACTTTCAGTTTCCGCCTATTCATATCAAAATGTTTATACTTCTTCCAGCACTTTGTTTCCAGTATTACCTACATATCTCATAAACTGGGTGCTAAAAAAGTAGACCATAAGAAGGCACTTGATAAAGCAGTGATTACGATCTAGCACTACAAAACAATGTGGCTCTTACAAGTTTTTAAATGTTCATGGAATTTATTTTGACAGGCTGAGCAGCATATTGTGCAACTATCGATAAATAAAGAGGTGTACTGCAAGATACAGTTGTTCATCTTTCACTTCTGGTTAAGAGCGGAGCAAGGTAAAAAGTGGGTCCTGTCCGCTATTTGCTAGCAGCGAAGGATGTAGGTCTACATCTCAGTTCGAAAGATGCACAATCGCGCTCTCACTCTACTCTGTCAAAGTTTTGGTATATCAGAATTCAAGCGAACAAAACGTCTACATTTCATCTGTATATTGTATCTTATTATAGAGGTTTATTACTGTGGTGAATATGAAAAGGGTTTCAAATTAAAAGCGCATGTCGGAAGGGCATCCATGCTATTTACTTTTCTATTATTTTCAACTCTTAGAGCATAATTTATGTAAATAGCTACTTTTCATTACCACTAGTGAAATTGTACTACGGTACCAAAAGTGTATATATAGTTGGTGTTCAAAAAGAATAATTAAAATTATGATACCAATGCATCTAACTTTAAGTGTTCAGAGAGTAATGTGTGAATTGATAAATATAAGTAAATTGACTAATAGAACATTTGTCGTATTGTATGTATTTCAATGCAACGCGTCACCATGTTGTGGTTGTTGAATGAAACATACATCGTCTAGCACTTCCGGGAGTGTACGGTGAGGAACGGTGTGGGTATTCCACCTCGTTACAACAATATCCACGCTTAACACGACCCTAATCATATCTACACCTCAAATATATGTCAAATGTGAATCCAACGAACTTGTTTCGTAGTTGAAAACAATAATAAATAATTTCTTTTGATGACTAATGTGTGATTTACCTGGCGCCGCTGTTAGCGAGCTGGAGACGTCCGATTCCGTCACATCCGGTGCCGGTACCGGTGCTGGTGCCGGTGCCGGTGCTGGCACCGCTGATACCAGTGCCCCTGATAAAGCTGCTATCACCAATACCCAATGCAGTCCACGCTTTCGCCTCATTGTCGTCTAGAAGTCTCGAAACTTCTTTTAGTTATTCTTCAAAATAATCCCACATTTTTTAAATAACACCAATCCATTTGCCGATCGAATTGAATAATAATATCCGATTGGATTGATTGTTTTCTATTGAAATAATGTAATTGCGCTGTTGTATTCGGACAGAATCGAGTTTGTTTTGATGGCGCTGTGAGTGTATTATGTTGAGCGACGTCTCGAGTGCTGAAGCGTCGATCCTACTCCTAGCGACGCAACAACACAACTGAGGCGATGCGCACTCGACGCCTCGACGTCGCTTTTAACAGACATCTATAGTCCCAACAATTTAACAAGTCCCTTTAGGGCACTTGAAATGGGGTGGAGCTACAATCGTAATATATAACTCGACAATCTTCTATCAAGAATTTAAGAAATATATAATATTGTAAATTGTAATTTTATATTAATGCATTTTCGCGAAAGGTTACTAATAATATTAATGTTATTTAGATATAATTTTGTGAATTATGTACACTAGTAAGAGTACTAACAACAATAGTAAAATATTTTTTATACGGCAATAGTATTTTAAATAAAGTCATAAATGTAATTTCAGTGTTCGCAAGCTAATTTTTCTTTGTTCCCAAAACTAATTTCAGAATAAGTATTTGGTAAACGACAGAATACTGACATTTTTAATTACATTTATTATTTTATGTAGAATGTATTTCTACATTTAAATTCAACTCAAAAATAAAACTTTTCCTTAAAAATATTGGCATTGTCTTTGAAAAAGTGTCGTCGTAATGTCTCGTTGAACGCTTCATGCAGGTGGTTTATGAGGATCGATGTAAACTGGTTACGCTATAGGAAAGTTGCACCAAGTTCGGGGTTCGGGTATAAGGGCGGAAGATCAATACAGAGATTTTAGCACTGCAGATACGAGCTACCAACTTAGTGGGGAAAATACCAGACCAGGTAGGTACTAGAACCAAGGAAATCTACCCCCACCCACTCTCACATCACCCACAAGCTACATCTCAACCAACATTTCAAGGTACACATGCTGAGACTAGCTCTTGGACGACGTGTAAAATGTTTCTCATGTTAGAACTTTTCAAGACATACTTTATATACAGAATATAGAGATGTTAGTATGTGTAAAGAATATAAAAGAATTCAAGAAGTACTTATTATAGATTTATATATTTATATCCAGATTCATATTTTTAAATTAGACATAAAATATTTAAAAAATATAAACTAATGCAACTAACAACAAAAATATGAAAGGCACAGTACGGAAACAAAAAACCATTGAAATATAAATACAATTTAAATATAAAATACAAATCTGTCACCATAATAGTATCATTTTGTTAACTTTTTTAACTTAAAAATATACGATACATTTTTGCTTAGTGTGAAAGCATTCACTTGAAACCAGAATAGTTTAATTTGATCCGACGTGGCGATAAAACGCATGAATGGGAAACGCAAACTGCGTTATGAATCTTTTTTATCTTTTACATTCTTTTGTTATATCTTTAGACTTGTAAGTCTCTTGTAAACTTAAAAAGCTTGTAAGCTTTCCACGACGTCAGTATTTTAATAGTAGTACAATGGTTGTGAGTATTTACATAATTTAACAAATTGTTTTATTTGTAATTCCTCCCACGCAAGAGCATTCATTATTTTACTTGTTCTAATTTAAAAGTAATAATTTTGTAGAAAGCGGACTATATTAAGAGCGTTAAACAGAGTAAGTTGCGCTGCGTATAGACCCGGGTGCAATACCCGCAGCCGACCTTCCCGACTGAGTTATACTTCGCGGCTTCCCTCAGTCATGAAACAGAATGCTAGGAATGCTCTTGACATTCAAGCCACTACCGCATCCTCTTGACCTCTCATCCCTCACCATCATCTCGCAATCATCCTTAGTTGAAAAATGTAGGGTATATCATATGAGATTTAGATGAATCTCATTGAACCATGAATCATTAATCATTAAGATTTAAGAGATCTTATTATATAAAGAATTTCTTAGCAGTAAGAGCATCATTCTAAAAATTTACCGAAATCTTTAGAACTATAGGGGCCCGTCATGTAAAACAAGACGCGCAACAGTGGATGAGCGCGACGGCGTTTCCCACAGACAGACAGACAGACAGACAGACAGACAGACAGACAGACAGACAGACAGACAGACATACAGACAGAACTGGGTAACTATATGTATAATCAGTGCTGTAGATATATATAAAATATATTAACTTCACTTCCAGTTAAGAATGTTCGATTTGTGTTATGTTTGATATCTATAGGTTCAAAATATATACCTTTATTATTTATATACCTAAATATTTAAGATTGTAATTATACAAGTTACCTTAATATTGTAAAATTTAATATTGCATTTCATATTGTAATTCATTGTTGTTCATAAATTGCAATATATGACAATTCCTTTAATTTAATGTATGTTTATGTATGTTATGAATGTATTGTATTGAGATGAGATGATGATCGTATTAGAAAAAAATATCAAAAATTGCTAAATAAAGGATTTACGCTCCAACTAAGAACCCGACGTAATAAAACAACAATAAGGAGAGAGATAAAACATTCAATGCATAAACACTTATGCAAATATGTATTTATATTGAGAATAATTTCGAACGTAATATTTGAATTGCACTAGGGCTTCCGGTGGAGGTCAACGCATCGTTTAACTTAATTTCATTCACTTTACTGCATGTTTCTAAAATGGAGTGCGTGCATAATTTCTGCGTATATAAATTTGTTTCTAAACGAGGAAATGTATTTTTAACGATCCAGTCAGAAGCTACTGAAAACAAAGTAAACTAAAAATGCAATTTTAAAAGCCAATATACGATAAACAAGATTCCAATACAAATTTGAATAAAGCAACAACATATCGTCTCGTTTTGTTGACAGAATAATCAGTTGAACATCACGACAAAAAGCATACGTCATTCAAAATGAATTCATTCCACAGATTCTGTTTTCCTCTAATGATGGTCTTGAAATTCAAAATAAAACTGAATGTCGTGTATTTTCTCGTATTAACGCTCAAATACCAACCGGCTCTGTCTCTGACACTGGGCTCTGCTCTGCAAGCAGGCTAGAGGACGGATGCAATTATAGAGTTCTCTCCCCTCGCTAGCTAGGCAACCAGCCGCACGCATTAGCTCGAAAAGCCGTTCATTTCTCAAGAGAAAAGGCCTAAGAGCAAGGCCTTAAAACCCACACTGTAAATAACTCATCAACTCCTCACAAACACGTACAAAATAGCTATCAAAACAGTTACAACCAAAGACAATTATTTTTCAAAGATAGGTAAAGTTCAAAATACAGAAGATTGGCATGCTACGTACGATATTATCACATTGAGGTTTCGTTCATTCTGCTTTTCTAAATGACTGTTTCGCATGGCACCGTGAAACAATTTTTTTCATCAATAAGGCAACAAAGGAGAGTCCAGAGATTGCCGGTGCCAACCGAAAAACGTTCTTCTCATCAACTGGCACATGTAATAGTATACATCAAAACTCAATAATGGACTGATAGAATATATTTTTGTAAGCTTTAACATAGTCGCTGACTGAAAACCGATGACAGATATCAAATAGGTATATGTAAATAAGTAAAATGTAATAGGTAAAATAATTTAGAGACAATTATTATTAATCTGAACTGTTGTAACTCTGAACCCTCCCATTCCCATTTGGCACTTCGTATAATAAAGGTCTGCCAATTCTTATCCGGTGATGTAATTTCATAAAAAGAACATTTAAAAAATATATTTTGTCACAATTTTGTAGTTTGACACATGTTACTACGTGCTAAGGCTATACTAGGTATACGTGCTAAGTTGATTTAATGGCAAGTTTATAACCCAATCACTAGAACCGCATGACTTCATGAATTTAGAAGCATTTTCCAACCGTTCCGTTTCAAATATCGGTGCGTTCATTATTGTTCACTTGGGAATTGAAAGATAGAACTTTGTATAAATTGACCCTTTTCAAAAAACAGTAGCTGAAAAATTCGTGGGATATGAATTGATACATATAAAATATAATATTCTGTGTAAGGTATATTTATGTATTTATTAATACTGTGAATAAGTCTTATAGAATACAGAGTATAAAAGGTATGCGCATAAATCTTCAATTTATAAGCTTAACTAAAAAAAAATCAGACTCCCTTTAAGCAATCTCGTATAAATGACAATAAAGCAAATGAAAATATATGCGAAAGAGAGCAAAACGCTAGTGGTGAGTGACGCAGATGTGAGGTGCAGGTGATGAATAGATCATGTGGGCACGGTCAGCGGTCACTCTCGGGTCAGGTCACTCTCGGATCACTGGGGGGCCAGAGCTACGATGTCGGTCCAGAAAGTTGCGTAATCTTTCACCACGGAACCCCTGGAAGAAAAAAAATACAAATTCACAAAAAGTGATATATTTAAGTTAAGAACAATTATTTGTTTCCCAATCCGTGTATTTATCTGTACAAATGCATGTTTATGAATTACACCTAAAACTGACTTGATGGGAATAAATGATTGTGAAATCGGAAGTGATAATTCACGTCTTGTCTAATCTCTGGAGAGAGAAGATTTTGACATGTTTTTATCTCAAGATATTATTTTCGCAGAGAAATTTCTTCTCATCTATCAGAAATTGAAAATACAACGATATTAAAACAAGATAGATTAACGTGGCAACGTCGTCTAAGTAATCGCTTGTTTGGGCTATGATTAATTATCCAAACTGACTTTAAAGTAAATAATCTTATCCAAAGAAAACCCTATAATGCATTTTCATTGGGCAAACACCATGGCCATAGGCCACTCAGAAAACTAATTAATATTCACATCAAAATTTAATTATACTTATCGATTTCCCATAATAATTTTCATCTGTGTGTTTTAGTTTTTGACAAAAAAAGTAATTGGATTGGATTCTTTAAAACTATCAAGTAACCCCGAATAAACGTAGTAAACATAGTATTCTTTGCGACTTACGTAAAATAGATTTGACCTGGCTGGACATTCTTGGGAGCTGTCCAAATAAGTGTAGCCTGCAGTTTATCTTTGTTATCACTATGGGTGATAGCACTGCATTCAGGTAGGCCTTTAGTATTAGGGGCGGCGTCCCATTCGCCTAGCCAACCCCCTGATGCCCCATCTCTCGCTTGGATGAAGAAACCCCGGAACGCAGCACCTTCGATTGTTACTAGAGAAAACACTCCAATTAGCAAACCTCATACTCATCTCATTAAAATGCAGAGACTCTTCAGATAATTACATTCTTAATGTCAGGATACGTGCGAAGGACATTGCACTCAATTAATATTATATTCTTACTGGATGGAATAGAATATCTAATTTTTTAATTTCTTTTAAAAACTCATTTTATTCAACACTCATAAATTCACAATTTAATTAAATTTTTTCTCCCTTTAATAGAGCGTCACGAATGCGAGGAAACATGGAAACAATACATTTTTTTTTTAATTTCTGTTGTCTGAACTGGTTTTATTCGGACCTTATACGACGAACATATTAGATTACGTATACATTCGACTATCTTAAAAATCTGTCATAATTCTACGTTTGTTTTGTAGGTTAAGATTAAGAACTTAAAATAGATTTCGTCCATGATGGAATAAGGTCAGATTTACAACCAACATCGTCAAAAACGATCCGAATGTCAAATTCCACACATAATTCGAGATCAAGAAAACGACAAAACTATTTTCAAAACCTACCAAAATCTTTTACTGACCCAACTCAACAAATCAGATTACATTCGCCGTCCTAAATCCAACCATTACTTACAAACAACAGTAATTGCATAAGTGAAGTTGTTTGAACTCACCCGTAATCTTACTTCCCGGCTGATAATGTCTGGCAGAAGCAATGATCTGATACGGATTAGTTTGAGGGGTTTGAGGTTGTAATTGGCCATGATAGGGTTGATTGGGACGGGCCTTGACACAAGCGTCTACCGGCGCACCATCAGGGAATGCTCGAACTAACACAGGCAATACGCACCAAAAGACGAACCACAACATCTTATGATGAAGAGTGATGCAAACTAACCCGAACAAGGTTCTACTACATACTGACTAGCGCACGAGGAAGTTAAAGACAAGTTTTCTACGACGGGCAAACTTGTTTTGGTTTTTTTTATACATGATTATTAACGTTATTAAGTTGATTGTTCCTGAGGCGGTCACGATAATCGATCCTTTCCGCCATAATTTTGTTCGTTTAAGAATTGTGTAATACTTTCACTCGTAATATAAAAACGGTATTTTTTTTCAATCGTTTGTTGTTTGATGTAATCCATTCATGAATGAAACTAATCATTGAAAGATTTGAATTTTTTAAAGACTGCAATCTTTTACGATTAAAGTATTGTTACAGTTACTTTAGAAAGGATCTTTTATATGACGTGCTGTGTCAATATAAATGTGCAAAAACTATATTTAAATTCAAAGAGCGACTACATTAACAAATAAATAGTTTGAATATTGCGATTGGTTCGATGTACTATAAAAAATGTGGTTTTATATTTGCTGGCTGTAAATAAGAGAGTATAGAAGCGAGAGTTTGAGATTTGGAAGGATAGAATGACGTGATGGAATTGGTGTCAGATGGGCATCCAGCCGGTGGTACATCGAATGCCAATCAATGTACTGGCACTTGACAGAGGAAAGTGCTCCTTGCCACTAAGTGAAATGTTGAGACCAGAAGTGACGCGAGCAAACAATCTCACTGTCAACTCGTCTCGACTAAAGACTTAACCACACAAAGAATTTACTTTTCAGAGTAGAAAACAGTTCCATTTTGAAAACCCCAACGCTGTAACAAAGAGTAATATATAATCTTCAGTATCGTTTTTTACATTCTGATGTTAGCATAATTTGAATGTGATATTTTACATATTAATTAAAACAGGTTATTAACCTCTTGGCAAGTGTCAAATGAGATTTTCCAGACTGTGAGCTTAAAATGACACTTGAGAACGGTTTACTCAATTTGCTCCGGAAATTACGAAAACGTCATCTAATTCATTTTGAATATTCTCATCATCACTAAGCTTCGTGCAACGAATTTCATATCATGTTCCATTTAACTATAATCCTCTACAGAGTGTATGGATTTCACTTTTTGAACAATTGCTTCAACACACTACCTTAACACTTAAATTCATAATGCCTACATCCCAGTTGTAGCGTTACAATGGAAACTCGTAATCCTGCATTGGATTCGCCGTCGGAATCATTAAACAATGGAATAGCGCAAACATGTTACAATATGTAATGATTACTGTACCGCGATATACAGTAATTAGTCTCTACCTGTAATATGTAGCATGATAAATCACCCGGGGTGCTGACTCCATCATATGCTAGAGACATAGATTCAATTATATTCTCACTATTCACTTCAAATACAATTAGGATTCGGATCAAATGCAACTTAATTATAAATCTTTGGACTGGTAAATACCAACTCCTGGCTGATAACTTGAATTAACTTCGTCCAGAGTTTGTTATTAAAAACTGAACAAAAGGATAAGTTCTCTACAATTATTCCTGTTAAAAAAAACTCTTGGACGAAATCGTTCACTTTTTCAGGGAAATTCTACTTGTTTCAATATTTTAATTCTACCTGTACTAATAGGAAATACATAGTTCTACATTTTTCAGTTGAAGGTTTGAAGTAAAAAGCATGATGTTGCACATTGGCATTTCTCACAGCTGTGATATTCACATATACAATATATTATAAAATACAACATTACAATTACAAAATATTGGTTTTATCTAAATCCAAGTTTAGTTTGGTATAGGTTTCTTTAACCTATTAAGTCTCATACATATTAATTTAAGAAAATCAACAAATTAAAATAATATTAATGAAATTAACGTAAAAAATATCGTTCCTAAATTTACCTGTCCATAATATTGTTATTCAAACAGGTAATGCAGTTACATGACATAAAATGTGAAGCTTTACTTTAAATAATATTATAATATGCAGACTTCCATAAGTGTTCCAGGGTCAGGATATTAGTGTCAAAATATTGAATTGAATAATGAGAATCAATTTGATATTATAAAGACATCTACTACGTCAGGGCCAATGTATCTAACTACAATGCCACTTAATCCTTACTCTCAAGTCAAAGCTAACTTATTTAAACGAAGTATAAGATCATTCATCTTGTTATAATCTTGATTTATGAACGCAATTTTAGATGTAAGGTTAGGTTAGGTCAAAACCTTATTTACATCTTAAAATATTCTTCTTATATTGGGTATTTTAGAAAACGACCCCAAATCTCATCAGGTCTCTAATCATCACATTACATGTTTGATTATGAGTTTGTATAATCAAGCTATGCGCCAGAATATAGAAACAATATGAGAGCCATGCACATGTATACTAGGAAAACGCACAGTGTAACGCGTTGATGAGCGAGCACTGATACGTGAAACTTCAGCCAAACACGATCAATTCAAACAAAGATACTTACAACATTATTTCGGACATTGCTTTCCAATTTCCATATTATACATCCATGGAATAATTGAATAACAGATCCATGTGCCGTGAATTGGGTGATTTTCGATAAATCTTTCATTGACAGCTATTACATATGTAACTCTTAAAATGGCAACAAGTATGTAAATAATAGACTGGGTTGGGCTGAAAATATGTACAATATAAGATAATGTTGGTCTTGATATACCCATGAAAATTTTGAACTTAATCAGAACATTTTGATTTTCGAGCAATCGGAAGATATTATAAAATTTGTAACCAACTGGAAAATTTGGCTGAAACTGTGTAAAATTTGATAAAATGTAGGTCTTAATGACCTTCAAACATTTCAAATTGACCAATCAGAAGATAAATGTTTTTTTTATTTATCCAGTGAATGGATTTCGGAAAATGTTGGGTCTGAAAGCCGCTTAGTCTTACATGTGTGCAAAATTTCAGCTCAATTGGAGAAACGGTGCGACCTGAATATAAGCAAGACTGGAAAAAATAGGTCCATCCCAAAAGAGCGAAATGGAAGCGCTCACTCAATTAAGCTTTTTGAGCTTTTTCATTCCGATGTTTTAATCTGTTCCAATAGCTATTACTTTCTTGGTAAATGTAGATTTCAAACTAGAGCTTTTTAGTAAGTAGAAGGGATGACTGCGCAAGTGAACTCAAGCGAAAAGCAATCCGGAGGGCCGGGTTCGATTCACACGACCGACTCTCGTGACTCCAGTATTTATTTATGTGTTCCACAATCGATAGACAAATTATTGGAAGGTTCCTTACTTACACCTCATGACCGCATCCTTCCCAACTTTCATTCTTCCTCTTTCATATCATCATCACACAATCATCCTCACTAACATTTTACAGACCGAAAACGACAAACAACACATGGGGACGAAGTGAAAATTAATGTCTATACAAAAATATATAAATGTTTTAAAGAACGGTTTAAGCACACAATTGAAAACTTGTGAATTGTTTTCATGTAGATTATTCTTGTTTCAAGAAATGTTCTTTTAATATGAACACTGAATCAATTTTTTTTGTAAGATAGTAGTATAATTGCAATTTGGCTATATTATGTTCCACACGAAAATGGGTGCACAAAAGTTCGACCTTGCCAACTGAAAGAGGTCATTGAGGGGGCATAAATGGTGGTGATTTTTCAATTAATGAGACAGTTTGTGTGCATCACTGATGGCTGAATGGTCGGTGGACAGTAAGTTATCCAAGTAAATTGTTTCAGAAGAAATAAATAATTATAATACTTTCATTAATAATCTTAACAAATTTTAACTGCTTTATCAATTGTGTACATTCGTTTATAATTATTATATCAGGACTGGATAAACAGAAAATGTTTGGAGTAGTCCATGCCTGGTTACTTACAAAAAGAATAATAGTTTCTGAAATCAATTGTTATAATATGTATAATTTTGTTGAGTTACACGACAATTTCACATTGTTGTATAATAGTACAACTGTGTTTGTAACCTTCATAATTAGTTAATTGCCAATTAATACATCGATTGATAGCTTTGAATACGCATTACAAACCCAATGAAATTAGATGCCGAACATATTTAACAAAAACAATAATTATTATCGTCAAATCAAATATTGTATATAAAGGCAGTTAATTAATTTTTATATCTGATTAATTTTAAAGTGCAGAGCTTAAGGTGGGATGATCAAATGCTCTTCCCGGAAAATATTTTTTACTGAAATTTGCAATAAGTATTAATTTTTCCAACATTTCAATTATATTAAAATATGAAAGTTTCATCAAATATCCTGTAACTTGCAACTCTGGACTTACATCGAGTTTTCAATTTTATGCCTTCAGAATATGAAAACATTTTTACCCGTGAGGTATAGGAATTATTTGGATCGTGGTGTTTAACTTTTAAAATTGCTCACGTTGGTATTGTTTTCTATTTTATTTCTGCTAATATGTCCATCTGTCTACTAGAAAATAGTTTCTTGTTAAAAAAAATGAAGATCTTCATAATTAGCCTAAAACTGAAGCGATCTTACTCGGCCGCCATAAGTTAATGTGGGAAGACAACATGGGTTAATCTAAAAAACTACTGAAAAACTATTTGCTATTTTTGCGAAATACTGATGTAGAATGAAATTATCTATTAAGTATTCAAAGTTACAGCAATTTATTTCGAAGGATAGGTTCATCCCTCATTAAAATAACTGTCGAGGTTTGCGTATGAAAAGTTTGATGTATCATGCCATTTTCATCAGCCTCGACAAAGCTATTGTTCCACGAGCGAAGTTATATTATTTATGCACGGCATTTTCTCTTCGAATGTTTGTAACAAAGTTCAGTTGCAATGTGGTGAATCCAATTGAAATTAATTTCATTTTCTACTAACTAAATAATTTTAGAGTTAGGGAGAGTTTGTATCTCATGAAAAAGTAAATTATGCAGCAAAACTGATTTTCCGTTGTTTTCAAATGAGAAAGGCACAAAAATATTCCCACGGATTTTACAGTAACCAATTTTAATCAATATTCCTAAATTTAAAGATAGTTACAACAATTGTTCTGGGGTCAATTCACAAATGGGTTTGAGCCCTATAAGTATACCGGCTTAACTTTATTCCGTTACAGCATTATAACTTTCAATATCTGTTCTATACAATGCTATTTCCATGATAAACTTTCTCTTTGTAATTTGGTATTTGTGCAATTAAAATCTTAAAGTATTATCGTTATAATTTTGTAAAGCAATTATTGGCTTATAGCTCTATTTGTCATAGCGAGGTCATAGAGTTAAAATTATTTGTGAATCCAGTCCCTTAGCCTAAGAAAAACTGACCTTACCTTGAAGTAGGAATTTGTATGAAGTGTCCCCTAAAGCCGCTGACACAATTATAAATTATTCAAACCCGTATTTAAAAAAATGCAAATGCATTTAATGCATGAATTTTAGTTTTATAAAAAATATCTCAAATTGAAATGTGTGTGTGTGGTGTAATGCATGACGAGATAAATTTCTCGTTTTCTTTGAGAAGATTCTTGCGATTATATCTTTTGAGTAATATATAAATATTTCATCAAGGGAACATTGCACCACCGTGTATGTACTTTTTTAAACGTTTTTTTTCTCAGAGAAGGTTGCAGATTATTCTATGGATGCAATGTGCATCATATAAACTTTGAAAGTGATATTTAAACTTTGTATTCAAGACAGAATGATGTCTTCTTTCCGAGTTCTTTACGTAAAAAAATACTTATGACATGTATTTAAAATGCTTGTAATTTTACCTATTTGAAGTACATACTAATCAATGTAAAAAAGTATATGTGTATATAATACCACCAGCTAAAAATAAAATCAACCTCGAGGTGACTTCAAAAATTAAAATATGCAAACCAACACAATTTTTAGGTGTGTTTCTGGCTGTTTCATTAATTCAATTCAATTCCATTCAATTTCAAAGTTTTTTATTTGCTTGCTAGTAGTAAAAATAGACTTTACGCTCAAATATACATATTGTAATTTTCCGTGCATTAATTTTTTTATGTGACTGTGCAAACTTTGATGCACGCTGTAGTTTGTATGTGGGAATTGTAACATTTTGATGATTTCAGTTGTTCTATAGTTTGCTGCGGTTCTTAACTTCTTCAATTACAAAGAAATTGCTTTGCCTTCCACAGAACTCAACTAAGTGACATGACGATGCATATTACGTACGTGATTCTGCTAGTGGCATCTAGTTGGAGTTTGGTCATTGGAGGGAAAATAACTGCTATTGGCATATCTAAGCGGAGTATTGATTTGAATGCTGCGGTTCAACATATTGACGAGTTACCATTACCCCGTTTGGTAACTATCAATGGATATCACATTGAAATACAACCGTTCATGGAGGAAGGACGATACAAAGGTAAAAATAATGATTACCCGCAAGAATTGACGTGACTTATGCTGAAAATCAATTAGGGATTTGTAAGAGTTGATTCCACGCGTTATACGAGTCACGCGTGTTTAGCAATATGTATTAATAATTTATCTTGGAATCAAGCGAAGAATGCATTTGAAAATCGATTTGCCGCAGAGACATACTTTAATTTGTTAGTTTTCGTACACTTAACAAAACATAAAACGGTATTTGAACGAAACGGATTGGCTTCTGGTCAGGTTCCTTGAAAATACATACTTGTTATTATCAATGAAATCAGAGCTCACCAACTAAAGTTAGACGACGCGTTAGCAAAGACTTCAAGGGATGATGCAATTATATATTTCTTCCGTATACCGTTTTATGTTTTGTTGAGTGAACCTACTTACGTACGAAATATCCATGTTTACTGGATATTCGATTTAAAGCGAGATTTAAAGTAAATAATTTGCAAAAACTGGATGGAAAAATGTTACGTTTATTTTTAAACTAACATCATCCTATTACAGAGCGTAATTCACTGTAATTTAAACGTCAATGATTATCATGTTAAAATTATAATTTTGTCTCATTTGCAAGGTCGAGTGAAAATGAATATTACCTGTCAAGAACCAACAAGTACAATAACAGTTCACGCCCATCCAAACTTGCGCATTGTTTCGAAGCCGTCAGAGGAAGTCTCCGTCAGACAGATTGCCAGCGATCAAGAGTGAGTAGAGAGATGATTTCGCACTAGATAGTGTAGGTCGTAACAAGGGGGACGGGATGGAGAGGTGTGACGTCATAATCACGTGATGACGATGTGGGTGAGATTGGTTCAATTGAGGACGAACATTGTAATGGAATTTAATTATGATGTTACATTGGGTATCACCCGGATTTCTGAAATTACAACGTTCATCTTGTAATAGTTATTATTCAAAATAAATTGGAGAAAAGGGAAAAAGTATCCACGATTTGTAGATTTTGAGGTACCTAACATAATGCGCAAAAAACATCGATTCAAATGATCTTACAATCAAGACTTATAGTACTTCTCTATTTGGTTGACAAAAATATGGAACGTAATTTGAACACTTGTAACTTTTCTGAACATATACCTACTATGGAAAGAAAGAGTACAAGTATTTTCTTTCTGTTCATTAATGTACACTTGGCAAAAGTAAAAATGGTCTTTGAATAAATTTGACCGACTGCTGATCGGGTTCCGTAACAATCAATGCTTGTTATTATCATTGAAATGAGAGGTCACCTACTAGAGTGACTAGTGAGACAAGAGATCGCTTGGACTGCATTCTGATGCAGCGATCTCATATTTTCTGTCAATCAAATTAATTGAGAGATCAATTTTTTATTTAGCCGAGTGTATATAATATATTCCCATAACGTTCAAATAAAATATACAATTTATAATAATCAATACAAATGTTGAATTTCCTCACATATCTGCCAAAACTTTCCTGCCAATTCACTTTGAATTATAGTTGAACATTTGTTGAATGAATCAAAATATTATACCATATACGTATTAGATACTAATCCATGAAATGAATTCCAATTGTAGTGAACTTGTAACAAAGAGCATCTCAGTGGTTGGAACAAGAAGAGATATGGAAAAGCATTGGTTCATGATCAATCTTTCAGAGAAACTTGTCAAATCAGCACATTACCAACTGGAGCTGCGTTTTGCAGGCGATCTTGTATCAGAGAAAAGTGAAGCATTCTTCAGAAACTATTACATCGATAAAGCAACTGAAGAAAAGAGGTTAGATCTACTGCGATATTACTGCGACTTTATTGCACTGACTTTTTTACTATGTCGAGGCGAACATTGTAATAATAAAGTCATAAAATTAGAAGTAATAAATCGTTTAAAGAAAGAAAAAGTTCGGTATCAGAAATATGTTCTGCATGGGCACTTCTAACTATCCAATTTGGAGATTGTCATTGAAGGTTTTACATGTAACTTCCGCTATTATTATTATATGTGCAACAAAGAGAATGCACAAATAGAGCAACTTCTGTAAAATTTTAGTTTTTATTGAATTGAATTAAAAACAGCTTCGAAGACGGCTGGGTAGTGAGTTTAACCTTGAAGAGTTTTTTAATCGATTTTTATCAATATCTTTTACCAATGTAATTGTTAACAAAATAAGGCTTTGTACGCGTCTTCAGAACTGTTCAATAAAAATAATTTCATAGCTTGGAACGGTTTATTTGATTTACTTTATCCTACAGATGTTTAGTGCCCGAAAATTAGTAAAATTATGGTACTAAACATCTGTTGGACAAAATAAAACTAATAACTTATTCCAAGCTATGAAATATTTTCATTGAACAGTTCTGAAGACGCGTACAAAGCCTTATTTTGTTAACAATTTCATTGGTAAAAGATATTGATAAAAATCTATTAAAAAACTCGTCTAGGCCACGCTCACTACTCAGCCCTCTTCGTAGAAATCGTACTGTAGCGTCGATTATTAGATTAAAATTCTCTTAAAATGTAATATTCATGTTTTTGTCATCCATGTATTTGTGATGTATTTGTAATCCATGTATCTTGATATTGTATTCTTGTGTTGAAGATGGTATGCTGCAACGAAGATGAGTCCAACGAACGCACGTCGAGTGTTCCCATGTTTCGATGAACCTATGTTGAAAGTGCCAATAGCTTTGAGTATTGCAAGACCAGAGAACATGGTGGCGATCTCAGTTATGCCAGTGAGAGAGTCGGAAAACGTGTAAGTTCTTTGACGTCTTTACTTTCTGCATTTCCTTTTACAACAGGACATGCAATTTCTTTGACAGGAAATATTTATTTTGTGTTCTTAAACCGGCTCCAGCTGTTTCGTAATCACACAGTTTCAAATAGAGCAATGTTAAATGCAATTAAATTGGAGATGATTGTTGTAATTACAAATAAAATCGGTTGTGTGAACATGCAAGAAAATCTTCAATTAAATGTTATTATATTACATTAAACATATTACTATGTCTATGTCATTAGTGAGAAAATACATAACAATACTGGAACATTCAACTGACTTTTTATTTGTAAAAGACTAGATGAAGCTGAATGTCTCGAATCTCGATTTCTCGGCACACTTGAAACTACAATTATTCGCTACGGAAGCGCTCGGCACCTCCTAGTGCTTCAGCATAATAATGTATTCAATCTTGAGGAGTTTATATTAATACATTTTCACGTTGTATACAGAAAATAAGCATCGTTAGTGTTCCACTGCTTTAATCACTGAGACCTGTTTTTTTTTACCAATATTAAAAGTAGGCAGAACAGATTTTTATTGAAAATATCTCAAATATTATTATTATTAATTATTATATCATAATTACTTTTGATGATGATTAGGTAGCAAAGCATAACGTTATGTTGAAAGAGTTGGTACAATGTAGGGAATTATAATTGTATATTTGCGGACAGGTTTAGATTTCACCGTTAATGAATTGATTGATTGATTTCAGAACCCATGAAGCTGGTTGGGTTTGGGATCACTTTGAAGTCACACCAGCCATGTCAACATTTTCACTCGGTTTCATTGTCACTGACCTTCCGCAATTAACAACAATGAACATTCCAAATGCAAAAGGTAATTAAACATAAATTATGTTTTTAGAAGGGATTATAAGTTTTTTGAAATGTACATAAAGATAGCTTTAGCCTGAAAGTTTGCTCAAGCGGATTCTGTTCTCTAGCATTTTTATTCATGTATTTTTACACCAATCACCAACACAGAGTACATGCCTATGGGAACTAAAATAAAATACAAGAAAATTCAATAGGTACTTAATGGACACCTTAATAAATAATGGGCATATGGTCGTTGCCTTTTAGCTGTCTGCCACCGGAAAATGTGTTGAGATATTGGCAGAATATTGTCAATGCGAGAAGTAACTGACATATCTGTAAATGTCAGCACCATTAGGAATAAATTGTGTAGTAAAGGACTTTGCACACCCGGTGATAAAGACGCAAAATATGGTAGTCATGGTCTTTTAAATATTTATTTCATCCCCACGTATTTACTAGGTCTACTATTTACATTTGATTTAATATTAAATTGTTATTTTTAGTAATTTAAAAAAAATATATCAATTTGTTTCACAGGTGGAGTCACTGTACGCGTATATGGCCGTGAAGAATTCAAACCAGAAATGGAAAGTACTGTCCATTTAGCACCTCAATTAGTTGGCTTCATTCAAACGTATTTGGATCTTGCTTTTCCATTACCCGAACTAAACATTATAGCTCTACCGCGCTATAACGAAGATGAAACGGCTGACCACTGGGGACTCATTATGTTCAAGTAGGTCACAGGTCATAATAATAAGCGATACTAACACTGCTAATAGTCTAAGCAGTCGCTTAACTCGACAGTCTTCTTCGTGTTCTTGTTTACATAAAATTATGAAGAATAATTTACAGTATTATTATAAATTTTCCGTGATAAAAAAGATTTCTTTGAAATTCAACTTTGCAAAATGTCTACCGATATCTTTTGAATAATACCTTATATATTTTTAAGGATATCAGTTAGGTACTTTTACCCGTTGAAAAATATGATAAATGTTAGGTTTGAGTCATATATCGCGTGGCCATTTTCACTATTTGCTGATCCTTTTGGGGGTATCCTGAACTACGGTGTTTTTAAAGTTAAGGATTAAAATGAAATCATCATAAATCACAAAAGAGCGTAATCCATTTGTTATATTTCCTTCAGTGAAATGATTACGATTTGAACATTAGCCTTTGACATTCAGCAGTACTTGGCAGAGACAAATGAAAGTCACTAAATACCAAATCCCTGTTCGCAGAATTATCTAGCAGCGAAATGTAACATCCGTCCTTGACCTTGATGTCACTAACTGATAATCATTAATGAGCACCATAACACAGTCAATAGATTCTTAATATAAGCTTTAAAAGATTCAAGTTTAATCAATTACCGTGATCAATTTCATATTCTATGTCTAAGTAAACCATCGTCTGGTCCAAATTTACGGCTAACATTTTTTAATCTGTAGCAAAATCAATTTTGTAAATTATTTTGTATTTCTACTTGATACCTCTGAAAACCCACACAAAAGAAGCTTTCACAGACCCTAATTAACTTAAAGCGAGAACTAATTAATTTTCTATCTTTGATCCTTCAACAGGTGTAATTGAACTTCTTACAAAACTGATTTAGACAGTTTGAGGTCTTTTATTTGCCCCATCTCCGTAATCTTTAGTCAATATAAAATAATGTCTGCATTCTTACAGAAAGGTTTTAGTTACAAAGAATAACAACATATAAAATAACATATTAATTTGATTTAAAATGCTTAAGATAGTGAATACATTTAGAAAAGAAAATTATGTGTAGCTGTAAAAAGAAACTAACATTATTTATAACTAAATCTTATAAATAACAACGATTTCTGATTATTTATATTTATATTTAATTTGATTCAGGGAAATTAAACTATCTCTTGAATGAAAGTTGAACTTGACTTAAAACGTTTATAAAACTTTGCAAAAAGCAACAGAAACAGTGTCTCGAGGATCCATCTATTTTTCCATCTATCTATTTTTATTACTTTATTTTTTAGTAGGCTTATTTAGAGCTTTCGTTGTGCAATATATATTTTCTATATTTCTAATTTGATGAAATTTTTATAACACATCATCAAAATGAATTCAAAATTCAACTAGGTCGTACAGATCATCTGGTATTCAATTTTCCCCTTTTATCTAGTGCATTTTAATAAATTCGTAGAATTATTATCATTATTTCCCCTTTTTTCACTTAAAGGTATTCCAATTAGTCACACAATTATTCCGCCAGAGACAGGGATTAGGGGAGTGTGTTGTGCTGCATCTCTGATACACAATCACATAACTGCAGCTAGACGATCTCTCACTGTTCCTTTAACATTGAAATCCATTCCATTTCTCTCATGGCAGACACAATAAGTAATTACAACTTCTGTGATCTGCCATGAATATTGTATATTATATAGAATAGTATTAGAATAGTAATCACAGCAAATTTGGAGGACTAGCTCAGAGGTAGAATATTGGAATATACAAATCCAATGGTCATTGGTTTGAATTCACTGGACGAATGAATCTTTTATGTTTGTAACTGGTACAGGGGAAGAACGCCATCCATATTTCATTTTTCTTTTAAAGTGAGTTTAAAGTTTCATTCACTTTGCAGTGATTTTTATGAGCTTTCAGAATATTTCCTATGTTTTTAGAAAACATTGCCACAAAGTCTTGAAAAAAGCAATTGAAATATCGATCTGTATGGAAAATAGATACAAATTTGAACAGAAAACTTTGTTTATCTCAGTTTCATCCGAATGTGACTTATAGCGTTTTTCCCCTGTACCCTTCATTTGTAGTTGATATTAAATATGATTTTTTTTGTGAGCAATCTCAAACTTAAACTTTTGTTACACTATTCTAGGGAGAACAGTTTAATGAAGAAGGCCGGTGCCTGGAAACTGACTTACGAGATGATGCATCAGTGGATTGGCCATTTGGTAACACCTCATTGGTGGAGTGATCTTCGCGTAGCAAATGGACTGTCAAATTACCTTGGTGTTACAAGTATGTTAAATGCGGTGTGTAAGCGAAGCTGGAGGCCTGCTTCAGGTTATTCCATTTATTATGAATACAGTAAACACCATCCATTTGCCGGCATAACCACACTGAAGGAGAATATTCGTGTACATAGCAGTGAGTAAAAATATTAATAATATATTATGTTAATCATATAAATAAAACATTTACTTAAAAGGTACTACAAAACCCTTGTGAATATACATATTATATGTGTCCACTTGTTATTGAATTAATTGCAATTTTCGTCTAATTCCACATTTCAAACTTACTTGTAGGTACATGAAATTATTAATTTAGTGTCGTAGCCAATCGGAATGAAATCGATATCACCATGTTATTTCATAAAATATAAAGTCTTTCTATTCATTAATAACGTGCCATTTAGTAATTACCATTGAGCGTGTTGAAATAGGAAAATTGCTATCAATTGATATTTTTCTAATGATACAACACTCCTATAGGCAGTAATATTGCACTTAGGGATTGGAAGTAAATTCTCACTCCAAAATACATAATAAATCGATTTATTTTGTGTCAATTTTCTCTTCAGCACAATGGCTTTTCCGCATGTTGAATTACACGCTTGGAGAAGCAACGTTCCAAGCTGGAATTCAGAACTTTGTTCGAGAACGGTAAGAGTAATGAAAGAGTTCAATTATATCTATTGATTTAGCCCATTGCATTATGAATACACACGCAATACGAAAACGAACAGTTTTTTAAACTTAATGTATTAGTTGAATAATATATACAATTGTAATATACTTACATTATTTGTTTTAAGAACTATTACTCAGCTACAATGACTTGGTGGTACGTCCACTCGGTCAACGGCATGCATATTTGAAATTAGTAGAGTTTCAACACTTGGCCATATGTCTATATTTGCTTTGCTTTATGTATTGTTCGTGCACTTGGATTTTGTTTTGTAGAATAATGCGGTATTGTTAATACCGTAGGACAGATCTAAAATGGAAAGTTAAAACAAGAATGAATTGTTAAAGATGTTCGTTCATCTTAAGGTGATACTATCGCTCGGCCGTTTTAGAAAATTGAGAGAGTAAAATTGTTTCATAAGTGGGTGTAACTTTTACAGGATGTTCACATGATCAATCTGATTGTATATTAGTAGCACTTTTTAATTTTTGCTTATTGCATCGTTAATTAGGCGCCGGTTATTCAACAAAACCGCGCAAAACTATGAAATTTGCGATACGATTGGAGACCAAACCCGTTGACCAATTGATCTCAAATTTTAATCATGATTAGATGAAAGACAAACTTAGGGTTATCACTTGGCACATTTTTGAAATTTATTTTTTTACGGCGCCCAGGGAGACAAGATAATAGCTAATTTTTTACCAAAAATCCACTAATTATAACTAATTAACGAAACAAAAAATAAAAAATGTACCAAGGGATAACCCTAAGTTTGTCTTTTATCTAATCACGATTAAAATTTCAAATAATTTGGTCTACCCATTTCGTCTCCAATCGTATCGCAAAAAGTGTCTACAAAAAGCAGCAAAATCGCTTGCGCTTGCAGCACCTTAAGGTGTATATAGCGTAGTACCTATAACTATGCTCAGTCATATACAAGTTATATGCTCGTGCAAAATATAATATGTAGTATATCGTTCGCCATTTTCGTATTGAATTAGAATTAGTAGTCTTGGGATCATGTAACTGCCAATTCGCGTGTTCCAATCCCCAAATGGCGGTCAATTTCGATAAATTCAGTAAAAATCATTATTTGTATTTGTCTTTTATAAATGAATCCAAAAACGTGGGTTAAAAATGTGATGAAAAGTTCAAGTTCATTTATTGTAAAATAAAACACGATTTTGTTCAATTTCTATTTTTTTTAATAAAAATCTTGACCACATGTTTTGTTTTTATCAGTCAAATGGAAACATTTTTCGAAGACGACATCTGGAAATCTTTGAACGATCAAGCACTTCTGGATAAATCCCTGAACGCTTCAATCCGCGTTGAAACAATCACGCGAACCTGGATGAACGAAGACAGATTCCCAGTGTTAACAGTAACACGCGACTACAAGAAAAAGAGCGCCCATTTCGAGCAGCACGTGTTCCTGCGAGCTCGGCCGCATGATCTCACGGAGAAGAACCGACTTCTGTGGTGGATCCCCGTCATGTATCTCACACCGGAGCACACCGCCGTCAACCAGTTGAAACCCAGAGCGTGGCTACAAGCGGAGAAGGAGATCACGCTTGACAATATGCCGGGGGAGAATTCATATATTGTTGTGAATCCGGATGAAATTGGTATGTTCGCTTTATATTCACGAAGCGGTTAGGTTAGGTTACCTCGTAGTGTCGTAAGGAATAACGTTGACCAACCACGGTAACAGCGTCAAAAAGTTTCGTGCATGAGGCCCATGAGAACTATTGTAGTACGAAACGATGGGTTGGGGGGGGGGGGGGGGGGGGGCAGCCGAGGAAAACTTTTGACACGGGTTTAGGAGTTTTTTAATTTATTTTTTTGACCCTGTTGAGACAATTTTGAGTTATTTAAACATAAAGTGAATAATGACACACTTCAGTTAACTAAAATTCAATGTATTTTAATTCTATTTTTAATTTACCCGCCACATACAATTTTATTTTTCCTTCAAGCGCCCTTCCCCCCTCCAGAAATGTCTGTTAGGGGTTTTATTTTTATTTTAATGGTGTAAAACGTCGCACTGTTCTGCAACTAAGGCTAATGTAGCTGGATGAAAGATTATTATGATGATAGGGAGATGATGATGAAGAATGGGAAAGGATGAATGAAGGAAAGGTGGCGGTCGTGGCACATAAGTTGGAAACTTTCTCGGCAGTTGCCTCTAGAGAGAAACTGAGGGAAACCAGGAATAACCTCGCCAGGAAAGACGGCAGCGGGATCGAAGTGGTTAGGTAGTCAAAAACTTTAGACAATGTTACAAATATTCGAAAATGTACAAACATAATCAGAATATTGATAATTATGACCGATTTTTTAATTAAAGTAGTAGGTTGGATTGGTCATAGGTATCACAAAAATAAAAAATAAATCGCAACTCAAACTTTACTAAATATTATTTTTTTACTTTCAGGCATGTTCATAGTGAACTACGATCAACACAATTGGGAACTCCTAAGCAACTATTTAGTGAAAGCTGGCAAAGGTGAAGTTTCAAATCTGGACATCGGCGTTCGAACGAAACTGCTCCACGACGCTTGGAACTTGGCGTACGCCGGTGATCTAAGTTTCGCGACGGCTTTGAACATGACACTGTTCTTGAATACGGAGCGAGAGTTTGCCGTCTGGGACATCATGTACACGATGATAGATCATGTAGGCAGGGACATCAGACACACCGAAGCCGGCAGAAAGTTTCAGGTAGACTCATTTAAGATGGTGGTGGTGGCAGGTGACTGGCACAAGGTTTAGCAAGACAATCAGTGCAGTAGGCAATGTCATCGCTAAAGTACTGTCTACAAACAGGGGTGGATAAAATACATCACAAGATGAATATCATCCTCGTTGAGTTTATTATGGAGAGATTTTGGAGATAAATTAACGACATTTTCATGGAATTGTCCGCTATTTTGTTTTTATGTTATGAGAGAACGAATATAATTTCCAGAAAATTTTCTCTGTGGTAATAGAATACAACAAAATATTTATGGGATTTGCAGTTGAAGGCATTCAAAATATGACACTTTTTGGTTGAGACTAAATTTCAAATCTTAGTAAATGTGATTTTAGATGTTAGATACTTTTGAATTATTTCGATACTCAAATACGACATAAAATCGAGACACTTTCATTTTTGTAATTGGGGTACACTGATTCTAAAATTCTTCATTATGCCCATCCCTGTCTATAAAATAAAATAACACAAATATCATATTCCAATTCAGTGAAGTCCATACAGGGGACCGTCTGCACTAAATTAATTTTTAACGCGGGGTAACTATTTGGAAATGTATCCTCCTATATTTTGGTATTTACAAAATGTTGGGATTCAGAGTTACCTGATCAAATCATTCCCTCTTTATGTAATTGCATAAACCGGTACATTGGGACGTGTCATTTGTCTGTAATTTTCCACTTCATTTAAGAAATAATTTATGTCTTTCATACTTACTTTTCTCAACGTAATAACTTGTTATCTATGTAATGTGGTCACACGGAATACACGTATTAGCGGGTTCCCAACACTTTGCATTTCATGTGGATAATACTTCGTGTCAAATAGTGAATAATCTCCAGCAGTGATTTAACGACTAGACTGTCAATCGAGTTGTGTGGCGGGGGAGAGGAATCGATTTGAAGTGTCATGGTAGTCCATCCTGTTACTAGTTTTTCGTGGTTTCACCATTTCACCACGGTGCATATAAATTAACTGTTAAATTAGTTTTGGGATGGTTACCAATCAAAATGCATGGCCACTCATTTCCATAATCCTAGTATAGGCCATTCAAAATATGATTTTTCGCTTTTGGTTTAGACCAAATGCGTGGTTCAGGTAGTCCTACATTTACCTTTTTACGCAAATGTTCACAGGGAATTATAGATAAAAAAAATTACATATTACAACGTCTTATAAAATTGATTGGAACTATCAGATTTGCAATTACCTACTTAAATGGTCTAACCTAATTAGCAACAGTACAACGAAATAAAAACGCATTCCCGACTTGAAATTACATCCAGGGGTGCGATTACATAAGTGATAACTTTCTTGTCACGGTGACAAGCTCCTCAGAAGGCCGTGAATAACATTGAGATGAGAAGCTTGTCACCGTGACAAGGAAAGCTATCACTTATGTAATCGCACCATTATCTCAGGGCCATTATCTCATAACACAAGTCTCTAGAACGGTTAATTTAAATTGTGTTGTTTCTGTTACCTATCCTGTTGATATTAATCAGTCATCGCACACCAATAACATTACTCGTCAAGCCTTGGACTGCCGAACAATGTTACTTTCGAATTACAATCGTGTGATTCATTCCACCAAATTGAAAGACTAAATTGATATTAAATGAGAGTCTAGATTCTTCAGAATCTTCTGGGTGTTGGGAGTGTATCTTTATTTGGCTGGTTTGAGGAAAAGAACCTCTATTTAATTTTAATCGTGCAATTATCTTAGGCCAGGTGTGCCGTTTAGCTAACTATTTTACTAAAGTCAACTGTTTCAATAATTTTGAAGTGTCTGATGCCGCCAATTCAGTCCAATATTTAGTTAATGTCCTAAATTAACATTTCTTTTTCAGGAATATATGTGTCGACTAATGATACCAATGTACAAGTCATTGGGTGAAGAAGTGAATGACGAGCCGAGTTCAAAGACTGAGCTTCGATCAATGACGAAATATTTCCTGTGTCATGCTAACTACAAACCATGCATCGATGAAGCGATGGAAGTATTTGACAACTGGATGGATATGGCTGAACCAGATATAGGAAATCCGTAAGTTAAAACTCGTTTTTAGTTGAAGGGACGTGATAGTGACTACCAACGATAATTCAAGTTGAACAATTTAATATAACAAATTGATCGATTTTTGAACTTATTTGAATTGTTGCCCTTTTGCATAATAATGGCTTGTTTTTATTTGGGTTGTTTAAAATGAAACAAAATATCGGTTACGATTATTATATTCATTACTGTGTTGAAGCTATGACTTCAAAACCTTGTTTAGAGAAAGAGATAAATTAAATACTGTCTTACTTCCTTCCTTCCAAAAACTAAACCCCGTATTTTATAAGTGTAAGCCAGACAACTCTAACAAAACACGAATTGTGTTGACAACAACGTCACGTTCTACAGCATTTTGTTGATTATCTTGCGCAGTTGGACAAAAAAAATATTCAAAATAAAACTAATTGAAGCGTTTGTTCAGAGAAGAGAGTAATTCAATAGTTTTAATGATGCTTTGCAAATTGAGTTGCCGTAACCTGTTGCTAGCTACTCGTCGTTTGCAGTCGTCGTATTGTTTTTATGAATACAGCACTTCGAGAACTAAAGAGCATTTCGTTAATGAAAGTGACGACAATACACATGATTGTGCTTCTCTTCCTGACCAAATATCCTACCTTCAAACATGTGTGTCACGAACAACGAATTGAATCCAACAAGAAAGTCATTAATGTCCTATATACCAATATACCTACGACTTACCTTTAAATGAATTCTATTAAGACTCCAAATAAAAATTGTACCCCCAGTCAGGTTGAGTGTGCGCTTTATAAATACACATTTATTATTAATAGCTTCTAACTTTACTTACAATTTTCATACTTCAGTAATAGGTTTTTATTTCTTACAGAGTTCCTGACAACGAAGTTTGTCTTGTATTTAAATGGGGAACAATGGAAGAATGGGAATTTGGTTTACAACGAGTAATTAATTTCCCGCCAAATCGCAAGGAACAAGAGCGTTCGAATCTTATTCGATCACTGGCTGGATGTCCACGACAGCCTGAAAAAGTCCAGTACTTCTTGAATGTGACTATCTTGGAAGGAAATGGCAACTTCTCGGAGAATGATGTCCGTCTGGGTATAAACATGCTAGCGGGCGACGCCGTTGGCTATACGACCCTCTTCGACTTCCTAGTCAACAACTGGGATGCAATTAAACAAAGGTAATGCGTTCTCTTTTCTCTCATTTTTATAAACAAAGTTATAAAATGGTGAAATTATTATATCTTTTGAGAGAAACTTGTATGAAAATTTAACGACAAGTGTTTGAAGTGACATTTCAAACGCTTGGGAAATGGGGTCAGTCTAGGTGTGATGAACCGAACATTAAAAATATTGCTTGCACTAAATCCACTTGTATCACACCATTAAAAGAAGATAAAAGAACAAACTATATGACGTTTTGAGAAGTTAGTGTTCATTTTGAGTTTTTAAATAACAGCTTTTCATCATTTTAGTTCGAAATGTAATTTATATTCCAAATGAAAAGCAAATTTCGAGACGTAAAATTATTACTAGATAGTTAGTTAGGTAGTTAGTTAGTTAGTTAGTTACTTAGTTACTTAGTTACTTAGTTAGTTTATTAGTTAATTACTAAGTCAGTTATTTCGTTAGTTTGTTAGTTAGTTATTTAGTTAGTTCCACAGTGTCAGAGTTCCTGACACTGTATTGAAATTACAGCGTTTGTGCCAAAGTCACATACATTCCACTTACATCGGCAGACTACTAAAATCACAGCTTTGTGCCAAGGTTACCTACATTCCACTTACATCGGCAGACTTCCTTTATCACAGCTTTGTGCCAAAGCTACATACATTCCACTTACATCGGCAGACTACTGAACTCACAGCTTTGTGCCAAGGTTACCTACATTCCACTTACATCGGCAGACTACTTAAATCACAGCTTTGTGCCAAGGTTACCTACATTCCACTTACATCGGCAGACTACTGAAATCACAGCTTTGTGCCAAGGTTACCTACATTCCACTTACATCGGCAGACTACTTAAATCACAGCTTTGTGCCAAGGTTACCTACATTCCACTTACATCGGCAGACTACTGAAATCACAGCTTTGTGCCAGGTTTTCTACATTCCACTTACATCGGCAGACTACTGAAATCACATTGTGCCAAGGTTACCTACATTCCACTTACATCGACAGACAATATTGAAATCAAAAGTTTGTGCCATAGTAACCTACATTCCACTTACATCGGCAGACTACTGAAATCACAGCTTTGTGCCAAAGTTACATACATTCCACTTATATTGATAGACAATATAGAAATAACTAACTTTGTTCCAAGGCTACCAACACTCCACTTACGTTGGTAGACATTCTACAGACATCACTTCTTTGTGCCATAGTAACCTACATTCCACTTACATCGGCAGACTACTGAAATCACAGCTTTGTGCCAAAGTTACATACATTCCACTTATATTGACAGACAATATTGAAATCAAAAGTTTGTGCCACAGTTACCTACATTCCACTGACATCGGCAGACGACTGAAACCACAGCTTTGTGCTACTGTTACATACATTTCACGTATATCGGTAGATATAACTCGGTTATCCACATTTTACTTAAATCAATCAATTGTGCTTATGATGTTGAAATCCCACATTAAGTTTATATTATATTTTTCCTCCGAAATTTTATTTACCTATTTTATATTTTATGATGACATTATTTATTTTATGATTTATTTTATGACATTCAACTAATACTTTATTGAAAATAATCTGAATCAGGGCCCTTATGATCGTATAATTTTTAAACCTATTCCATTCTGTACCAATTCTCGAGTTTGAAAAGGAATAATCTGTCGCTTATTTAATTTTATAGGTCATTGCAATAATATATTCAGTTAAATTTTATAAATAATTCCACTATGGAGACGTTGCTGTATTATATCTTTACTTAAGAGGTAGAAAAGCGGAAGTCCATATCAATGATTCTTGAGATGAGATCATAAACCGGTAAAAATCGATAAAATTGCTTCCGCTATGAGGTATAGATTACGTTCACTAGTGAAGAATGTATTCATTTTAATTATCTACATTAATAGTGAATGCAGTATTATTTAATGAACTAACTTATAGCTCACTCGTCAACTTAATTAATGTCATATACACCTTTTAGCAATAATTATTACTCGGCATCAGAATGGGAATTTTCAATAAATTCTTCGTTGTCTATAATATGAATACTTGATATTCTAACCCCTCTGCTACTGAGCCATTATGAATCTTCTTTTGAAAAACATAGTATAAACATACTTTTAATTTTATGTCTATAAGAAGTTGAATTAGAGTACTGGTTTAGCTGGATACTTTTCAAGTATCACATCATTCATTAATCATTTCATCCTGGCGCTACTGGAAATTTGCCATAAAATCCAGTATCTCATAAGTAAATCAATTTAATTTCCGTATTTTATTCGATCTGTCAAAAGTACACTTGAACGTTATTACTGTAAATAATTGAAGGTACGTGGGTGGCAAGGAACCAAGTAAACCAAGTTTGTCAGTAAAAGTATGATATATTGTAAGTTTATAAAAGATAGGTTCTCTCGCTCAGGGACCCGAACCTTTATTAATAAAGGTTCCGGTTCCGGTTCCGGTTCCACAATTTTACTTTATAAAGGTTCGGGTTCCGGTTCCGGTTCTTAAACAAATAATCTTAAAGGTTCGGTTCCGGTTCCGGTTCCTGCATAAAGGTTCCGGGTTCCGGTTCCGGTTCTCAAATTTTAAATCAAACTAGTTTATAACACTTCAGTATTATGTCAAATTTAATGGAATTTTTGATTTTGGATTTTGTCATATGAATGAAGCACTGGTGTAGTGTCTGTAATATGCGTACAGAAGTCACAGGATGGTACGCAGACTAAATCTCAGAGTCAGAAGAGACAATGGCGGCAATTTTCTCCATAAGACGGCGTAAACATTCATTTTGCCAGAGCTTCATAATTGTCAGCAATGCAGGTCTCATCGCAAAAAAATTGTAAACTCGAGCACGATTTAAAAATGAAGGATTTTCAAGAATTAAAAAAGTCTACAAAAAATACTAATAGAAATGTTATCAAAAAATATTTTTTTTACAACTTTGCGAAAAATATTCTTTGAAAATATCATAATATTAAAATCCAAAAGTTAAAAAATTAAATCGTACATGTTTCTTTTATTTAAAGAAGGAACCTTAAAGAACCTTTAAGAACCTTTAAGAACCTAATTGATTATAAAGGTTCGGGTTCCGGTTCCGGTTCTTGGGAAAAAAAGTATAACGGTTCCGGTTCCGGTTCTGGTTCCAAAATTATAAAGGTTCATACCGGTTCTAGGTTCCGGTTCCGGTTCCGGTTCGGGTCCCTGCTCTCGCTTAAAACTCACTGAAGAGAATGTAACGTTATATTAAAACCTTGGATTTGGCACATGTATACAATCAACAAAACACACGGTATTTGAAAGAAAATAATTGGCTGAAGTACCTACCTAGTCTATGCATGCTGACTTGTCCTCTAACTCTTAGGTGAGTTCTAACTTCATTGATGATAATAACAATGACTGATTATTATTACCAAGAAACCTGACCAGCAGCCAACCCGTTTATTTCGATTAATTGTGTTTTCTTTTGTTAAGTGTACACAATCTATATTCTCATAAAATATGACGTGCTAAATATTGTGTATAAAACAATATAAAGTTCATCCAAAATAAAGAAAATCTCATTGTGAATTCGTAGGTGCACCCGCCGTCAGAATAATTGACGGGAAACTGCTAAGATGGAGCTGGAATTATTAGTTATTAGTTAATAACTACTTATTAGCTATTTATTAGTTAGAAGGTGGTATGGTTGGTTCTTCCTCCAACCCCAGTGCTCGAAATCTGTGACCTGTTGTGTTAACCTCCTTTCTGTCTTACTTATAGACATTATAGTTTTGAAACCAGACTTAAAATTTTGCAAGCAATTCGTGATCGCGGGTGTAGGTAGTAAACTAATTAATTAAATTAACGCTCATTCTTATTTTCAGGTACGAAGGAAGACCTCATATGTGGGAGTATTTGGTAAGCAAAGCAGTTGGCTCATTCAAAACACGTGATGGTCTTGATCGAGTGTCCGAATTGTATGCGTCAAGAAAGGGGCAATTTGTTTCGGCGGAATCAATTGTAGTAGAAAAGTTAAAGAAGGTAATTGAACAGGCTAATTGGAGCAGTGAAGCACTGCCTGTTATGAATGACTGGCTTGACAATAAATTGTCACAGGAAACACATTAAAATGATTTAAGAACTCTTCAGTTGATATTGTCTAGAAATAATTTTCTTGACTTCGAAAAATCACGTGAAGAATTGTGTTTGATTTTATTGAGATACCGTTGAGATATTCAATGTACGAGGTTTATTTTGGTCAATTTAGCAGAATTTGTGAATACTGTGTAATAAAGTAATAAAATGTCACAATATTATTTTTATCCCGATACCTACTGTTCCTTTGGGTATATATTTTTAGTAAAGACCTATCGCATTTACTAGATATTAAAAAATTGAAAGCTGGTGAAAACTAGGAAATTGAAAACTAGTGAAAAATTAATCTTGCCATTGACTCTTATTTCTAAAACCAGATGCGAATGTCTGGAGAATCGAACTGGATGTCCAACTTTTTTAGCGGTTTATTTCGAATGTAGTTTGATCTATGAACGCTAGAGCGCAAGAAAACAGTCACCTCACTCATTCCTTTGGCGCCATTTTTTGACATGTAAACACACAGTACAAACACAGTAATGTGACAGAAGGAAAACTTATCTGGGGGGGATGTGTTTTTTAGTACCACCAATGAAGAAATTTACAGTATTGGAAATTTAAGTTTGTTTAAATCTGGAATTCACCGAGGCAAATGTCTAATTTTACCGTTTGTGTTGTCCACTGGCTCTGTTAAAGTCGTCTTTAACCTCACCATCTCATGAGTGAATTTATCACCATTCAAGGTAGGTAGGTGGAATCTCGTGATAATTAAATGATATCGTACTTACTACTTATTCGCAATATAATATTTTTTTTTCCAGTTGGGCAATGCGGAAACCAAATTGGTGGGACGTTTTGGCCAATGGTATTGAAAGAGCATGGAATCCAAACCGAGTCTGTGTCGGTGCCGAAGAAGACTTGCCGTCTTCCTAACGAATTGCATAGTTTTTTCTCAATACCAGAAAAGAGCAAGACTGACATTTACTCTTATAAGACATTAAGTGACTTAAAAGAGCATAATGTGAAGGCCAGGGTATGTTCTCTAACTAGGTGCTACAACTAGGTACTTCGCTGTACTACCTAGGTGTCCGTGGTTAATTTGTAAAATAATAAGTGGGTGGACGCTCGGCGATGGCAGGGGAAACACAGGGGAGTTGCTTACGAAAACAATGGGGGGTTTGGGGGAAGGACTCCCAATACATTGCGGGTCCGGGGCGCATAGCCCCGGGAAAATTTTGAATTTCAGATCCAAATTTGGTGCCTTTCTACGCGAATTTTAAGCCAATTTTCACTTCTATGAAATAAGTGGGCAGAAGGAGTCCACCCTGAAAATAGAGTGAGGGGACGCGTCCGCCCTCGTCAATCTGCTTGACTTCATTTGCTATGCTTTATCCACAGGTCATTTGTATTGACATGGAAGATAGTGTTGTAGCGCGATATCGAAGTGGACATCTGCGGCATTTATACGATGATAACTGTCTAGTTACAAATTATCCAGGATCTGGAAATAATTGGTTAGTTTTTGAAATCATTTTAAGTTTTTGTAAAACAAAGCAGCTATAATATCATTAATTAATTAATTAATAGTAGATATGTGCTGTGTGTGAGATATACTATCAATTACGAAAATTAGAAAGGTTAATTGAATGTGTCTTTCTTCGTTCAAACAATTTAAAGACTCTGTCTTATCACATCTTATGATCTTGGTACCTACGTACACACCTTATTTTAGCATCACCTGTTTTCTTGTTGTGCAGGGCTGAGGGTTATTACACACATGGCAATGCATATCATGACAAGATATCGAACGTTCTACGACAGTCAGCAGAACGTTGTGATCAGCTCCATGGTTTCCTAATGATCTTTTCTCTCGGAGGAGGAACAGGCTCTGGTCTTGGTACAGCCACATTACGAATGCTACAAGATCAATATCCTGACATAGACAGGTATTCACATAGTCACATCAGATTTACCTAGTTCCTAAATCTTTAATTGACAAATTAAGGGGAAGGATCGGCTGACTGCTCCCAGAGAATCAGCTCTAATTGCTATTGTGGGCGGGGTTTTTAAAGGTAAATAAGGCGGGATCAGATTTGGCGACGAATTTGTTGTCATTACTGTGATTGGTCTAGCTGGGAACAATGTTTGATATGAATGTTTTCTTCCGACTTTAATTCCCATGCAAAAAATGTAAACAGAAGTGAGATCGGATACCCCGAGTATTGTTGTTATGATCGCTGGGTCCAGACTGGCTACCAACTCAAATGACATAATTGGCATCACTTTCACAACACGAACAAAATCATCGAGGATCAAGAATAATCACACGCCATAAAGTGTTCAGCACTTATCTAATAGATTCAAAGATTGCAAATCCTTTTATTGATTTTTATTCCAACCATTATAACGGCGATATATGACACTGATCTTATTTCACCACCTGAGAGTATAAAGGCCATTGGACAAATTTGTTTACGAATAGGTATAGGTAGTCTCATTTCTCTCTGGGTTCTTTACTAAGAGAATAATATTATCGCAATCAGAGCAAGAAAATCATTTTAGTTTTTGTGCATGTGGTTCTTGTAATAGAACGTAGACACTGTCTACTGTCTACTTCTTGTAAGTAGAGAGTAGAAAATACGAAAAATAATGAAATAAAGTAATAAAAATACACATGAATATTTCCAGCCTTTTCTCCGGACTATATAAGTGGTATGTTGTGAAATTTATAAATCAATGAATTAGGAAATTTTGAAATAATATCATATATTATTTCATTGCTCAAAACTAGTAGAAAAAATCAACAAAAAGTCACAAACTTTATATTTTATATTTTGAAACCTTTGACACCTACATCGATTTTTTTTTTTTTAAATGGAATGGTTGGAGTAATGATAACGGTCAATACAACAATTAAATAATTATTCGCCGTTTGTCTGACAAATCATTGCTATCGGTGACCTAAATCTGTGTTCGGGATTAACGTGTGAAATAACACGTACAATGTATAATTATCATTCAGTTGCTATGATACACATTGCAACCAAAAATATTTCTTTACCTTTATAACATACAGTTTTCAGTTATAAATAATAAAATAGTGCATACATTAGGGACACACACATTGATGTGCTCTTAGCGAGCGTCGAAATTCATCTATTATTCTGCACTAGCAATTGTAGACGGGAAACCTGTTCGACATTGTTGTCACAATGAGAATAAATACACATCGTGACATAACCTTGCCGAGATTGACTCAAGAATAATAGATAGCCCGAGATGCTACTATTTACAGTGAATTATTATGGATGCTTAGAGAAGTGTTGCCGATTTCAACAGTTATTCAATTAGCAAAAATATATTTATATCTTCAAAAAAACATAAATATTCAAATTAAAATTAAAAAAATAGCATAAAAAATAATATTAAGTGAAGTCTTTATTAATACAACAGCGAATTTTCTTATGATAAATTAAATTGTTGGGAAGATTTGAACATGGCTGTTTTGAATATCAACATTCTATGTTTCTGAAAATTTTCACTTACATTTTATAAACTTACAATGAAAATTTAATTTTAGGCCATTTCCAATCATTTTAGACGGTATACACTTTATGATAGATAGATTTTTATAAATTAGGTAAGATGATTTAGACAACTCTGAGGTCCGTCTGTCTCCAGTCGTCGTTGATTGTGTAAATGCCGGGGAAACTGATGATTATTGTTGACATACAAACTCTCGCTATCAGTGCACTATTTATATTTCCATACTGTCTCTTAGGACCCTCCCATCATCCCCTTCCACACCGTTACTGGAACTCCCAGAATGTTTACTTGCAACTTCAGTCGGTTTCAGTGCCCCTGGTTTTATGCAAAACTCATAACATTGATGGTGTGAGAAAGCAAATTGTGCCCCTACCGATCAAGTTAGAAAAAAAGTTTCAAGAGCAAAGTTGCTTGAAATTAAATCTAGTTTAAGCGTCGTTGAACCCATTTTTAAAAATTATTAGTTTTATTTACTCAATAATTACGCAACATATAACTACTTATAACTTTAAGGTGATTAAAAATTTCAAATAAGTGGTCAACGCTGCACAATCTGCAATTCATTCTCCACAACTTTGTCGCTTTAACATCTAGTCTATCTTCAACGAGACGGGGCGATAACTGCTTTCCAGCCGAGGTCCTCATTCAGAGGCTCTTCCTTTCCCTTAAGAAGGGTGGAACACCATTATGAAACTAGAATCATAATAAAGACATTTTTTTTATAACAATACAAGAAGTATAGTAGTATACCTAGTATGACAATTTTAACTAGAGCAAGCAAAGATAATAAACTGGAAGAAGGCTTGCAATTTTAATAAATGGCTGGGTTTTAATTTGAATTTGTAATATTTGTAAATTGTAATTGATATTTTTTGTATGTCGAATACATTTTAATTATTTAATATTTATTTAATAATATAATAGGTAACCTACTTAGTTATTTATATGGGGGAAATTAATGTAGGTACCTAACTTTAGTTAGTTGGATTTGTGCTTGTTTTGATGACTACTAAATTACCTACCTACCACGTCTAATTAATATTAATGCAAATTTACAGTAGGTAGGTAGTTTTCATGATTTAATTGATAATTTTTGTATCCATGCAGAGGAAGCCAATATCTCGTAACAAATATTATAATTTTAATTTGTAATGAATTCTGTAAATTTTTTTTTCTCATTTTGTTAGATTTGCGGCTTGCGTATATCCAGCTTATAATGAAGACGTCATAACATCACCTTATAATGTAGCATTGGCTACAAAACAACTCTCTGAAGATGCTACTTGCGTCTTTCCCATTGCTAACAAGGTTAGTCTCTTCTATTGACTTCTATGCTTTTGCAAATTTACCCCTCTTTACTATGATCAGACCCGATGGTGATTCATGCACAGGTGAAAATGCGAATCTATGCCGTGCCGTCTGTGCTAAGTAACACGAATTTCTGTGACTGGTAAGCTCAGGTCAACTGAACATGCTATCGTGATTGGACAACGCGTGATCATGTACTCACTACTGCTATAGCCGGCAAGTGGGCACTAGTTGGAAATAACTGACAGGCAAACTGGTGGAGGAATCGGATTTTTCAAAGCACTTGCACATTCGCCTAGTATGTATCATCATGGTCCCAATTCCCAATGCACAAAATTGTGTATCAACACCACACACAATATCCTTCACTGAAAACAAAAATAATGTTTTTCTTTCTTCTCTTCTTCCAGGCGTTGTTCGATATATGTACTTTAATACGCAAAAATAATTCCAAAACGATGCTGGAACCTAGTACGAGAAACTTTGCCGATGCCAACGGTATTGTAGTTGATATGCTCCTCCACTTGACTAGTGGTTCTCGTTTTCAAGGCTCTTTGAATGTTGATATGAACGAGCTTGCCACGAACATGGTGCCTTACCCAAGGTTGCATTTCATCACATCGAGTGTTAGTCCATTTTGCCATCAAGAGAAAATACTCAAGACTCTCAAGTAAGCATGTGAGGTCATTTAAGTGGAGAAAACTAAATATAAAATCCACACTGACATTTTTCTATACACTCACTTTTGTCCTAATCATTGTCTTGCTACTAATACATTTTGACTCATTTTTCCAGAGCTGAAACGTTGTTTACAGACTGTGTTTCTCGTTTCAACCAGTTGGTAACTGTGAAACCTCTCCATGGTCTTGTTATGGCTGCAACGTTCATCGCACGTGGCGATCTTGCTCTTACAGACATCCGTGCGAATATAAGGAGGTTTGAACGCAAAGCCAAGTTTCCCCCGTGGAATTCCACACCCGTGAAACTCGGTATTTGTTCTGTGCCGCCACCTGGTTTTGATTCTTCCTTGTTGTGTCTTATGAATACATCAAGTATTACACCTTTGTTTCAAGATTTGCTGGCAAAATTCAATCGACTCTACAACCGAAGGGTGAGTAAGCTTGTAAAGTTTGTGCAGAATATGATAAAAAAGTATATGGTTGTTTGTACATATTGACATCTCATTTCAGGCCCATTGTCACCATTACTATAATGTGGATGCCTTCGAGGATGATCACTTTGCTGACAGCAGAGAAAACTTGATGGCTACAATATCCCAATATAAAGGCTTAGAAAAATGCAAGCCGATCAAACGATCTCGCTTCCATGTAGTGTAAATCTAAAGTGGTTTTGTCATAACAATTATTACAAATTCAAAATTGTTTACGGATTGATAATGATTACACATTGGCCATCTGCAACTTCTTTCAAATTGTACCGAAGTGAGCTCTCATCACAGATTTTAAATGTTGATGAATCAAACAAACGACAAATAAACAAACTCGAAGCTTTACACAAGGCTTTAATTACTTTCAATTTTCTCCGACTGAATTCTCTGGTTAATTGAGTAATTCCAGGTGAAATCGACACGGTCACTTGCAGGTCCGGACTGGCCCCTGGCGGCTAGGCGGCGATCGCCGCCGAGGCCCCTGGCTATTGAGGCCCCTAGATTGTGTATAACATACATTTTTATCATCAAAAAATCCATTTAAAGATACCAGAAGTAAAAAAGCGCCCTGCGTGGCAGGTTGGGGGCCTCTTCTATGTAAGTAAACCCATCTTCCATTAACTTTATGGCGAACATTTTGCAGCATTGTAAACATTTATACAATCCCAAAAGCGATTTAAAAATTAAAAGTGCTCTTCTGGGCAGGCTGGGGGCCTCTTCTATTTAAATGTTTCTTCCAATAACAACATGTTGAGCATTTTGAAGCCATTTAGGTACACGATTTTGCAATTCCTAAATCAATTAAAAATTAACAAAAATCTAAAAAAATGCCCTGCTCGCCAGTCTGGGGGCCTTCTCTTAGTATGAACTAAAAATTATAAAAGTTCAAAAGCGCAATGCGGGGCTGGCGAGGGCATATTTGGGCATTTTGAAGCCAAATACACGAATACAATCCCAAAATCGTTTGGAAATAAACAAAAATCCAAAAAGCGCCCTGCGGGGCAGGTTTGTTGCATCTTCCATTAACTTTATGTTTGACATTTGGAGCCAAAAACACATTTCTAGATCCCAAAATCGCTGAAATAAATACAAATTGTCAAAAATCGCCCTGCGCGGCAGGCTGAGACTAGTTTTAAGTGATTTGCGAGAAGTTTATCGGATCTTCAAAGACAATAATCCTGACATTAGAGTATGTTTTTCTAAATTTGCTGAACTGCACCCTAAACATTGTGTTTTGGCAGGATCTGCCGGCACCCACGCTGTGTGCGTGTGCATCCTGCATCAACATCTTAAGTTAATGTTCATCGGAGCCAGGATTTCGACCCTCACTGCACAGGATTCAACACATTTACTTCAATACCAAGACTCACTCAAAGTAAAGATGTGCCTTTCTCCCCAACCAGACTGCTTTTTCCGGAAATGCAACAATTGCCCAGGAACTGATGCACCTAAATATTTTACAAAATGTTTTTGAAACAACTGATTTAGATTCTGTGACATACAAGCAGTGGCAAAGTACAGACAGATGCACACTTAAAATATTAAATAAGCCCGTAGAAGAATTTATTGAGATATATTTGGAGAAAGCACCTTAGAACACCTTAGAATCCACCATTTCATCGCCCAACAACAATCCGGATATTTAAACATGATAAATCCACCCTAAAACCAGGAGAGGTGATCGTGATTGGAGATTTTGCAGAAAACTATTCTTTCATTCTTCAAGACACCGCACAAGGTTATAATTGGAATAACTGTCAATCAACAATCACCCCTTCGTGTGCTACTTCCGAATTTAAGCCGACAGTGAACTACAACACACCAGCTTCGTCATTATCTCGGACTCATTAAAACACGACACTGTAGCTGTTAACACCTTTCAAAAACACCTCGTGTCGCATATTAACTCACACATTGCAAGTGCCTCACACATTATATATTTCTCCGATGGATCAGCCGCATACAAAAACAAAAATAATTTCATCAATTTATGCTTTCATGAAGATTTCAATTTGACTGCTGAATGGAACTTCTTCGCCACAGCTCATGGCAAAGGGCCCTGCGAGTGCGATGGTGTAGAAGGCACAGTTAAAAGCCTTGCTGCCAGGCAAGCTTGCAGAGGCCCTGCGATCTTCAAATTCAATCACCCCAAGATCTATTTCAATAGGCGAAGGAAAATGTCACTGAGTGTTTCATTCGAGTATGTCCCTAAAAATGAAATAAATTTGAATGAGAAAAACCTCCGTCTGCGTTTCCAGGGTTTAAAACGCATTGCTGGCACTAGAAGTTTCATTCATTTGTACCCGTATCACAATCAACATTAAATGTGAAGTGTTATTCTCTGCTGAAGCTACAAAAACAGTTCGACATCGTTAAAAGTTCAGCCGAATAGTTTGTACACACATAGACAAAAAATGTGAACATTTTACTCTAGAAAATTTCCAGTCACTCAAACTATCAACTACTCTAACCTGGTCATCAGTAAGCAACAAAATGCAATTCATCATCAGTCTCAAGGTAAGTGGGAATAGCATGGCCACTCTGGCAGTTCTATTCCGACATAGATACTTTCGCACCGCACCAACTTTTTTTTTGTAGTTTTCTTAACAATTCATAAGTCTTTGTATCTTACTAGCAACTCGTCAAAACTTGGTCAAGAATTGGTCCTGAAACCATGCTGAAAGCAGGAATAGTGAATGAAATAAAGGAAAAGGGAACAATGACTTCAAAACATCAATTATTAGGTACTTGATTGATTTAATCACGGAAGAAACAGTCACTATTATGAAAATACTATTCTCTTGTACATTTATATTTTATATAGATTGATCAATATATTATGTTAACAGTAAGACACCTACTAAGATCGGTGACAGGCAAAGGTGCCAGGTTGGGCCGGCCCATGCTAGTGCAGGTTCATCTTTCCCCGTCACCGACCGTATATTAATTTTCTACTCAGGATCAAATAAGAAGGGGATATGTCTGGCTGTTTTAGAAAAAAATACTACCACCATTTGGTCAATATATCTGAGGTAAATGCTCACAGATCACTTGTGGATAGATTCTATCAATCAAAAAATGCATCTTACAGCCAATGGGCTACAAAATGTGTTCCCAAGAAGGAATGAAACGTATGTTTGGACGGAAAACGTGGCTGCCTCGTAAGTCTATTTCAACACCTTATTATCTAGGTATCTCTTTACAATACAATACAGTTCAGTGTTTACACCAGTGAGTAGTTTCCAAGTCGGAGCAAAAATTCCAACCGGTCATTTCAGATCATAATATGTAAGGCAGCTAATTTTATTATTATAGGTAACTTGGTATTACCTAGGACACAAAATGATTTTATTTTCTTAAATTACTATGATGCCATGGAGTATATAAAATAATCTAAAATAAAATGTTGCTATAAAACTTCACTCCCACCAATGGTCTGAAATATCACGATATTGGACGGAAACAGTAAGGCCAAAGACGGTGGGAGTGAAGGTAAAAGATCTCGTTCGGAATGATACTATGAATCACATTCACTTCACATATTCCTAATATTAGTTAATGAAATTGCATCTATGCACTTTGCACATGGAAGAGCAGACAAATAACTATCACATTAACTGTAAATGTAATAAAAACAATCAGATCTTGCTAAAATGGTATGAACAGTAGCAAAAATCAAACAACATTATGACATTCTAGAGCTGTGCGTTTTTTTGCACATCTAAGTATCTAAGATGAAATTTGATCACCTACATAACAGAACATATTCCTTGAAAAAACTTTTCATGTGTCTGCATGTACACAGTTAAAAAAATAATAAAAACTGTATAAAACTCTACACTATGTAAAAGTTAATCTCAGATATATTCCGACTTCACGGAAATTGTAATCAGCTCTAAATGAACAGTATACTTTTTTGTAGCAACAATTCTAGTTGCAAAGATGCTAACTACACCAGTCTGAGTATTTGTAAAAGTAGAATGATGGCAACCATTACTGACGAATTTAAAAGGTTGCGAGTACTGCCGTTAACATAGGCTCTCCGATCACCTGGAAAGAAATTCAAAAGCTTGTACGGGGAATATGTAGTATGTACAGGGTGGTGGGTACTACCTATTTTCATTTAATTTGTCATCTCTACATCAAATATACAATATTTGAGTATGTAATGTATGTAATATGAAAAATATACTGTCCAAGCTTAGACTTACTGATGAGAGGTTAAGGTTAGATGTTTCTTCTTTAATCTTTACAAATAAAGTTCTCATGATGATAATGAGAATTCTGGGCATTAAGAAGCAAAGATATAAACTCTTCAAATTGTGTTAATTAATGCTTCTTCTAATTAGGGTTGTATAGTGTAATAGATCGTAATTTGACAATCATAATACGCGCTTCCCTCCAGAAATTCAATCTCGGAAATCAATATCTATTAGGATCTATAATTGGCCGGCTCACCCATCTGGAAAGTCAACGCTGGTGAAGACATGCGACCGTCACCGCCGTTTGAGAAGGCGAGGACTCGCATGTTGTATGTCTTGCCCGGAGACAGGTTCACGATGTACGCTTCGAGCTTGGAGCCCACGTAGATGATGGTATCGTTCGCGGTGCTCATGTCCTGGTCCACCTCCCACACTCGGACCTGCAATAGATGTGAAAAAATAGCATTAGTGTATATTCATTGAAAATAGTGGTCCAAGGCCAGAGTTCAGGACTTAATGGCAGATATTTTTCCAAGGGAATCGATGCCCAAGAGTTTGACCCTAACCAAGGGGTTTCCTACCCACTGTAGCAAGGCATCCTGCTTCCCACGAGGATCATTTTAAAATTACCTAAAACTACATACATGAAAGATACTATAAATTCAATATGATCGAGAAGAAGCTCTGTGCATCTGGGAAAAATTTAGTTATTTAGTTATCAAAACTACAGCAAAACAGAGAATAGACATCAATGTAAATATGTAAACCCACCTTGTAGCCTATAAGAGGCTCCTCATCTAGACTTGGCGCCACGTAACGCCAGACGGTGCGAACAGTAGATGGATTTATACCGTAGACGTGAACAGAGGATGGCGGCTTTTGTGGAGCTTTCTGGTATGTCCGTTCTGAAACACAATTATCATGGACTCCATTAAAGAGAATGAACAGACAGATACCCATCATGGATGTCATTTCCAGGAACGGGATAGATGGTATTGATTGTAATAGAGACATTATCAAATTACCAAGGAAGCGTTCGCTCTCCGGTCCTTCCCCTGCAGAGTTGTATGCCATTGCTTTAACGTAGTAATATGTGTCGGGCTCGAGGCCTACTACCACGGCCCACGGCTGAGTACTGCGGCTCAGATAGTACACACATTCCTCTTCTCGGTTATCTTTCTTCCAATACTTCAGCTGAAAAGAATGTACAGTTTATTTAGATTGTATTGTAATTACTCTCTGAAAGCTGATCGTATTCACATGATTTACAATTAATTTCAGTGGCTTGTAAGCTTTCCTTCATTGCTTAATCGTTTCAGAAAATTAGTTTTAATTTCATGTTGTAATAGTAATAAAAACATTACCTACATTCAGTAGGTAGCTAACTTATCAGTTAACATTATGAGTGCCAATAAAACAAATTGAAATTTGTAGATCATGTAGAATCTTTGTTCCAAAGAGATAGATTTTACATATAGATAAAAATTTTAAAAAATAAACATGTTTTTTTCAAAATGATTCTTTGCTTGAGCAAATGATATCGCTCTCACCCTGTGACCGATTAATTTTCCGCGTATCCTGTCTCTGGTCTGCTCGATGGGGATCCAGCTGACGTTGAGCGCAGTGGAGTTGAAGGATCGGGCCGACACTTGTTGAGGTGCAACTTGAGGCATGTCTTCGGCAGTGAAGATGGTCACCTGGTCGGACTCTGGTCCGAAGCCAACGTCGTTCACCGCCTGCACAAACACAATGGTTAGATTAACATAACAAACAACTTGGACAGAAATCACATGGACTAATACCTAAGAAATAAGAACTCGGCAAGGAGCAACCCTCTGTATCCCTCGCTGCTTTTCCTATTATGTACTGGAAATGGCCATGAAAGACGATATAAAATGATTCCTACTAAAATGTAGTAGTAGATTGAAGAGCCTTCGTTTCTCAGAATGCAACATACCTACAACTATTTTGTTAAAGCCACTTTAATCCCCATTTAAAAATTTCCATTACACAATTATTTCCTCGTCTTCCTTCAAAATCGTAAACTTGGGTTCAACTGTACTACCTACTTTTAGTTCCAGATATAAGTAGTGGCTACATTTCCAGTTACTAACCTGAACTTTGACATCATATTTTGTGTAGAAGAACTCCGGCTGGACTTGAACAACTGATATTCCGTTATTCCCATACGCCTTAAGTGCAAGACTCTGGAATTCTGTGTCATGTCCCGTCCGCCTCCAGAATATTTTGTAGTAGATTCCAGGTCCATTCTGCTCTTGGGACAATAGAGGCTGAAAACATAATTAACCAAATGTAGGTTTACGTGGGAAAGGACAATTAGAAATAAGGAAATAAAGATAAAAATAGATAGGACATCAAACATGTAAAGTAAAGTAATAAACAAGCAAAGATGTACTCCAATATACATACCTTCCATGTTATTGTGAGATCCCCGATCTTGCCTCCTCCGCCACCGATGTTTCTTGGAGCAATATACGGCCTGTCTGGAGGCGTGTTGTATTGCGGTGACGGACTCGAGGACGGACCGTAGCCCAGGATATTGCAAGCAGCGACACGGAACTCGTAGACCGACCACGGTGACAGAACACTCTCCATCATGGCCTCTTTACGTCCGTTGTAACGATCAACTTCCCTCGCAGTCACGTCTAGCAAAAATGCAGCATTTACATTCCGAGCCGAGTGTCTTCAAACTCAATATTTTATGTAATTCAATAATTATATTATAAAAAAGGCAGTTAATAAAAAAACTTGGTAGGTATGTATCTGGTCTGGTAAATCATCATTTTAAAAATAAGCCACCTGAATAATATGTACACAACTGGTATAGTATTTTTAATTATCACTAACATTTAAACTTGAACCTTGTCACATGTTGCTTGCTTATTTACCAATTTTGAAACAAAGGGGTGAAAGTTGACATAGACTTATCGTTCGGTACTGAAAATTGTTTAATAGGTAACCAATGTCAACTAGAATCAAAATAAAAACCCAGAGCTTTGCACCCTGAAGCAGCAACCACTGGGGGCCATCCCCCCAGACCGCCAACCGAATTGATTCCTTACACAAATTCTATTTGTTCACATTTGTTTCCGTGTGATGGTTGGGGGGACAAGTAACTTTGATACAATGCAGTCTCTAAGACTAGTCTGAACGTAGATCTTGATAGGCCGTGTATGACGGAGAAGCACTTACGTGTACACAAACAAGATGATAGCTGAACAAATCACTCCATCTAACTAAATAAGGTTCTTCTTCCACAGCCATCCCTTACTAACTATGAGAGTTACAATACCCTGTACGAATTCATTAGTAAGGATCTTACTTTCACTTTACCTTTTAGTTGGATATTTTTGTCGTAAAATTAAATTACCTAGTCGTTTTTTCTCTCGGGTTGTAAAAATCTTTTCATCAATCTCCATCACTGCATTCAATTTTTATTATAGCTTGTAAGTTACTTACTCGTTGTGATATTGACCCAAGTAGTGTTCCAGTTTGTCCGGCCGGCTAATGTGTACATGATTATCGGTCTGCCGTTTGATGCCCCGTCAGTCCACTGAATCTTTGCCGAGGTTTTCGCCACATCGACAACTTGCACACCCCCTTGGAACAGAAATCACAATTAGGACACCTTAAAAAAGTGACAACAATTCAGGAAATAGATCAACATACTCTCATGTCATGTCATTGGGAGATCTGGGGTGCGATCACATAAAATGAGAACTTTCTTGTCACGGTGACAAAATTGACCGTGAAAAACATTGAGATGAGAAGATTGTCACCGTGATAAGAAAGTGCTCATTTTATGTGATCGCACCTCTGGAGTGGGATTATATAAAATGACAACTCCAGTTCTCATCTGATCGATATTCACGGCCTTCTCGGGTGAGGTGAGAAGATTGTCACGCGAGAATCAAGTTGTCATTTTATATGATCACATTCCTGAACAGAGAAACATTGAATTGAGAAATGTGGGATTCGGATTTTATTTGTTTATTAATAACAAATATTAATACGTATGGGTACACTCAACAAATGATAAAATGGTATTTGAAAGAAATGGATTGACTGAATAAAATGTGATGGCATCATCCGATGAAGTTGACGCTAACTTGTCATCTACTTCTAGTAGGTGATCTCTGATTTCATTGATAATAACAAGGATTGATTGTCTAGGAACCAGCAGCCAATCCGTTTTGTTCAAATACCGTTTTATGATTTGTTGGGTGTACAGTGGCGGCAATATGATCCTTGCACTCTGTCTCTCTCTGACCCATATCATAAACATGTTTTTATATGGAGCAGAGAGAGATAGAGTACAAACAACATAATGCCGCCAGTGTACATTGGGCAATGACTGTGGTGGTCACATTATAAGCCGATACTAAAATAATTCAATAATATAAACTTGCATGTATTCTTGTCCATATAGCATTTAGGAGAAAGTAATCCCAAATTATATTATGTAGTAGGGATGTCGGCAGGTACTTCAGGGTAATAAATAATACTCGCTGGTGAATGTTTATTTTTTTGAGGATCAATATTTTTAGTTTGGAGTGTAGTGATGCCACCTGCTTGCTGCACAGCATGCTCAAGGTTGCGTGCAGTAAACTTGCTTTGCGAACAGGGGTGTGAGGGGGAGTTGTAAGGGTATAGTATTCAAGTGGAGCCTTGCAGGGAGCATGGGACAAAACGCGTCTGTATTTTTATTCTCATTTTCATGCTGCAGGCCATAGTGAAAGTTGACTGCCACACCACGGGTGCAAAAGTGCATAAAATCGTGTTTTCTTATGATTGAAGTTGTTAGTTACATTCAGGGTTGGGTCATTACGCGTAGAATATTAATTTTCTACATACACGTAGAGTAACACGTAGAATATGTAGAATATGTAGAATATTATTGTAGAATATTTTTTTTCAGTGCCAGTGGATTGACAGTGGTAAAATTTGGAAAAGTTAGCATAGACCAAAATTTATTTTACCTTATTAGTTGCCCTATTTTCAACTTATCTTTGGAGCGGTCGAGTTCAAATCTTTTCGTTTTATTCTACTCATATTCTATCTTGTAATGAGACAGTCACAACCTTAATTTTGGCAAATTAGAGAGCAATCCTACCTCTTAATTAATAAGCCCATTCATAGCACACATTCATTTATTGTACATATATCTACAATAGGGAACACTCGATGATTTGAATATATTGCAGGAAAAGCCATTTAGCAAGATTGTAAAAAATTGAAATTAAAAAAAAAAAAATCAAAAAAATTTCTAATTGAGGAGACATGTCGAATGGAACTTAAATTTCTACTTAAAAGTTGTGTGCATATTCTTCATGTTTGGATAATGGGGTTGTTAGTGATGCCCAGCGGGAATATTCCCGGGAATATTCCCGAGCAACTTTGGGGAATATTCCCCAAATCGGGAATTTACTTTTTCATTATAAATTAAAATGTATAATGTTCTTATTTTGTGGTATGTCATTACCTCTTAGTATTCTCTATTTTGTCATTAATTTTCTTGATAAATCTTATGACAGGGGTCGGTAACCTTTTTTGGTGACGGAGCCAATTTCCGAAAAATTTATAAATTAGATAATAATGCGAGCCGCAGCAGGCAATCAAATATAATACACCAAAAATAATCAATTGAAGTACTAGTTTATTCTGCTATTTTGATGAAGCCCCCCCCCCCCCCTCTCTCTTGATGTTGCCACGCAGGGCGTTTTTTCGAATTTTCAAATATTTCGATTCCAGATCTTTATTTAAATTATAAAGAGCCATTCAAAACCCACCAAGGAGCCGCAGGTTGCCAACCCCTGTCTTATGACATCTCAAAACATAAACATGCTTTAATAATGTTTTCTCTTAATGTTTCTCATCCCTGCAGTAAATTCCCCATAAATTCCCGGTTTGGGGAATATTCCCGAAAAAATAAATTCCCGGGAATATTACATCACTAGGGGTTGTTCACTGCCATTTGCTCTCACTCGCAGCGCTAGCGTCAATGGAGTAGTCTCTCTCTGATTGGTTGGTCTCTGAATCCAAGATCTCTGAATCTCTGAATAAAACTCCCGGTAAGGTTTAAAAATCCTCCATTCTGCTCTGCATTTTGATTGGCTCTCTCTCGGCATTTTGATTGGTTCTTATTACGGTTAGGACAGCAACGCCACCTACAATAGTGTTGCGTGAACAACCCCATTGAATTTACATTACAGCATCCAGCATTACAGCTAGCAACTACCAAAGTCCGAATGAGATGTTTGAGTAGGTATTACTTTGCGTTTTTTTTATGAATGTTAAATTAGAAGAAAGAAATTGTAGTTGGTCTCTCTCGTAATCAACAATTTGATAGAGTTGTTATGTACTAGGTACTTGTAGTAAAGTAAAATGCTGTTATATTGAAAACAAATCAATAAAATGATCATTATAATCCAAATCAATATGTTTAAAAAAAAATAATATTCTACGTGCAGAATATGTCATCTACATCAATATTCTACATTACATATTCTACGGTAGAATATAAGCGTAGAATACCCATTTTCTACGCGGAATATTCTACTGACCCAACCCTGGTTACATTACTTCAAGTGAACTATCGATTCACCATGCCAAATACTATTCTTCTTTATCGAATTCCTTTCAAGGACAAGAGCACAGATGGCCCAGAGAGAGGGGTCATTCACTCCTCTCAATCAGCTGGCTACAAGCTCCGCGTGTTTATTTACGTCGATTTTTTTTGGGGGGGGGAGGCAATTACCCGATTCCGACCCGAGTATTTATGACGGGTACCCAATTCCTGATTTTCCGACCCGCCGACATCCCTATTATGTTGTGATCTAATTCTATTGAAAGTCTAAGCATAAAAAAACAAATTGCAGCTGGGTATTGCCAGTATTGACTCAGGGTTTGATCATTGACATCCGCTCTATACGGGATTTGCGAGACTGTCGTCTATGTCAAGTTACAAAGAATGCCGACCTGTTCTTAAGTACAGACCAAGGTCAAATTCTTCACGCGTCCGGCTGAGATCGTCTTACATTTGAGCAGATTGTAGGGACAGTTTGCTTTTGATGTTGTCGTATTATAAATATGTAGACAGCCCGTGGTCATAAACAACATTTTTAACATGTATTTATATTTCCAGAATCTGGTAAAGCAGTGCGGCCTCCGACATCGGCGATACATTTAGTGCTGCAGCTATTCGACACTAAAAGTACCTTGAAATGTGCTAATATCAGTAAGATGGCCACTCATGCGAGTACCGTATTAACTCGTGTATAAGACGCACTCGTGTATAAGACGCACCCTTGTTTTGAGAAGTCTATTTTAAGAAAACACTTAGCATGCATGCGTGTATAAGACGCAGTAAAATGATGAAAAGCATTGTGTGTTTGTATACATGATATCCATCTAAATGTTGGTTTTCCAGCTAACTGAGCTATTTGAATGATAATCACTGCCAACTTGTTGTAAACAAACAGTAATTTCCTTTTTCTGTGAAAGGGGGGAGGGGAGTCTCTTCCCAGCAGCTGTTGCTTGCTCTAAGAGGCACGCACCTGCCTTTCCTCTGCATTCCAAAACAAACCCAACTCCTCTCCTCCCCTTCCATTAAGATCGCCAATCGCCATTCAACAGTGTTTAGTCTATTTATGTATGTCAGAGCAATGCTTTTCAGACGTAAACATATATTTTGTCTCCTGATCTAAATGCAAGGGAAAACATTTTGTTGCACAAATTTAATATGTTAATAGTGTTGTGTCTAGACACAGTATGAGTAGTCCAGACAGAGTGAGAGGGAAAGGCAGAGATAGACAACATGTGACAGTCTACCACAGCTCTGTTTACAAACATCCACCTTGGATTTACTGGGAAAAAAGCTTGGTATGCATGTATAAGACGCAGGGCTGTTTTCAGAATCAAAATATTGACATATAATTGCGTCTTATACACGAGTTAATACGGTATGATGCACCCAGTGTGCGTGCGGGCAAGTATAATCGAATCAAATATAGTAGGATAGTCAAATATAGTATAATATCAAGTAGGTATAGGTAAGTATAGTAGGGGAATCAAATATAATCAGCATATTTCATTACAGCACACATTCATTCAAATTCTTGTGAAAACGAGATGTCTATTCACCAAAAGCAGCATTTGACATAATATTATAATTGTTTTGAAGGAGGCGTCAAGAAAAATGTTTCAGACGAGGTCGCTCAGAAGGCCGTGATAAAAACAATTGCAAATCTGTCAAATAGTGCTTTTGGTGGATAGACATCAGTTCTCGCAAGAATTTGAATGAATGTGTGGTGTAATAAAATATGCCCATTGTATTTGATTGTTGACACTAAAGTATTCATTAATTTCTGCTATTTCGCGATGTAGTTATAACTTTTACCGAACTCGTTATACGATTGACATGAAAGTGACTTACCCGCATGCGTACTGTGCCTACTGAAGGCTTACTCGGTGGGGATATGTTATTTTTTACGCTAGGTGACGTTTTGCAACTTTTAGTGTCGAATAGCAGTCAACAAATCCCATATAGAGCGGAAGTCAATGGTTTGATTTTCATTAAAATTTGTGCACTTATTGTACATAAACGTCTAGACTCACCAGGGGGTCCAGGAGGTCCCTCGACAACCACCAATGTCTTGCTCGATATTCTTCCCACAGCACTCTTGACGATGCATTCGTAGTCACCAGCCTCAGCGAAAGTAGTGTTCTTAATGACCAAGTGGCCGCCATTAATATTCTAAAAAACAAACAGACACAATGAAATATCAAATTTAAGTGAGCATGCGATGTCAAATCAGACTTCCATATACATTGATATCGATGTCAAGTTCCAGACCGAGTGATTTTGCGGCCTACTAACTTACCACTCGCGAGTGAATCAAGTCCGTGTCGCGAATCCGCAGACCGTTGTGAGTCCAGATGTAAGCGATGTCGAGAATCTGCTCGGAGTAGGCTTGACAGCGGAGGGCAAGATCATTGTGCACCGACGTAATGATACGCGACGTCATCTGCTGGTCCACAAATTTAGGACCCTCTGCAAGAAGTAGACAAATAAAATAATATAGCTAAAGTTCATTCACGATTAGAATTGCAACCCGTAATGGCGGCGTGTACTACCGTAGTCAAGTGAACGTATACCTTAACATGTAAATATCAATATAATAATAAAAAAATGTGTATAATACGGCTGTAGATAAAAATAAATCAATTTTATTGAATTTTTATAATATTTACTACTGTTAAAAATTGTGTATTTGACATAATTTATACAATTTCAATAATACAAAGAAGAAAGTCTTGCCATTGACAGGGCAGTGTTCAAGTGACTGACCAATGAACGACGTGATCGACTAAAACGTCAGTGATATTCTTATCGTGAACGAACTTTAGGTAGCTACATGAAAAGCAATCAGAAAAGGTTGAATTCAATTAGATATGAAAAATTAATGCTGCAGTATATGATAAGACTTACAAAATAACATCAATGTCGACAATAGACACACATCAATAGCGTTAGATTATTGTTTAACTGGCATTTTACGCCCACAATCTCGTGATTGACAGGCCTGCAATCTGACAGGTCTGGTTTAAGCAAAATAATAATATAGAAAAGAAAGGCTCTTCTACACACATATCGGTACTAGCAAGTAGGTATTATATTTTCTAATTGTGGAATCTTAAACAATAACAAGTATACTTAGTGTATGACATACGTAGCACAATGAGCCGGCCGCTGCTCTCGTCCGAGCCATACATATTCTGTGCCGAGCAGTTGTAAATGCCATCGTCATCCCGTGAGACAGGGTTGATGACAAGATTGCCGTTCTCCAAGATGCGGCGTCGACCGCCCGAGCCGATCACGTTCCCATCCTTGCGCCAGGTGAACTTGGGCCTCGGGGCTGCCTCAGGGCTGCACAAAATGGTGATGTTGCCGCCCTCAGCTGCATACGTCTCGGACTCTAGCGGATGCTTCTTGAACGAGGGACGCATGGCTACAAAGAACAAATCAAGTCAATAACTGACCTTGTAATAATACCAGTAATCAGGTAATTTAAAAATCAAGCTAAGTTCAAACTCAGAACTATTACTGAAGGTTACATTTCTTCTTTAGTACCATTCTTGCCATATGTGCCACAGGAAAGTTTCTTACCCATGCAAAACAAAGCTTGCTTGATGTTCACCTATCTAAGGTGAGTCCAATTGACCAAATTATTATCAAAAGCTATGTACACTCGGCAAAACATAAAACAGTACACATGTGAATAAATCTGAATGACTGGTAGTGATGTTCTTTGACAATCGATCCATGTTAATATCAATGAAATGAGTGCTCACCTACTAGAGCTAGATGCTCAGTTAGCATGGACTACTTCGGAAGTTGCGATCAAATCACTCTCAGACAATCCGATTACTTCGAATACTGTTTTACCTTCTGTCGAGCGAGAGTACCTATTGTCGAAAACTTGTTTCACTCCCGACTAATGGTACAGGTTTAGGTACAAATGGTACCTAAATCTCTATCTATGATGCGATATCGAAATAAAATCAAGCTCGCAACTTTACCTTTAGGGAAACAATATCACATAAAGTACCTACATAATCAAACCCCATAAAATGTCGAGTGAAAAGAGAGGAAAAAGTGGAACTTACAAAGAACTCGCAACTGAGCCGACGAATACTTGGTCTTCAGTTGATTCTTGGCTCTGCACTGGTACATGGCTTGATCTCGTTCAAGATCCAACTCCTTGATCGTGAAGACATTGTCGACGATCTTGTATCGATAACGGTCGGCGTCGTTCAGCCTCTCCTGCTCCAAGACTTCACCGTTGCGCAGCCAGCTGTAGTTCACGTCTGGGATGCCGAACGCCTCGCATGTCCAAGTCAAGTCACTTTTACTGTCCATGTGTTTGTCCACCAAGGGGATCGTGAAGTTCGGCTCAGCTGATGAAGAGAAAGATTGTCACGTCACTTAATCACATTTACTACTGGCAAGTCACTCTTGTGTTAGTTAAAAGGTTACTGGTACGAAGAGTAGTTGAAGTGCCGAAACAACTCTGTAGTACCTATATGCCTCGTAAATAGTGAGAAGTTGGTGATTTTGATTACTATAAAATATTATCACATTATTAAAAAGACAGAAAATTTGCTGTAAATCGTTTAAATCTTTGTCTCAGGGGTAAAAGTCATGTAGTACATGGCAATGATTCAAGAGGTGAGCTCAAAAACCAGCATCAACTACAATGGAGAGTTGAGACCCTACATGAACTGAGTAAGATGTGTCTGCGCATGCGCAACCTCAAGGTCGAGCGTGCACATCTTGAAGGGTGAATCATTCCCTCTTGTTAAGTTACGAAGTCTGTTTTACTGAATGTTTTTCAGAATATATGGTTATTGGAAATATACGCTGGTAGTGTACATTGTCTTGCAAAAGGTTCAGATTATTTGAGTGTAAAAGTAACACCAATACATCACTCCGATGCCTTGTAAATTTCTTTACTTAAGGCCTAGGTAAATCTGCTATCAAGAACACGGAGGATGGCGGCAGGCACATGGAATCCGGCTGAGCCAGCGAGGTCTTTTTAGTTAATCGACGAGCTACTCATTACTCATTTTCGTTATTACTCATTTAAGTTGTGGTCTATTCACCCAATATCCAATCATATTTTAATACCAGTCATTTTGTAAGTAAATAGCTGTAATAAACTGTAATACAACCATAATATGACTTCAGTCAGCAATTGATGGAGCTTCATTATATGAATCGAAAAGTGTCCAAAACAAAATCAAGAATTTTATGTCGGGTCTTCTACTTCGGAGGTACAGAATTTTGGTATAGGCTGTGGACACGGCAGTCAGCAGAACAGTAATGCTCCGAGCCACCACAAAAACCACCTGTTGTTGACTGTACCTTGAATGCTGAGGAGGACACTGTTCTCGATGGCTGCTCGACCGTTGGATACACGACAGACATATTCTCCTTGGTCTTCTACTTCCACCCGCGGCAATGTCAATACTCGGTTATAACTCGAAGCTACAGCTTTTCTGGGTAGATGTGCTCCTCGGCGCGTCCAGTTGTATGACGGCACAGGGCTGAAAAATGGCTCATGTCAATTTTTTCTCGGATAATATTCTGAACCTCGTAGGTTCATAGGTATGCAATGACTACAAAAAATTATAAAATAAGAATACATGTAGGTAGGTAGGTAGTAGGTACTATATTCTCCCAAATTCCGGCTATGGTTTTGATCCCCCACCAAACAACAATAAGGCACTTGGTAGTATGTCCAGTTGGAGAAAATATTCCAACCGTGGATGGAATGGATATCTTGATCTATATTGTAAAAGTCAATTTACAACATTCAATTAGTGAATTAGAACATTTGCTTAGAACATACAAAAACACAAGTTAACAGGAGACGAAAACATCAAAATAAAAAATATATAATATAATATAAAATAAAATAATAATATAAAATTTAATATACTGAGAGATGTACTAGGCTTCAACTGTAGGTACATACCGACTGTACATATGGCATTGGTTTTAAGATTGCTGTTCTCTGATATTATATGACTACACTAAACATGAAACAATGATTATGTATCTATTATTAGAATTCAAAACAACATTCCATGACTAATTCATCAAATAACTTTTATAGCTCAACCTATGAAAAAAGGTAGCTACAGCTGGCAGCACACTAGTAGATACTTACTATCCAAAAGCAACACATTCTAGACGAACTTCTTGTCCTGCTACTGGAGCCTCAGGAAAAGCTTTCGGAAAGTTGTTTGGAAACTTCAATTGCTGAAAGTTGGCTGAAAAAGAAGAAAATGATATTGAATGCAGCCTCGAGTCCTATCTCCACGGAATTAATTTCATAGACAAGTCAATCTAAAATTGCCCAGCAATTGCCTCTCGGCTGGGGGGAATCCTAAAAAAAATCTGTCGGAAAGAACGACTGCGGGAATTAAACCCGGGATCTCCGCAGTGCATTCCAGAAGATTACTGGCTACTGCCAGAGCTAACTCAGTCCCCAATGGCAATAACAGAGTTAAAATAGTGACTTACAATGTGAGTTCACGCTGAGATGAAAGAATGGACCATTGCGACCCTGGTCGGACACATTGCTTTGGACGGTACAACTGTAGTTGCCAATGTCGATGTTCTCCAGAGCAGAGAAGTAGAGTGCACCGTCGAAGGACACGAAGATCCGCTTGTCTTCTTCGATGAAGTTGGGGAAGTAGTCTCGTGACCAGTAGTACTTCACGGCTGCAACCATGGATTTGACGGTTAGGCAAAGGACGCATAGCACAATTATCGTTACAATAAATGAACATTATAACATAGTTTAACATGATGAGAAGAGACACAAAATAGCTGTATCTGTACAAGGTAGTACTCTTTACTCCCTAAACATGGATTTATTGACACCTCTTATTGTCAAACAGCTTGCCATGCCGTGCGAATTACGATTATCATTATCAAACAATGACAATAGTTTAACTAAAATTAATGCAATTTGGCACCAAGTAAGTGGATATTATCTATGTAATGGGGAGAGGTGACATACCTGTATTAAGTTGTGGTGGATCACAATACACTGTCTTGCCCCAATTCTCATTCCCACTTTCCGGTGACCGCTTCAAGTTGAACTCTCCGATGTTCCCGAAAGAGAGCTGGACGCTCTCTGACACAATGGTGCCGAACTTGTTGGACGCTTTACAGTGGTAATAGCCACGGTCTTCAATCAACTTCGGCTCGTAGATGATGAGAGATCCACCGCTTATTGTAAATCGATAGTCACTTAATGGATCGATCCTCTTGGCAATGAGGAGATCGTTCTCGTAGTCCTCTTTATACCATTCGTAAGTCGGTGTTGGATAACCACCAGCTAAACACCTGTAGAATAATATTCCATCTCATTAGCCCATTAAGCTAATCATTTAGGTATGTATGCAACTTCCTGTTTGCATTTGGTTAATTTACTGAACTTTTCTGGAAAATTTTGGTGAACCACAAGACAAATTAAATTTTTTGCCATTGGCTCTCCTATCAGTCATATTGTCAGAACTACACTGGCAAATTGTTCTCACATCTCCAACAGACCCGTCCCACTTTGCATGTTTGCATTTAAAGACACTTTTTTGTGTATATTTGAACAGTTCTTCCGACATAATTATCCTCAATAATTGGAGAGAGAGCGGAGAGCTCTCCGGACCAATAGAGCGGACCAATAGAGACTGAAAGGATTTTACATTAATTCAAGATTCTATTAACTTACGCAAGAGAAACATCATTGGTAATCAACCGTTTGGAGAGATCGTAGACAACATCAATCGGCTGCTTCTTGAAGTAGGGGCCTCGAGGAACGCGCTCTGGATCATTGATGTCGATGCCATATTGATAGGTGCGATCATCGACCAACAGATAATGGAGTCGGCTTACTGGTACTTCACAGATGAACAATAGCAACTCATCGCCATTCACCTTTTCAAAGCCCCAGCGCTTTAGTTTGTTAGAGAAACTGAAAAGAAATCATTGTGTTGAAGCTTGAAAGCAACCTACATAAACGTAGAAGTCTTGTAGGTAGATAAAATAAATGTGTGTCTAGTTTTGCTTACGGCTACACAGATCAAATATAGCGTAAACAAAGCATATCTTCCATTCATGACATCAAGTGAGTTGCGGACAGTACAAAATAAGAGTTGCGTTCCGTTTCATTTAAATTAATATTGATAATTAGTTAATTACATGAAATTGGCAGTCAGAGGTTTTAGTTCAAATTTTGGTTGGAATTTGCCACTTTCTTTAAAAGTTGACCTTGGATTTAATGTGGCAACAGCGGTACAGCAAAATATCACACCTGTAAACGAGATAGTCTTTCCCTTGAGTGTTTTCTTGCTCTAAGAAAGCCGCATCCATGTTGACGAGCTGGGTTTGATCTCCTTCGTTGACCCAGTAGTCCTGACTCTGTTGTCGCGCGCTGGTGTACCAACGTCGGTGTTGAGGATCTTGCCATAGCAGCTGATTAAGCAAGAAGCCGTGCTCTGCGAAACTATCGATGCTAACCAAGTCAGAGTCATATGCCTGCAAATTCAAAAAAAAACATTCATAGTATTTAATACTGAATAACATTTACCCAGTATCGTGTAAAAGGGATAATAATTTATAGAAAATATGAACAGATTACACACAGAATATGACACAGAATACGAATATGAACAGAATATGACAGATTTCATAGAAGTTGTGTGCTACCATTTTTAACAGTACATATTTCCCTCTGAGTTTGAACTGAAAGGAAATATTAATTTAATTTTAGACTGACTACTTACACAAAGGTTTGCTATTGAAAGGTAGGGTAGTACTACCTTGAGTAGGTAGGTACCAACTAATTAAGAAATATGTTGAATAATCCTAGGTACCTACCTTGATTACCTAGCCAAATATAAAACTACAATAGCACTCCTCCTTTACAAAATGTAATTATTTAGTAAATTTTTACTAAAATTAGGTAGGTACCTTATATTGCACTCAATCAAAAATTAATTCTAGGTAGGTAGGTACCTACCCAGGGTGCGAATTGTTCAATTTTCAGAGGGGGGGGATAGGAAAAATTTAAATTCCGAGTATGTTGGGAAATAATATAGCAAAGGCAAAAAATACGATTGCCCACGAACACAATGGGGGGTCTGGGGGGAGGGCCCCCAGTACTATGCGGGTCCGGGGCGCATAGCCCCGGGAAATTTTGAATTTCAAGATTGGATTTGGTGCATTTCTAAGCGATTTGTACACTATTTTTCGCCACTTGTGATGAAAACATCACGACAATTAATTGCAAAATAAATCTTGGAATAAATAAATCTTATAAAATACAGTTGATTTGCTAATAAAGGCAATTTGACAGTTGTTTTGTATGACAATTTATTTTTATAATTTTAGATTTATTTCAGAAAAAGTAGGTAGGTAATCTATTGTTTCGTAGATTAAAAGTCAACATTTTACAGAGGGGGGGAAAATCTATCCCCCCCCCCCCTGGGATGCTTTATTGGGAAACAGAGCCAGGGATGAGAAAACCAGAGGGGGGGGGGGGGAATCCCCCCCATCCCCCCCATCAATTTGCACCCTGCTACCTACATACCTACATAACATAACACATAACAGTCACTGAAGAGTTGTGGTATTGCACAACACAAACTAGATGATTTGGAGGTAACCCGAACTATATGAATTAAATTTACCTGGCAGTTCTTTCTCGCATCACTGCGGCTACGTAGAGGTGACTTGATGAACCGATAACATGATTGCTGAAACTGCTTCCAATGTTGAGGGCATCGTGCATCAATTTCATTGTCCAGTTGACTTTGTGCTGCTACCAACGCAAGAGTACAAAGTAGAAGTGATATGATGTATTCCATTTCCAACTTTACCTAGAAATAAAAATAATATATTAGCTAAGGTAGGAACCTACGGACCAGTGCGAGTGACCCTCGAATATACGCAACTCTGGATTTGAAGTTCAAACTTTTGTGTTCGTCGCTCGTGGAGGGCATTTGTTGATCAAATTTTGAGATTCCTATACGTTAAATACTGAACCCATTTCCTCCACGTCAAGCTACCTACTCGATATCATGTCGGCACGAGTAGGTATTTAAATATTTAGAGAATGTCCAAAGGTATCAACAGTACTACTGAATTTTTAGAAAGACTTTATAGGTATAGGTTGATTAGGTAACTTTTCAAATATTAACCTAACTACCTACTTTATTTGTGCAAATAAGTAAACTTGGCATTGCAAATAGGATCTAGCATAATCAACATGAATCCAAAATAGCCATCTGTCTGCAGATTGACTACCTACCTAAATAGTCTGAAATTAAGATGAGTTTACGAAACAACAGGTGTAACAGGTGTATGACAAATGCACACTTTTCATCTAAAAGTCAATAATTCTATTAGGTATACCTATCTTTAGATATGGTAAATACCAGTAATATAAATCCATATAGTTAGTCTTCGTTACTAGCTCACATAAAATGTGTATATCTCAAGTTTTCATATTATGATCTAACAAAATTATAAGAGTTTGAAGACGAAACTCCGAAACTTGGAACCACCAATTATAAACAATGTTTTAAACTAAGTAAGTACAACTATAGAATTGTAAGAAATGAAGAAACATATTTAAGAAAAGTTGCAAACATACTGGTAAAATTATATTACGTTACGAACTCTAATTCAGTAGATATTACAATTTATAATAATAATGATAGGTACAATAGTTCTGAATGGCCATGACAAATACATAGGCTTGGCACATAGGCGTGGCCGCCGCGAAAATACGTTACATTGCACGGACAAAAAGCAGCCTTTTGTCTGAACCTAATATTTTATAAAACAAATGTAACCCACAAATGATCATTTGGACATGATCCATTAACTTACATTTAATTCAACATAATAAATAGAAGATGCTCTCCCTTCCGACGCTCAATGATTCACTCTTGTGTGTGTCCACGACAAATCCAAACATAACAAAACACTTGTTCCTACGTACGCTACCTGGTGGCACATTTTGCAAAGTACATAAAAGTTGGTAACAATGGCACCTGACCTGATTGGTTGGTGCTACCCTCATCAAGTATGAATTGGAGTTTTAGGTTATGTTTGAGTATTGTCCAAGAACAATCGTGACTTTCCTTTATTTAACAGTTCGTAGTTAGGCTGGCGGCATACTTTGTCATTTCGAGAATAATAGGGGAAATCATAGCTTTATCCCAGTTAACTATGATATTTTAAATTAAATGAACAGGTAAGAATTTATGCTTTACCTTATTATCTACCTATAGGTAGGTACCTACCTACCTACCTAGAGAGCCTAGATAGGTAAGGTCGGTGACAGGCAAAGATGAACCCTGTTTAGCATTGCCAGGTATAGGGCGGCCCATGCTAGCGCGGGTTCATCTTTGCCTGTCCCCGATCATAGGTAACTAATCTAGGCTCTCTACCTATACCTAGGTACTATTACCTTTGCATTGTTGGTAGCTAGGTAGGTAGGTAGGTAGGTAGGTAGGTAGGTACACTCGACAATTCATAAAACGGTATTTGAACGAAACAGATTAGCAAGCTGGTCAGGTTCATTGACAATCAATCCTTGTTATTATCAATGAAATCAGAGCTCACCTACTAGAGGTAGATGGCGAGTAAGTAGGTATAGACTTCATCAGATGATGCCATCACATTTTTTTCAGACAATCCATTTCTTTCAAATACCGTTTTATGAATTGTCGAGTGTACCTAGGTAGGCGGCTCTCTAAGGTAGGCTACCTAGGTGAGATGTACGATGTACTATTATTGCCTCTAGGTAGGTAGTAGGTAGCACGGTTAAATCATAGCAAATAAGCAAACCACTTTAGTACTAGGTAGGTTCTTGCTGTAAATTTTTTGCCTATCTAGCAAGGCCCCTATCTACCTCTCGCCTAAAATTTCATTGCTGTGGGACACAGCTTTGATTTGTGTTTTAAATCTTATTTTATCTTTGTTATAATCAATTAATTGAGTTAAGTATGTACGAGGTATAGTTAGTACATACAAATCCAGGACTGACACACACTCTCTCATTTTTCCCTCACAAAACAAAATCACTGTAATTTTCATGATCACCAAACCGAGGGCAATACTGGAAGATGTAGGGGCTAAGCATCCGAAAATATAAAGTAATAATAATGGAGAGCTTTACAAAGAATGTCGTCGTCTCTCGTTTCCTTGCCACCAATTCCGGTGGCCAGTCGTCATCACACTGCTTGCATTTAACCTCTTCTATAACCCTAATTATGATCCATGACTTACTTAGTTGGCCTTTCTCATCGTTTTCTTTTGTCCGGTATCCATTCATCGTAAACTGTCTTCGGCCACTTCTCTGGATACATTCTCCTCGTGTGGTTGTACCGTGACAACTGCCTTTCTTTCTTCTACTCTGTCTATGATCGATTTGTGTTACTCTCTTTTTTTAATTTCTATACCTACTAGGAATGTGCTCTAGACGAGATATTCTACTACTCCCCTGGGGTAATCCTCCTCCGGAACTTCTAATCTACTTTTTTATCACTGTTGCTTATTTCCCAACTTTCCGATCTGCAACTTTTGCTAAGGGAAGGAAAACCCTGACAGAAAACCCTGGCCCTCCAAGTCTGCAGGTTGGGTTTTCGGCTAACACCACACTCCCAACAAGAACCTTCTATGAAATCCGAGATGAAAACATAAATTGGGAAGTACCTATTAAAAGTGTAGGTGTCTCTCCAACAGATGAAATACAAAGAAAGGGTAACTTGGTAGCTAGTAGTGATAGCTAGTACGGATTGTAAATACAAAGTAAGATATTGTTTGTATTAATTTTATTTTTTACATTTCTAGCTGTAGATCCTGCTGCCCAACGCTAAAATGTAATTAGCGGATTAATGATGGCTTACTACGAGTCAAGACTAGACTAACAAATAAATAAACATTAAATTGGAACTACAATAAGAGGAACAACGTGCATGCTGAGCTTATGTCTGATATGAATGGAGAACTTGTACCCGGAATTGGAAATGAAGTTGTTTGGACTTTCTTCTTCTTGTTTATTCTTGGTGTGGGGTTGATGACAGTTTCGAGGTAAGCTATATTTAATTGTCTAATATAGACCCCATAGTTTTAATCAATTTACAGTAGGTTTTAGTTAAATTACGGAATTATTTTGGAGGTATTGTTCAAAATTGACATAATCTTTTCGGTATCATAAAAGAGGTACCTACCTACTTACCTAGTATGTACCTACCTAATTTATCACACTGAAATTAATTTCAATAACCAACCAAATCGTGGGTTTTAAGCAACAATTCTTTGAGGCTTCTTAGAGAAATTTGCTAGTACCTGTTATTCTTCAACAAATGTGTTACTGAGCTAAAAGTTTTTTTGTCTTCCTCAGACGACCTCTGCTTGCAATGTATCAACGTTCCGAAGCTTTTCTGCGGTACCACATATATGGTGAACCTTATTTAGAACGAGGTAAGTTCCTTACCTTCGTAAATTTTGAACGTATTCATGTTGCACAATGATGGTAGCACTCCATATCTTGGGCATCCTTTTAATTTGTAGGAGGTGCTGATCGAGAGGTGCCAGCTGAAAATGTACACCAACCTGCACCATACAACAATGGTGTGTGTCCTATCTGCCTTAATGAACATCAGCTGCCTTTGGAGACCAACTGTGGGCATGTATTTTGTGGTAACTGCATACGTTCCTACTATGACAATGGTGCCTTCTTCACATCTGGAATGCTCTGTCCGCTGTGTCGCCAAACTGTAAGCAATATTAGTTTGGATAATATTTTTATTAAAAATAAAAAAATAAAATAAAAAAAAAATCCTCGGTTAAGAGACGGTACTGTTATGAGTCGGTTATGAGATATTGCTCAATACATATAAATTAATCAGGGTTCACAGTTACACTATAATTCCTATAATTCCTATATTTTGGGAAATAGTGAATTATAGCCCTATATTTCCTATTTTTTTGGCCTTGTCCTATATTTCTAAGCAAATTGGTAGTTGAATGTCCTATATTTTCTTATTTTGTTCATTTTAGAGTCCCAGAATAACTTTTAAATTGCTAAATAACGAAAAAAATGCCCTGCGGGGCAACGATTGGACGGTTATTTGATTCAGTTTGTTCATTTTAGAGTCCCAGAATCACTTTTAAATTGCTGACATATGAAAAACCGCCCTGCGGGGCAACAATTGGAAGGTTATTTGATTCACTTTGTTCATTCCAGAGTCCCAGAATCACTTTTAAATTGTTAAAATTATTTTTAAAAAAACGCAATGTCCCAATTGAAACTGTAATTCAATTTATTATTTTCGTTGTATTATATTTGATAGCCTCTACTGTGGCTCTCATTATAATCTAATTAATTATTTTTTGGGAAATTGGCTCCTTCACCAAAAAAGTTGCCGACCCCTGGCATAGGCTGTGTTCGAGATGTGTGAGAAAGAAAGAATAAAACTTCAATAATTGTAGTACATAGATGAGTATTTATATTTATTAATTGTAATTTACAGGCGAAGCCATGCTTTTCCTATAACAAGTAGAAAATATGTCCTATGGCTATATATATCCTATATTTCTGATCTATATTCTGAAACAAAATCCTATATTTTTGGCTAAAATGTCCTATAAAAACTGAAGTGTTGACTGTGAACCCTGATTAATGCTAGTTGGCACTTACATAGTGTAGCACATAAGGCTGACAGGTGTGTAGTACCTAAAGGGGGTGAAGGTTATTGACCCCTTCTTTTCATCTCATACCCCCAGCTTCCGAGTAGGTACCTCATGATGATGCATCTTTTACAAAATATTCCAATTTGCTCTATTATGACTTTAAAACTTGATATTTTGACTTCTTCACAGTGTTTAAAATTGAGGAAAGTATGGGGATGGCAACCCTCCACATATAAGGAACATATTGGCCTATGTCGTGGTATGTTATTGCCGTTGGATATTGGCCCTTGTGGCAAATTTGATAATTTTACGTCTTAAATGGATGTATTTATTTATATTTTATACTTATTTTAACTGCCTAATTTATAATTAATAATGTTTGTACAAAATATTTCCTTTTCTAGGTAATGTAATTATGTAGGCAACATTATTGCAGTAGTAGGTATATTAACTCTCTTTAAAAGGACACAAAATCACACCAAATTCGATTCTCATCGATTTTATTTTCACATTGGGGCCAAGTAGAACTACCTACTGCTCTTAGACTCTTTCCTATGATTATTATTTTTTTATCCTCGCCTCCCCTCTTGAAGTGAATTACCTAGGTTGCCTGGTGGCCGATTATTCCTATTATGGCAGTAATGTTTATATTTTTAAAGTAATTCATGTTACTAAGTAAAAACTATCTACCAACACTACCGATTGTACTTACCTAGATAATTTACTGTATTTTTTCATTAATCAGTCACCAAGTCCAATTTCTAAAATAAGAATCGGTGCAATTGCTGATTCATACTTGATTGTATTCATCTATTTACTTCCAGATCACTATGTTCTTCATTTGCTTCACTACCAACGAACTGACAGAGCAGAACCCACAGTTGGTGATTGAACGAGAGAGAATTGTTGGTCTTGTACGATCATATAATGATCGTTTCTCAGGAGCACCCCGTCCGGTAGGTATTCTATCTCTCAAGTGGGAGAACTATGAAATGATTAGGTTCTGATTTTCTCTGCATGTAGCAATGAAGAAAAGTAAATTTCATATACTAGTGAGAAAGCTCCAGTAGGAGGTCTGTGTATCCAGTTCCTTTTTGATTTAGTTGTATGTATATGTAATGATTAATGAACGTGCTCAAGTTGTTTAGCTTTGGTATCTTGTATGTCATCTAAAGTTGGAATGAAAAAATTCACTAAGTGAATTGGATCAAACAAATTATTTCTTAAGCAGACCACCTGTTATTACAGAACACACTTCACATTGATATATTTTACTTTTATTATCTAGCAACAAATTCACTAAAAAATTATGAAGTAACAAGAAATTTCTATTTTTATCCACATCTGAAACTATTGTCTATGTCTCTGATTTCAGCTGATGTCCTACCTCCGAGACATGCCAACGTTGATGCGTCATCTATGGAACGAGTTTTTCACTGTTGGCGGCCTCGTGTACATGTTTCGGATTCGAATAGTAATGTGTTTCATGGCAGGTATCGTGTATCTTTTTTCACCCTTGGACATCGTACCGGAAGCTGTCTTTGGCATTCTGGGACTTCTCGATGATCTCTTTGTTCTTTTCTTATTGGCTATGTATGTGAGTATAATATATCGACGGCTTGTGGTTGCCAGAAATGGGTAAATCAGTCTTTTCCTGAAATTGTTTTGTGATGTGTTACATTGTTGGGTGCGATTGTCGCTGTGATTTCTCGTTTTTATTATGTAGATTGGTTGGGCCATTTGATGTTTTGAACATTTTAATCCCAATTTGTTAATTGGTACTAAGGATATTGTGTGAAAGCTGTATAATCCCTCTTTTCAAAACAAATTAATTCTTTTGGTCAGGCTTAGTCTAGAAAAATATATTTAACTCTTAGAACTTGGCGCATTTATGTATGGTCATATGAGCGAGGTAAAAATGATACACCCAATCTATTGGCTAAAAATGAAACGGCATTGCGTAAATAAAGTAGGTACATAGGTAGGTACACTCAAACCAAAAAAAATCAGTACTCGAAAAGAAAGGGATCAATGGTTGATTAAGGTTTGATGGCATCATCCCATGAAGGCTGTGTTAACGCATCATGTACCTCTAGTAGGTAAGCTCTTATTTCATAGATAATAACAAGGATTGATTGTCAAGGAACCTCACCAGCGGCCAATCCTTTTCTTTTCGAGTACCAATTTTTATTGGTTTGAGTGTACCTATAAAAACCGTTCTCTTTAACCAGAATTTTGCACTGCCTTTCAGCACTGCTCAGAATTTCAGCTCATTTGGAGAAACAACAAGACCTGTGGCGTCGGGTCGGACCAAACATAAAAAAAGAGAATGTGTTCAAAATTGCCGAATGGAGATGCTCTCTCAACAAATTAGTGTAGGTACCTATTATGTAATGCATTGGCATTATTTCAGGATATTTTTGTCTGTTATTTTAATTCAATGAATGTTGTAATTTGTAATGTAATGCTCTATCAATTTTTGACAAAGTTTGGGTGGGTTCATTTTTCAATTCATTTATACCATAGGTATGTGATCCTATTATTTTATTTTTAACACAAGTTTGTTAAGATTCAGGAAAAATTACTACTTGATCAGCCTGCATAAAATATCTGGTAGTTGTGGACAGGAAGGTTTTTATACTCTTGAATATTCTAATGTACATAATGTACCAAATCAATTGTATATATTGTATAAATAATATACAATGTGATGGGATATAATCCAAGGGACACATGTAGGAGTACCCCTAGCCTGCCCTTCATATTTGTTTCTTATGAAGGCCAGAGTTGCATTATGAGATGCCCTGGGAAAAATCTATTAATTATAATAAGTATTTATAATAATTACATCACATCAGTGCCTTGGTATGGGTCTAGTGTAACGTGTGTTTGTACTTTAATGTTTAGCTTACACACAACTCAGCAAAAGTACAAGAAGGTTCCCTTCCATAGGACCTTATAATATTACTGAATCACTATTGAATTACCTACATCACGTTGAATGTCCCCCACGTACATTTCATTTCTTATTATGATTGAATTTGATTTATTGACAAAATATGATTGGCATAGTGTTAAATGTTTTCAATCTGTGACGGATTGTTTAATTGAAAAAATCTGCTAGTAGATTATTCTCAGAATGGATCTGAACCTAAAGCTTATTTGGTTCAAACCCTTTATTTTCTGAACTATGGAGGGACCAAGTAAACTTGTAGATGTATCCAGTAGGCTCTACAAAATTCTTAATTAGGTTATAGACACAAAAATAAATATCTTGTGTGGAAATTCAGAATTAATTACCCTATTGTGACAGGGAGGATCATTCATTGTTAATTAAATAACAGGTAATTGTTATTGCTCAGGTTTATCTATTTCTTGGTAAATTTATTTTGCATATCCTACATATTTATTTCGTGTTTTTGAAACGTTTTTCCAAGTCTGAGGATGACTTCGGAAGACACGAGGCAAGTTGCAAATTAAACTTGAAGATTGAAGTTTAGACTGGTGTGCTTGATTCAAGCATTTGATTTGTAAACTTTGGTCAGTCAGTTTTAATTGAAGTCTGGTTTAGTATTTCTTTCAACACCCACACACTGATACTTTCAATAAATTGCAAGGTGCAAGGATTGGATGAAGTGGTAGTAATTTGCAATACTGGGATCAAGTTGCTCTTCCAAGATGTAAACTGTGTACTTATAATAATATGTATTTTAATATTAAACACCACAACTTATATCCAAGAGTTTTATAGTTTTTGTCGTACTTCAAATTATAAATAATAATCACAATTATAGTTAACGAAACAGTTTTCCTCCATCCTCAAGTCAGGAGGCACTGCCCGATGCCTAATAGTTCCGTAACCTGTAGATTCCACTCTAAATTAAGCATTGGAAATGTTTTGGAAACCAATACAGCAAAACAGGGGCATTCTACGGTCCCTCTTTAGATGTTTGTTTGACCATCAAAAGATCTCCAATTTAGTGGATTGTGGCAACACCACTTGACCAATATGCTGGGAAAGATTGTGAACAAAGATATCTACTTAAATGACCAACATTATTAGACTGTACCTATCTAAATATTACGTAATTTAGTACTTTACGTAGGTACTGAATTAAAAAGCACTTAGGTATTCACATTTAGAAAGATGCTGCTTTAAGACCATTTGCAGAGATGCTAAATGATAATTGCAGCTTAGCGTATAGACTTGCCAAATAATATTTAATGGCACCAATATTCATTGCATTACATCCAGTAGATATGACCAATAATGGAAAATGCATGAAACAATTAATTCATTGCTTGTGTAGTTTTTCATTTTCAATAAATGTACTAATACTTAATCTAATGGCAAATTTAAACTATTTAATACACTTAGACCTAGTAAATAAATTGTTCACCAAACTGCCCAGCATATTTTCACATACTTCTTCATAATACAACACTAGGATATTATTTAAAATTGGTATTCAAGCTTAACTTAGCGGTGCTTTATTCTAAATTAAAAGAATGTGCTTTGTGAATTGAATCTAATATTATACAAAATATGAAACCATGGGATGTGTATTTGGTAGCTTGTTTGGTTGGTCTAGCAGTGTCGGTGCTGACCGACTTGGGAGACGGCAATGCTACGTAGACTGCGCGAACGTTCGAAAAGCGATGGATCCGTGTATATCGGCTCACTTGGGTCGTCGAAACCTCGCCCAGCCACCGGATGAGTTATTCCACCAGTTTCAGACACTCTGAAAACAAAATGTATATATTTTGAACTAGCTATTGATTGAAGCGTTGCGAGACACAATGAAAATAAGTCAAACTGATTCAAATCTATTACTTCCATTACATTGACTTAGAAGCATTATGACAAAAGTGTTTATCATTCTGTTTGCAAACAGAGATTTTACTGCTTACCGTGAATCAAATGTTTTTGGAATGGGTGGCAGCAAGAAAGAGAAGTTATTATTTCGACTCGGTGGATATGGTCCAGGCATAGTCGCAGGAGGGCTGTCAACCGCTAGGTTCTTCATGTGGACTGCCCAATAACGTCTGAAAAACATCCATACAAATTGCAATAACTGTCACATAATGCCTCATATTGTAGAATACGTTGTTGAACTGAATGAATAATTTTGTTTATGTCGCTGACTAGTTTGAAAATTTTACTTTCTTTATACTACATAACTCCACAACTTGTCACAATTTTAGTTGGGGTTTGAGTCGCTAATGAAAGATGACTTCTGCATTGATGAATTAGCAACTCCGTACCTGTAGCAAACACCTGACACAGCTGTGATTCCAATCAATACTGCCAAGGTGATAAGAATTGCCGAGATGAGTCCGTAATATTCTCCGCTGGTTAGACAAATGGAGTCCGTAACAGGTACAATTGTCTCGTCTTGTAGAAGTTCCTGCCGAGACTCGTACACCTGGTGGGGAAAATAAATATATCAATCCATTCCTATACATATAGAAATAGTTGTACTCAAGGTGTCTCATCAGTAAACAACAGTTAAGATATCTTTTTATCTCGACTTTTTGTAAGATACTTTTTCTGTGTAAAGTAAATCCAGCTATTGATAATCGGTACTTACCTCAATCATTTCCCTCACTTGCTCTTCTTCTTCAGTTGCATTGTTTGCTTCATTATGATTCTCAATCTCGGCTGTCTCATTTGTCGATCTCTTCTTGCGTCCGAATGATGGTTCGTTTCTGCCTGCATGACCGCCACAGTAAGCCTGAAATTGGATTGGTTAAGTAGAAAAGTTTAGTTCCGTCTCAGTTGCACAGAGGCATCTGCTTATTCTGATGGGAAATGCGATTCGATTTATCTTAGCTTACCGGTTGGCAGCCGTCTCGGCAAGTTCGAACTGTTGCTTCAAAAACGAGGAAATTCGACTCCGGAATTTTGAATGCATTGAATCTGGCTTCAAGACCGTCTCCAGAACGGGAACGGTCAAGCCCAGGGAAAACATAGTTGTCAACTGGGCATCTGAAACAAAATAAATTTTTTTATAACATGTCCTGTTACATGAGCTCATTTTATATATTTTCATATATATTTTCTGTTGGGGAAATCTTATATACAATCTAGAAAGGTACCTACCTACCTATTAAAAATGCAAATGTATGTGTATGCTGGCTGGCTGAATAAGAGAGGATATTGAGCAGTTGTGAATCTGAATGTTCTTCAGCTCTGCCATTAGCCCCTTGTTCCACATTACACAGGAAATGCATACATATTAAATAGTTACTTCACCAAGTTTCTACTAAGTCTGGTTAGACTGTGTTCGTTGTTTGAATAACCAAAAGAATATTTTTTTGCAATCTTGTAAGACTGTACTCCTTCTTTGTACGTCATTATGAATACTGAATCACTTTTAACTATAATCTTTTCACCAAGTTGCATTCATGAAATAATAAATTGTGTACTCACCCATATCTGTCGATGAGTTGCACTGATCTCGTAGTGTATGGATCTTTGGCGATAACGTTGGTAGCAAATATATCGGTCACGTAATTGTGTCCGTCTTGTGCCTCAAGACGAAACGTGAGAGGATCTCCGACAGCAATAGTAGTGGTTGGGCGCCCTTCAAAAAAATTATAAAATACATATTTACAAAATAAAAAATGTGGGCCTCCAGTTATTTTTTTCTATAATATCTGATTATAAAGACCACTCATCGTATTAGTCATGAGATATGCTCGAGTACCTCAAGTCCTATTTTAAAATAAATTTTTGAGTGTCCCTAAAAGTATTTAACAAAGTCTGAACTGTGGGGTTTTGTAGACAACCTGCTATCTAACAGAGAAATTTGCTTGTTTATCATACCTTGATAGAGTATTAGAAGCCGCACTCTTGATGTGAGAGAGTTTTCAGCTGGCAGATACTCGATGGGAATAGGACTGCCTGAGCCCGCACCGATGTAGCCCGATGTGACAACCGCCTCTCCAGGACCGCGGAACAAACATGTCAAGTTGTAACGTTTGTCTCGACCCGTCTGAACGTAATCGCTGAACTGCACGACCACGATGTTTGTCATACTGTCGCCATACTGCATTCACAAGAAACATTTGTATCAAATATTAACATAATTTTATATTTTAATTTAGAGTTATAGTAAATGTGATAGGATCCTGTGATAACCATGACACTTATTTTAATTTTCTTCTTAGGTAGGTATAAAAAGAGTTATCATTATTACTTGGTTTTTGGGCAATTCCACGGAACGGAATTACATTTCACTTGACCATTAAAAGTCCAATTACTTGACACAAATGATTCGTATATTATTTATGTTTATGCCACAGGATAGAATTTCACCTAAACTTAATTTACAACTTATATTAAACTTGTTTGAAAAATTAGGTACCTATTTGTTTTTGTTTTTTTAGCACATTTACGGCCGGTAACGAATTTACAGTAAAAAATCCACGCAAAAATTGCAGTGTGTTTACAAGGAAATTCCGGTGAATTGGTAAAATAAATTAGTTTGTAGGTAATATTAGCATTTTTAGTGGTAACGGAATTACAATCGTATGGTAACGGAATTACTCTTCTGAAAATAACAGCTGTTAAGTCATGGAGTGTTAAGTTGCTTGAAAATAGAAATAAAATTATATTCTATAATTTAAACTTTAGATTGATGTTTTCTTACTTAAAACCGAAAGATTTCAATATTCGAAATAACCTATGCAATTAAAATGGCGCAATCACTCAATATAGCAAAAAAAATGTAATTAGTACCTACCATTTCTAAAAAAAATCCTACATTTCAACTACATTTTATAAAAGTCTCGTGTAATGTCCTGTAGTTTGCAAATATAGTTTTCTTCTCTTAGCTTCTTACTAAAACAATGTCCGTTCAACATATAAAGAGGTTTAAAAAATCAAAAATTATTTTTTGGGGGGAAAATTATTTGCGGCCTAATATTAACAAATGTATGGTGTAAATGTGTAAACTTATACTTTAAATTTTGTCACTCAGGGTCACTTTGCTGTGGAATTGCCCATTTAGCACGCTTTGCATTACTAAGTATGAATATCAAGAACATACCCTTTGAGTACCACACTCGGGATAGCCCTGGGCTCCACTGATACGAAGAACGTTGATTGTCCCTCCATTGCCTCGGAAGAAACAACGATCATAGAAGCCGTACGTGTAAATCCGTCCAATGAATCCTTCGGGGGTTTTGAGAGTGAACTCCATGCCGTCTTCACTGCATTGTTGACTCACTGCAAAGTCGGAATGTATCCATTATCCATCATACAACTAGATCTATTCTTCAATACAACATAACACATTCACAAGTTTTATTTACCATCGAGACAGTCACCCGATGACCGACCACCGAACTTCTCATAGAAGTCGTAATCCCCTGTTGTCTCGAAGTATGACGGATTGTTGACATCAAGATCTTTGGAATCGCGGTCACTGAGCTCACAATTCTCACGTTCTGCTCCATATGGCACTGCATACGGTCTGAAAATTTAATTGGATCCATCATAGATATTTAACTCTTTTAAAATGATAACGTTGTCAGATTGATTTGAGATTAAAATGATGATTTAACCTGTAGTTGAAAGAGCGGCAGCTAAAGTCTCGGGCGTCCGCACATTCTCTCTCGCAGATCGGCAATGATTGGGCTGATGTGAAGCGACGGACAAATGGACGACGCACTCGCAGACGTACTCCCACCTGGGAAACATCAAACGACGTCAATATTGCATCCCCTAGCTCTGGAGCGGCCAGATTAGAGTTGGAAGCTAACTTTAGGAGAGTCTCTTGGCAATTTATTGCTCCCGATAAATAATTAAATTATACTTTAAATATAAATTTAAATTTATTGATGATCTTATTCATCATTAACTCATTTAAAAATCATACCTAAAAATTCCTAGCTTTTACAGTGTGATAAACATTGATTGTTGTTTCACATTCCCAATGCAATCCTCTATTGGTTTCGAGTGAATGGTCACACTTCTGTCTAACACATTACATTTTAATAGAATTTACCAAATTGTGAGAGCTAGAATAATTAAGTTGAAGTCATTTTACTAAACTCTACTCCTCTTACCTGTCTGAAACTGTCGCCTTCATCGCACCTAGAGGAGAAGGGCTTATTAGCACCTCCATAGCCTCCGCCGCCGTAAAAACCATCGCCAATATTATTCTGACCCGCTCCTGAACCTCCCAAAGCTCCTCCATACTGTCCTGAGCCTCCGCTTCCACCGCCGCCTCCTCCTCCGCCGCCTCCATAATAACCTCCGCCGCCGCCACTGCTTCCTCCACTGCCCCCTCCTCCTCCTCCTCCTCCTCCTCCTCCTCCTCCTCCTCCGCCTCCTCCATAGTATCCACCACCACCTCCGCCTCCATAGCCGCCGGGTCTGTCATAGTTGCCAGGTCTGTCGTAGCCACCGCCTCCACCACTACTGCCGTAATTGTTGTGTCCGCCTCCAGAATTGCCGTAAGGAGGTCGTCCTTGACCCTGGTAGTTGGTACCTTGACCCACATGGTCGGGACGATAAGGTGGTCCTCCCGATCCATCGTTATCTGAAACATTAGTTGACAGATTTTACTTTGGAGCAAACAGTTGGTACCTACCTATATACTGGATTATCAAAAAAATTCAGTTCCTTATGTTAAAACCATCTTTATTTATTTTTTCTTTTTTGTCTTTTACTTATTATTTTAAGTTCTTTTTCTTTTACATTATTTATAACTTTGTTTTAGTAATGTTATGTTTTAGTTATGTTTTAGAAATGATAATACTTGTGTTTATAGGGCACATTGGAATCAATCCATTCTTTCTTTCACCATTACATTCTCCTCATCACATCAATTGAAATAACTTACTCATGAGATTCTCATAATAATCATAATCGGGATCATATATAATGCGATGGCCGTCCTTCTGGTTGAACCGACTAAGTCTGCAAATGCGAAGACTATCGCTGTAGACTGCAGAGCGACACTGGAAGCTCGGTTGTCGAAGACAGTCATCCAGACACTCGCTGAGTGTGCGTCCCGTGATCTCGGAGTGAAACTCTCCTCCAAGACGGCTGTTACGATGCCGCTGGAAGGCGGTGTCGGGACGGCGACCGTCGGCGAACAAATGCGATGTGACGGAGTTGTCAGGGAAATCAGAGCCGCGAGCTGAAGACAAATATAGTTAGTTAATGAGTGTATATTGGACAATAAACAGCAGAGGTGATGCAGTTTGCATTTTTTTAATTCCTAAGATTTACTAATTTATTACATTTATTTATTTTGTCATGTCAGCTTTATAAAAATTTGTCTGGGAAAAATAAAAAGTTCAATACACACAAGAAATCTAAAAAGGTTTTCTGTGTAGGTCACACAGCTGACATTTGAATTAAGTACCTACCTAGGTGCGTACAGTCATGAAAACTAGATGGTTCACACTCTGCCTCTCTCTGACCCATATCATAAACATGTTTTTATATGGAGCAGAGAGAGATAGAGTGTAACCATCTAATTTCCTTGACTATACCTATAAAGAGAAAACAACAAATATGCAGAAATCAGTATAATCAGTGAAATCAGTATAATTTAGTTGCTTCTCTTCATACTTGTAAAAATACTTTCGGTCTATAATTGAACCCCATTGCTTTGAAAATAAATAGGTTTGCTGTAACCAGAGATGCAAATAAGAAATATCTTACGAACTACCTACCTACCTACCTACTTTGAGCTTTCTACCTTGCGGAATTAAATATTTATGCACAAATATTTATTATTTTATTTAATAATATCTTCTTCCTCAAAAGTAGATTGCAACAATTTTGTAAATATCCAAAATATTAGAGATACAGTTTTTTGAAATAATATACTTGTAAAGTGCAACAATTAGTGTACTTGTTCTATTTCTTATAGAAATCTTCTTAAAGGTACTTCATAATGCATTTTTCATGAAATTTGATATTTCCGTTCTCACTGCATTATGTCCTACACTTGACTATGAGTTTATGACCATAAGGATGATTTTCCAGTATCTTAACATTACAACTTGAACCTTATGTCGAACTGAGACATATTGCGATGATCATACATACTCATTGACTCACGGTTATCGAGACAGACAAGATCATAGAGATGATGCGTTGGGCTGCTGCTTGTTCGAAGATCGTCTTTCTGTGACGCCGAGTCTTCTTCCGACAGGACACATTGACGACTCTGCTCGTCAAACTCGATGGAACGACAGAAGTATTTCTCAGCACGTAGACACTGAGATTGACACTCTTCTAGAGTCAAATTAGAGAAGATCTCCACTTCGAATGGTCCACCTAAACGTTTGTTCTCCTCTTTGACAAACACGGCGAGACCGTCGCATCGACGTTCAGCTGAAATAAAGAGTTGAATGATTTGTTCAATTAGGAAAAATAGCTGTACCATTGTCAAAATAATCGGTCTAGTTTTTTTTTTGAAACTAGTAGCAAAATTATTTATCAGTAGCAGTCACTGGTATAATTTAAAATTGTATTTAAATACAATGACAAGTTGTTTCAAATTATTTCTGGTGGAACTAAATTGATATGCTCTGTACGTCAGAGCTAGAAGTCCCAATGTGCATTTGACAATTTAAATTATTCTTGATTAGAACTCAAAAACCAGTAATACTGTATTTATCCAATCACATGTTTAACAGTGATACCATTCATTTTGTAAGAGAATAACTAACTGTAATTAGTGAATACAGTCAAATTGAAATGTATAGAGCTTGATTCCAAAAATGTGCAACGCAAAATCGAGAAAATTGACATCGGGCCTTCTACCTCAGATGTACAGAAATGAATATTTTATACACATGTTTTAGCCCTAATTCTGTATTGTGCTAAGTCTGTGTAGACGACTCAGTAAGAAACCTCAGCATTTTTCTAACCATTTAGGTATAACGTCCTTACATTCGACTGAGGAAATTCAAGAAAATACTCAGTCAGAGAATTATTTAAGGTCATAAAAGTAAGAAACGTCGTTTTGTGAAGGTTTGTTGAGGAGAGTTTGTGAGAAAAAATAAAAAAGTTAATAATAATCTAACATAGGATCAACCACCCTCGTTATCTTACCATTCAGACAAACATTCTCTAGATAGTCTGAATTCGCGTCATCTTCCAGGAGTTCCGGATGTGTTCGTCTTGTAAATCTACTCAAGGAGCAACTTCTTGCTCCCGAATCATACGATGCTGATCGACAAACGAAGCTGAATTCATTCAAACAACGATCTGCACAATCACTGCGATTTGTTGCAATTACTTCCTTCAGATCGGCTGCCATGAGCTTCAGTTTCTTCCTCGGATGACGTTCAATCACGTATCTTCGATTTGGACATTCTCTTTCCACTCGGCTTGCTGAAATATTAAGTTAAGGTTACAAAAATATATCAAGATTCAAATTGTGATGAGGGTAAAAACTTTGACATTCTAGTATCGCACTTTCCTATAATACAAGATCGAAAGTAGGTACATTACTAGGTAATTACTTGCAGTTTATATTTCACACCATGAAAATTAACAAAAATAAAGCGTCGTGCACGAGTAGCTTCTTCATTAAAAAGCACCCCTTCTGGGAAACCATAGTATAATAGAAAAAAAATTAAATAAGTACATTTTAACAGTGTCTCTCATGATTATGTCTTTATTCACTCTCTACCACACACTATTACGCTTAATAAAAAATACTACAAAAGTGACTAATTTTACAAAATAAAGACTCTGGTTTTGCCATTGACATGGTCACAAAATAGTTCACCGATCAGAGGAGCATGGTCTCAGATCTTCACAACTTTCTTTTACTTATTTTATTATTGATAATCGTGCCATAAAAATCCCTAGAAAAATTAAACGATTATCATCTTTAGTACTGAGATAAATTGTCGTTGTGTCCCCTGTTATATGGAGGCCAAGTAAAATTGTGGAACTTTTAGGCTAATAATGAAGATCTACTTTTTTTGTATTTCGAGATTTTAACAAAAACTTTTTTCTAGTAGACAGATGGACATAATGAAAACAATACCAACGTGTGCTATTTTAGAAACCAGTTAGAAACCGATATCGAAATGATTTTCCTATTAGAGCTTTGTTCATTCTCTGAAGAAAATAAATTTAAACCTCATTATAAGACTGGAGTTGCAAGTTAGGTACATTTCATTGTATGAGTCTTTTGGTAATTTCAAGGGGTTTTGATCGGTTGAGCCACAACATTTAAGAAATGGTTAAGAGGCAAACGGAAGCGAACGGGAATCGCACGGTTCGTCAGAGCGATTTTTGGAAATTTTGTCTTCCCACTAAATAATTTTAAAAAATCAGATAGTAACGACCCATTACAGCCTAATAGACTAAATAATGCCGCAAACTGGAGTTAATTATGACCTCTGGTGCGACCTCAAAGCTGTGTTAAATACGATATTTTTCGTATTTAATTAAGCACTAAAAAATCGTATTTAACACTTTGAGGTCGCACGCGAGGTCATAATAACCTCCAGTTTGCGGCATTATTTAGTCTTTTAGGCTGTTATGGGTCGTTACTATCTGATTTTTTAAAATTATTTAGTGGGAAGACAAAATTTCAAAAAAACGCTCTGACGAACCGTGCGATTTTCGTTCGCTTCCGTTTGCCTCTTAATGTAGACCTGAAATGCACAAATTCCACTGGTTACTTACATGATAAACACACTTCCGTGTAATGCACACTATTCGGTACAAGTACCAAGTTGCCGATGCCCTCTGGATGCGATTGCTCTCTTGTCAGATAACACGTGGATTCTTCATATTCTGCTGCACCGCTGAATGATGCAATGCGGCTGCCGGGTTGGAAGTCGAAAGACGTACAAGGTCGAACCAAGTTGTTAGTAGACGCACGGTCACGCAGGCACAAATCTTGACACTTCTCGAACACACGGAATGGAGGGGAAGTCTCACGAATCTGTGAAGAAAGTAGTTAGTACTTCAGACAAGGAAAACACTTTTGTGAAACTTGAAAGTGTTCAATTAACACTTTGTAATAGTAAATAGCTAATCTACCAACATTGGATTTAACATTCTGTGGGACATGTTCAAATAATATAAATCGCTATTAGGTTTAATCTATTCCAATAACATTGAGGGACCAGCTTTGGATTGGCAGAACAATATTATTCAACTACCGTAGTCAAAGTCTAAATGGATTAAAAGTTCATAAAAGTAAATATTATTTTATGAAAATCGTGATAACTGAGCCCTTTGCTCTATTGTAACAGACTTAAACAATTTTCAGATATTTTTCGATAGCATATAAGCTTTTTACTGAAGAAACTAAACAAAAATATAATCTTGTATAGGTATTAATTTTGTTAATTTATTAATAGGTCGTTGTCTTAACATTTATGTGTGCACTTATAGAGAAACCAAGACAGGTATAACAAAGCATGTCGACAATTTATTTTTATAATTCACAATATGTGATAATAGATCTGTTTATGTGACATCTGTACATGAGTCCTAAGAGCGTAATATAAAAAAGCGTTCGTGTTTAACTGTAAGGATGGCAGTAAGTATAATCAAAATTATATTGTAATAAAAAAATATTCAATTTTTTATCCTTACAACTATAGATATAATCGGTATGATAGATAACAAACACATATAGTTGACCGCCAGAGTAGCATAATATGAAATTGAGATAGCAAAATGATCAAGTTGGTTACGTTATATTTGCAAGCGACGTCTCAAATGAACTCTATCCTAAAGTCAAGTCGCCACTACGGTCGAAATTATAATACAATTGTTTCTATAAATTCACCCCTAGAGTCTTATAGCCATAAGGGTCAACTAGGTAACTAGGATAACATATTCCCGTGACTGTACTGACCATATCATCGTCAAATCCTTGGAGTTGCTGGTCAGGTAATCTCTCGTACACGACTCTGCCGATTCCTTGATTGCATGTCGTCTGGGCTGCAAGAACAAGATAAAACAAGATCATTAATCGCTGATTTACTCCATAGATTGGTCCATTGGCGTCTGCATGATAATGATAATGATTGGTTGATGATGCGTAGGAGACGGTTAGTGTAGTATTGAAAAATCTTTCTAACATAATATGCGTCTCGACGGAAGAAAACCACAAATCAAAGGTGTGCTGATTGAATAGAATGAGTGTAGAATATAGCACTATATTCTACACTCATTCTCCTTCTAGACGCTTGTCTAGAAGGTGAGTTAGCGCGTTCCAAAACCAGATCTTTCAGGTTCGTGATTGAAGTGCATGCTGTGGAATTGGTACCTACGAGGAAAGGACAGAGTTCAACCAGTTCAGTGGTTCAAACCCCCACTAGAGTATAGCTTTTGAATTACTTCATTACGAGACGACATTATCTTCTCCACAACCTTTGTCATGCGTTGTATTCAATGGACATTACTGTTCTGGATGTAACCTTATGGCTTCCAAGCTTCCTGATGTCATTTCACTTATTTTATACTAAAGCTTAGTTTACACGGTTCAATGGTTCATTCATTTCATTGAGTTCAATAATCAATTCATTGAAGGAAAAATATGACCGGCTCTAAATGAAACCCTGATGAAATGTATTAACTCAACATTTGCTTCAATTTCGCGTCTACATGGTTACATTCGTTGAACCAAACGTATCAAAATGTATACCTATACTTTTGAACATGTGCTTTTTGAATTGTACTTTCTTACTCTTTGTAGATCATCATAATCAATTATCATAATTTTTAAGAAGATATTAACATATCAATTGTAAAACGGCATCCTGCCAATCTTTAGCCACTCTCTATTCAACTTTAGATGTGTTTTTGTATACCTACCTATTAAAAAATACAATCAATAGCATAGCATTCCAATCTGCTTATAGTCCGAACATTCTTGGATATTACATTTATTTCCTTTTCGATTTGTATTTGTAATCAACACTCAATTATATGAATACACTACGCTTCTCTTATTGTAATGTAATCAGTATTATTGCGAGTAAAGTGAACGTTTACAAAAAAAACGAAAGTATTAACGTTTCAATCAATTGTATTGAGATATGGGAACAGAAATTAACATATTCTGGCGCTCCAAAATAGGAATCAATTTGAATACATCGTACTATATATTTACAAATAGGATACCAATCGAATACGGAAGAGGAGTATTTTCCCCCACCACTTTCATAAGGCGTTAGATTGCGCCGGCCAATATCCGCGTTCCCTAATAATAGTCTGTAGAATCTTCCTCCATTTTACTCCAATCATGTAGCCATTTTGGTGGGGATAAATAGTTCTAAAATATAATGTCATAGTCTTCCAACGTAGTATAAACGTTATCTCAATGGATTTCACCATTTTGAGATTGTGACTGTCTCGTTAAATATAGATATCGTAAGCATTCGGCAAAAAGTTACAAATATTTTGTTTTCTGAGATTAGCTATGAAAGACCCCCATGTAAGTAGGTATTTTAATACACATAATTATCTGCATTTAATTAATGCTAACATAGTAGGTGTGCTAAAAGGATGGAAAATCACTCAAATGTATAGCCAACGCATTAAGTCGTGATAAAAGCCTTTGATAAAACCAGTCTTGCAAATCACCCCTCTTTATACAAATATCTGTATTTTAGGCAACTTATACTACTTCTGTGTACGACTGGTAGTCGCAATAGGGGGTAAGTTTTTTCACAACTTAATGCGTTGCGGTATACATAGTGCCTGTTTTTCAATTCTCCGTTAAATTATTCTTAATGGCCATTGGTTGCTGCCATGGCATTAGTACTAATCTATTGTTAGAGAATTGTAAAAGCGGCCCTTGGTTTATGTTCTGTGACGACTCTTTTTTGTTTTTCGCGGAGTTAGTGAAAACTTATAATTGCATTTTGTGTGCTTTTTAATACTGTTAAAAGTTCGCGCATTTGCTAAAATATAGTGACGATTATTGCGGATTTAAGGGCCAGCTTTCACAACATGTCAGTTACTATTAAAATGCCCACTCTACGATATTATTTTGAATCGACAAAGTTGTATAGAAATTCAATTAATCTTTGCAAAAACTGGCAAATTTTCTTGAAAATGTAACCTCGTAAGTTATGAGCTGTTACATTTTGCATTAAAATATCATATTTTCCCGAATTTGCAAACCAACGAAAATCTGATTTTGAAATCAGCTCAAAAATATTTTTTTTTCAAAACAATGGTCCCCACTTTTCAAGAGCAATTTGTAGATTAAAGTTTATATTAATATTATAACATTTATTTGAACTGATGAGACTATATTTACCGTTATCTTCGCTCACAATTCCAAAAATGTATGTTTGAATTGTGATTCATCCTACATATATTACCTAATGTGTTGAAGGATTATATTTTCCCTTATAGATGTGTCAATCAACATCATGCATTGGTTTTAGAATGGTCTGGAAATCAAACTACGTAACATGGAAATTGTTTTAGGTCAAGGTATTAAGTACATGTCATTTGGGTGTTTGAAGGCTCTACATTTGATTATTCGAGTACATCCGCAGAAAATAACAATATTTGCATCATCCTATACGAAGCGAAATCGCTTGAAACGCATGGAACTAAATTAAAAAATTAATTCCGGCCATAAATTCAGTTCACAAAAGAATGAACTGGAATTCTATTACGCAACAAAATGAAATTTTAATCTGAAATGGGATACGAAAATTTCCCAGTTTTTCAAAACATATCCATTTCATATAAAATTTAATTTATTACTGCTTTCTTCAGACAAATTATTAAGGAGATGGCTTCGAACCCTTATTCTTTAGAAAGTAAGTGACAAGAGGGACTCAAAACCCAGGATCACCTCCAGCATCACTTGGGGTCTCATCTTGCGTGACGGATTTCGGCGAAGGGGGAGAGGGGGGTTGGGTCGGTGTCCTCGTTCGGTCCCCCCCTCGGAAAAACGGAAACGGAAACTTGATTTCCTGTCTATCTGGACTAAATTGAATAGATCGTAGGCGTGACCAGTCGGTTTATGCCCAGGTTATCGTCCGATGCATTACACTTTTTTCCATTTCTACATAATAAATTGTAAAATAAAAAGAAATATTCGCATTTTTTATTTTTGCTATTATGTTTCCAAGTGACACAATTTTATTCAAATGATCCGGTGCGACTGATTAAAATTGCGTGAGTTAATTAAAAATGATCATATTTGAAATGTGTTTCGGCGCGTGAGGGGTAATGAAGAGGGGGTGAGGGGTGATTTGATACATTGATAAGTTCGATTACTAGCCGTTTCCTCCGTGCTTCGCCACCTGTTCTACACGCGCGTTCATGTCTCCCCTAAAAGCAATGCACAAGCATTGCGTGAGCTTTATTAATGATGAAATCATTCGTTGCAACAATTATGCAATCTGAGCCCGACATATGGGGACGCTTTACCATTTATTATATTGTGAATATCGTTAAGTGTCGTTGACCCCTGCACATGCCATTGGTTAATGTTGAACTATATGAATATATTTTATTCACATTCCATAAATTATCAATTTTCCATCACATAACTTTACTTTAATGATTACAAAAAACCGTGTTGCTATTGAATGCAACATTATACATTATTCATTATTCAACCAGTATTACCTTTTCGCAACAAATTCTCTTTTTTGCCGAATCCGATGTATAAACGAAAATACCGTTTTCTAGTGAAGAATGCCTGGGACGTTATATAATTTTAAGTTTGTTTCCATATTTTTCATAATTTAAAATTGATATAATTTTTTTTGTCGATATATCTCCTATTAGGTAGTTGGAAGGAAGTACATAGAGGATGTTTGTTCAGGTGGTAAAACACTGACTCCCAGTCTCATCCATGTGTCCCACGTTCTATTCCCGCGTCGAACTTCCGGACGTATTTTCGTAGAAGATTTCCTCAGAGAAACGCAGAGAAACGCGAAGGGGACTTACTATCAAGCCACCACGACAAACTCCTTATTGTAACCTTTCTTCGTAATCAACATCTCCAAATCATCCTCATATTTAGACGCAAAACTATCTAGCTACCGAGGCGTCTATCACTACTAAAAAATAAATTAGGGGTTTTAACTTCAATTATACATGTAAAAAATATTTATTTGTTATATGTAAAAATAAAAATATGATAATGATGCAATGATTATACGTACAAGCAAGGGCATGAGAGTGGGTAGAGGTAAAGAGCCTAGGTAGAGGTGGGTTTTCTGTTTAATTTGTGCATATTGTGCATGGAATGTGGTTCTCATGAGGGCCCCTATTTTCCAGATCATTCGATTGCCCGTATAATCGAGCATAGCGTCAAAGTGATGTCAGACCGAACGAAATATCATTCAAGCAACCAAATCAGTATATGATTTTGTTTGGTCTGACGTCAGGCGGCCGTGAATCCGTATGGAAGAACGAATCGAACGATCTCGAAAATGGGGGTCCAGACATCGCGTATGCCATACTTCTAACAGGGTTAGTCGAAGTTAATATCATAATCAGCCGAATGTATTTTCTTATAGTTTATAGTATAATAGATCCCAGAAAAAAACACTCCGTGTAAAAAAGGCAGCCAAGTCTCTTTACTTTAAAAAAATTCAACACCGAAAAGGAGTGATATCAAAAAAGGAGCCAAGTCAATGACATTTCCAAATATTTAATCGTATTTTTGAAATAAAAGAATAAACACCGAGAAATACTTTACAAAAGGACTTGGCGCATCGTTTTTTTAAAGACCTCATTCAATACTAAAAGTGGAAAGAAATTTAAAGTAGGTACATTTTCCTCTTTCTATTAGAGCCAGAAACTATGAATCAAGCTACTTTTAGTAATGGCTATTTTATAGTTTTGTCAATGGCGATAGTAGAAAGATTTCATGCTGTAATAGATAAGTAATATAAGGGTGGAAGAATTAAATAACAATTGGAAGTGGGCTCATACATATTCTTATAGCACTGTTAATATGGTGATATTAGAAGGGTATCTTTTCATAATTTGATCTTGACTGAAGGAAATCATGAAACGTTGTCAAATAATTACGAACTGTCTTTGGAACACTATTATATATTTTTGAAGTGTCAAGTGTATAAAGTTAAAATTTTTAATAGAAATTCAATGTGACTATGTACTTTGTGAAATGTTTTGTTATAAAATGTGGATTAATAGAAATGTATTTCATGATGAGAAGGTTTAACGCATGAGACTTAATTATGTTGACCACGAAACAATATTACGAAGATAACTAACTATTGTGTATTTATAGAAAACATAGGCAACAAGTTTTATCGCGTACGTACATATTCTAATAGATAATATTTTACAGTAGGTATATGTATAATATGTAATTGAAAGATGTTTCCCTATTATTCTAAAAATTCTAAATTACGGTTGTATATCAATGGCATATGCTTATGAATCAAAAAATGAATTTAAAAAACGATGCGCCAAGTCCTTTTGTAAAGTATTTCTCGGTGTTTATTCTTTTATTTCAAAAATACGATTAAATATTTGGAAATGTCATTGACTTGGCTCCTTTTTTGATATCACTCCTTTTCGGTGTTGAATTTTTTTAAAGTAAAGAGACTTGGCTGCCTTTTTTACACGGAGTGTTTTTTTCTGGGATATCACTTCTTTTGTTAGTTTATTCATACAGCTTGTAGCACATGTCCGAGCAGGGACTAATTTCTTTAAAAAAATACGCCTTAACCGATTTGCTTACTAAGAAAAGTTGCGTTTGGTATAAGATGAAAATGATTATCCAAGAAGAATAGCTTAAGTTTCGTTATAATCGATCCAGCCGTTTTCGATATATGACGTCACTTCCGGTTTTGAAATAGCGACCGAAAATAATGTCGTCTTGAATTCATAATTATAAGTCCTACATAATTGCACAATTTGGTTGCAATCGGTACAGACGATTTCGATATATGACGTCACTTCCGGTTTAACCAATGGCGGCCGAAAATAATGTCGTCTTTTTATCCATAATTATAAGTCCTACATATTTCCAAAATTTGGTTGCAATCGGTACAGACGTTTTCGATATATGACGTCCCTTCCGGTTTTAACAATGACGGCCGAAAATAATGTCGTCTTTAATTCATAATTTTTAGTCCTCCATATTTCCAAAATTTGGTTGCAATCGGTACAGACGATTTCGACATATGACGTCACTTCCGGTTTTAACAATGGCGGCCGAAAATAATGTCGTCTTTAATTCATAATTATAAGTCCTACACATTTCCAAAATTTGGTTGCTATCGGTACAGCCGTTTTTGATATATGACGTTACTTCCGGTTTTAACAATGGCGGCCAAAAATAATGTCGCCTTTAATCCATAATTATAATTCCTACATATTTCCAAAATTTGGTTGCAATCGGTACAGCCGTTTTCGATATATGACGTCACTTCCGGTTTTAACAATGGCGGCCGAAAATAATGTCGTATTTCATTCATAATTATTAGTCCTCCATATTTCCAAAATTTGGTTGCAATCGGTACAGCCGTTTTCGATATATGACGTCACTTCCGGTTTTAACAATGGCGGCCGAAAATAATGTCGTCTTCAATTCATAATTATTAGTCCTACACATTTCCAAAATTTGGTTGCAATCGGTACAGCTGTTTTCAATATATGACGTCACTTCCGGTTTTAAAAATGGCGGCCGAGAACACTGCAACCTTGAATTTATAATTATTTACAAAGTAGGTTTACTAAATATCTATTTAAAAGTATAAAGTAGTGAATTTTGTGTCAATTATCATATTTATGACGTCATTTAGCATATTTATGACGTCATTTCCGGTATAGGTAATAGGAAAACAATCTAGTTGATACTTTATGAACGACCATCTGAATTCATAATCCCTATATTTCCGTAAAATCGGTCTTGCCGTATGTAATATATGACGTCACTACCGGTTTCATTTAGTGGTTCCTGCCGCCATTTCCGGTACCGTTAATTTGTTTATTCATTTTTCACAATTGAGTTTCAAAAAAAGTTGCAGAATGAATACGCAGGAGCTAGTTCAGTTGCAAACGGTACAGGCGTTTTAGATATATTACGTCACTTCCGGTTTCAGGAATGGCGGCCGAGAACACTGCCTCCTTGAATTTATAATTTGTATTGTCTATGTTACAATGTAAGTTACTTATGTATGTATTTTAAGTATAATTTGTTGAAATAAGTTAAATATTGCGTATTTATGACGTCACTTCCGGTTCAGAAAATAAGAAAATAATAATTTTTTTATTGATACTTCATATAGATGACCGTCTAAATCGAATGGCGCTAATTTCGTTCTAATCGGTCCAGACGTTTTTGAGATATGACGTCACTTCCGGTTTAAAAATGGCGGCACAAAAAATCACAAGAGGCAAGGTATCATCAGACGCCAAAAGTGCATATGTGGTAAAAATTTCAGGTTGATCGGTTTAGCCGTTTAGGCTGTGGCGGTGATAGCAACGTTTCCTGATATCTGAATCATCATCATCAGATAGCTTTTAAAAGGGGTGTAATTTCACTGTTTTCACGGCCCTCTAGCACCCAAACGGCATAACGTATTGTTCCCAAATTTGGTATATGTTGTCAGGTGGGCCATAGCTCGAAATTAAGTTATTTCGCAACAATGTGAGATTTCCCAATTTTGAGATCCAGTAGGCCGAAAATGCCATGTTGTTGCTTACAGTAAAAGTGTTTCGTCTGCTCCTCAGTTTATTAGGCATTTACGGTATGTTGAGTGAGTGTGAGTGTATAGTACGACTTGGCTGGGTGGAGCGACCGCTCCACTAGATGGGTAGTACATTTACCGACGTGCAGTTTTACCGACGTATTAAGGCTTTTAAATAGAAAGAAGTTGCGTTAGTTATAACATGCATTAATAACGTATTATGTGGCCAAATTATAAATTTTACCCCTTCATTCAAACTCTATATAAAGTTGCAATATGTTTACATAACTATGCATGTTTACATAGTTTACATAACTGATTTCAAAGCCAGTGCGTCCACCAGGAGGGACTGTGTTTTGTAAGAACGCAACTATAGTTTTCCAATTTGATTGAAATAACGGGATATTAAAAACCAGTAAAAAAAATCATCACACCTGCTGTTTTATTAATTAGAATGAAATTATCCATAAGGTCTTCATTGTTTTCGATTTATCATCTAGTCTTCCTTATGAGTTTCTATAACCATCTTTCTTTGAAACACGGTCAGTAAAGTAGCCTATATCTTTTAATCTTTTAATTGGGAACAATGTAAACAGTGCACCAATTCAGCTCGTAATTTTGAAAAGTTTCTAATACCACCAGTAAGATAGGTCTAATTATAGATCTGGGGTGTCATTCCTGTACGTTTTTAGTCTCTTAATCGTATCGTAAATTTTGTCAATGTTAACGTCCATAACAACGGTTGCTACTTTCTTAAAATTTAAGATATGAGAATGAAAATACGTACAGGAATCACCCCCCTGTACCCCAGACGTAGAAGGCCCGATCTCAATTTAAATTTTTCTTGAGGTTGAGAAAATACTTCGATATAACTGTATTTTTGGACATCAGTCAATTTGAAATTGAGAGAGCTTGATTACGCGTTAAAGGGAAACACGGAATCGAGAAAATAGACGTTGGGCCTACATCTGAGGTACAGAGATATTGAGATTAGATGAACATATTAATTATAGCTTTAAACTTCCTCCATTTTCATATATGTAACATGAGTATTTTGTCGTCAAAGACTGTGCTTATTTTTTATCTTTACCGAGAGTAGGAAAATTAGATCTGATAGGAATAATTCAGTAAAATCTATTCAAGTTATAAAAATAGGAATAAAATGAACATAAGAATAATGGAATAAAACAGCCAACAGGTCAACACCAACTAAATAACTTGGATGTGCTAAGCTAAATTAAATAATTTAATTGAACTAATAACCTAATAAACTAAATAAAATATATAATAAATACGTGAAGAAAGAGTTTGCCAGTTTATTTACACATTTTGGCAAATTATGTATGTGTGAGATTTTGGAAAAGGATAGACATCAGACATTAAATAACACGAAACCGCACTGAAAAGCTGCATTTCCTACGAGCTGCACTGAGAGAAATCCAACTACCTGAACCTATTATACTTACATCGCATTCTATAACGACCGACCTTGGATTCGAACCCAAGTATGGGATTCGAACCCATAGTCATTAATAATAGTTCAGTTGCATTTGCATTTGTCATCTATTAAATTTAACAGACAAAGCAATGTGGAAACTGCTTTATAGGTTGTACTGATTATTAGCACAAAGTGGATCACTATAATTGTCGCTAAAGACCGGTTTTACAATATTCCCCATTCTCCCGATGAATTCATTTCACCTTCATCTTATCGCCGGAATGAAGTCAGTATGGCAGTGCTCTTTGGTTGTTCCATGGTAATTACTAAATACCTATTTATCCTGCACATATCTATTGCCATACTGAAGGGCGGTTGGCCCTCCGCTGGAGATTTCTGATGAAAATATCCGAGCTTAGAGATCGATATATTCAATAAAAAATTACATCCTCGCAACTCATATTTTACTTGAGTAACGACAATCTAGTAATGGGGAATAGGTGAATGTTGAGATTATATTTTGTTTATATACAGAATAGCCTCAAAGAGCAATGTGAAATTTTGTTATATTTTTTTAATTCATATATTTCCCATAATTAATTTATTAGTTTTCGACATTTCACTCCTCTGCAAAAACAAGCTGTACGTAACACGCCGTGTTCCCTGTGTTACGGGATGAACAGAACTGGCTCTGGCTGACATTATCTATACGGCCCGACTCGGCGTGTGACGTCAAATCGTGTTTCATGGACAGCTACAATCAACCAAACTTTGTAAATTCGTTCCTTGAAAACTATTCATCACACAACAAAAATAATACCCCATCTGTCTTCAACAACATCTCAACATGCATAAAATATTTATTATTCTAAAATAAAACTTCACTTCACTTCCCTATTGTATATTCAGTCTGTACTCTATAGATAATATACTCTTTAAAATGAAATAATTCCATCCTCCTAATACCATTTGGAAAGTTGTCTATGCAACTAGAAGATACCAATACGAGTGACTACTCTGAACATCGCTAAATGACGAAAATAACGGCTTCATATGGAGTTTAGTAGGTAGATATAGGTACACTTGGCCAAAGTAAAAACGGCGTTCGAAAGAGACGGGTTGGCTGAAACTGATTTGATGGCATCATCCGATAAAGTCTACGCTAACGCGTCATAGCTTGAGTAGGTGAACTCTGATGTCACTGATAATACCAATGATTGATTCTCAAGAAGCGTGACCATTGACAACACGTTTCGTTCATAGTTCATATACCGTTTTTACTTTGGTCAAGTGTACGTTAATCTCATGTCCAGTTAATTTATACAGGAAATCGGCAACGTATAATTTAGATAAAACAAAAATTGTCACCTTCCACGAGACGCAATGAGAAACCCGGGCTGGCAATGAGAATAATTACATTGTTTAGACGATAATTGAATAACTCCCTGTTTTTCTATTGTTGTTTCAAATAGTTGTTAAGCTACAGCAGTTCGAGTACAACCCTTTTCTATCCGGCGTGTAATTTTAAAAATATTCCGGAAACTTCTTAATATCCGGCCAACAAATAAGTGAGATCAATTTTTTACACACATTTTTTGCTCTCATTTTTCAACAACTAATCTAAGGAATAATCTCCCGTTTTCTGAATGTTGATTCTTCAAATATATGCCCTGAAACAGCAGTTTAAGAAAAATCAACGATATTTAATATCTTTGGTAAATGCACTTTCTGTCATTTCGTCGAATATTCTGATCGCTTTTATGCTATAAGGAAACTCATGGCACAAATGCGAAACATCGCCGAACGTCTAAAAATGGTTTTGCTCTAACTGCTGTAGCTTTAGCAACTTTTGAAGTATCAAGAATCGAAACACGACTTGCTGCTTGCACCTGGTGAAGCCTACTGGAAACTGCTTGCATCTTACACAGCGATAGTATTCATCTTCCACAGAAATCAAAGAGTCCCGACCACGTGTAATTATTCCCATGTATTGAAATATACGACGTCTACTACGGCTCAAACACAGTTTTGTTACAATTCAAAGCGAATACTATGTTAAGTTTGCGCAATACTTTTGTAAGAAATTATTTAAAATTTTATTAAAAAACGAGTAAAATGGGCCCGAATGGGACCGATGTGAAGAAGAATCTTCTACGCTATTGGACTAAATATTTCACATTTGGCATTATAATAAAAAGCATATTAAATAAATTTCATAAACATTCTTTTGCTAGGAAAGAAGTTACCTAGCTAGAAGCTACCTAGGAAAGAAGCTTGATTTTGGCCAAAAAAAATGAAAATTCAAAGTGTCAAATTGTGCCCTTTCTTGTTGTTCGGACACCGTAACAAGTAAAATCATTTTTTTAAATGATTATTGGACAAATGTATTGCTATAATAAGTAAGGAATGCTCTACCGTATTAACACTTATTGAAGAGAAAAATAATTGGGGGGGGGGGTCTACACTGATGACGTCAGAAATGTAATCAACACGTGGTAACAAAATAGGAAGAGTAGCTGTGGCAAGCCCATCCCACCATCCCACGAGTTTCTCACTAAATTTCTGGAATACTTCTTCAATGGAAATGAGACCCTCCAAATTCTCTCACAATAGCACTTATCATAAGGACCTATGTCCTATATGTTATGTGGTCTAAGGACCTTCGTGATCCTTTAACCCAATGAGAGATGCTTTAACATGCGAGGAACAGCTTGTCATTACCCTAGAAATGGGTAACAGTCTCCAAAACACACATCGGAAATGAAAGTCAATTTTACGAATATTCCAAAGCAGGGCATCGATTTAACATATTCACATAAGTACACTTTAAAATGAAGAATTTTTTCCTCGTAAACGCTGTTTTAAGCTCAAATTCAAGATAGGTATAATTGAATATAATGCTAATAATTGAAATGCTAGAATTGAAATGATTTCAAATTCAAGTACACGATTAAGAAAGACTAAGATTGATGGACATATTATCAATTGATTGGAGGTTAAATTTTCAGCTAAATATTTTCAGTTGCTTTGAATTAATTGATTCAGAGATAGCACGTTGTTTAGCATTTAGCTATATTTCCTGGTAAATATGTTGAAAAGTCTCGAACCAAGCTCACTTGCTTCGTGCATCGGAGCAGATATCCCAACGCGACATCCACTCGCTGGACTTTCTGTTAAATTTGCAATGTATTGCGCACATAACCTGTAGGATTGTCTGGATTCTATGAATATGTAATACGGGAAGGATTGAGTTTTCATGCGCTGAACGCAGTCTGTTGGCTGTTACACGTGGAACCACGTGATGAAATATCTTCACTCGTCGTCAAGTCACGCCTCGACAAATGCCCCAAAGTATTCAAATTGAAACATTTCAAGTAGGCATGTGTGGAGTGTAATAATCTGATCGATCCCCAGTAGTACGAGGGAAAAATGATTTATAGTGTAAATGAACTACTCTTGTAGACTATTTTTTATATTTACGAAAGATTATTTTATCATAAAAATCCTATGGACTAGCTCACCTAACATCGTTCCTGTAATGCTGACTTGATAGCAACCAGAATCTCAGTAGCGGACACATGTTATGTTTTAAGATAAATAATTCTTATCAATTAATCTCTCTGATTGTGATCTTTCCTTTTAAATATCTTTTTTGTACAACTATATCTAAACTGTAACTGAACTATTGAAAATCTTCCTGTCCCCCATGTAAGGCACAGCAGCGTAGGGCATTGCAGGCAGGTACTTACTCTAAATTTATATTACTATATTGTGTGTGCTGTTGATACTATGTAGTGTTAATAGGTAAAATATAATATTTGAATATATTTTCCTGGAATATGATATTGGCAAAAACAAGTGACGACGTAAAACTTCAAAACAGGGAATATTTTTAGTTCTATATTATGTCCGTAGTTTCAATGAAAATACATAATAATTAAAAAATAGGCATGAGACACACATCATGCATGCTTATTGTTATTTTAAATTTAAATTTAACACATTTGTTATTCATTGCGGAAGTCTGAATTTCCCTGAAAAGAATGTTGTTAGTCCCTTAGCAAAGCGCAAGGCGTAGGAGTCAAGATCAACCATGCCATGCTTGATTGCTGTGGAAGGAAGGAAGAAGGAGGAAGTTCAGCAGCAACCTTGCAAGGTTAGAAGACGTCCTGGCTCTTACATGATCAACTTCCGCCGAGGAAATGTACTAGAAGAGGTCTGTTATGCTAGCTTGAGTTATCGAACAACGACGAAACTTACTCTGCAAGGCCAAAAGTTAAATTCCGCAGAGCTTTTTTTTTATTAATTAATCCTTAAACAATCCATTATTAGCTGTTTAATACAAATTCTAATATAATTTTTTTATCACTAACGAAACCTAAATTACAAAAGTTTCAGTTTTTTTTAGATAGTTAAAATAAGTAAAGTATATAAATTTGCATTCCTATACTTAAACAACGTACCTAACTGTAATATAGTAAGAAAAGTAAGTAGAAAAATAGTAAGTTAAGAAAAGCTCGTCACTTTCTCTCTAACTGTAAAGTTATTATCCTTTTAATGCCGGGTTTGCGTTTGACTTGACAGAGGGATATTCCCTGAGATTATGCAAAATATTACTGAAACTATAATTTGTCAATCTGATTCTGTTTTGTTTTCTACGCCAAAAGACAAATCTGACCAAACCTCGTCTAGACACTTGAAGGAGAAAATGGATCATCAAGAGCATAGGAAGTGCATTCTAACGGGAAGCTCAGCACCAGCTCAGTTTTATAATTACATAGTTCAATTCAGTATTCACTTACCATTCGTTAACATTTTCAGGACAGTCAAAACTGTGATTGCTTGCACCATACTTGGAAGATAATGTTTCCTTCTCATTTTGATCTTTTCTACCGCTAAAACTCAATCGGCATGTTATTAATGCACTGATCGTCCAATTCAAATATATTACCAACAAAAATAAATTTCACAAATATGATAAAATCACTTCCGAAAATAATATTCCAAAAAAACAACTCGAAATAATGAAACAAATCACTTCACTGAGTCACTAAAAACGATGCTTAAAATCACTGGAACTTGACGATGAAAAGCACTGTGCTTGTTACACTCGATCCTGATGTAATGGTCAAGCTCACACTACTGACTGCCGTCTATGTGAGATCAGAGGGTCCAGGGAAAGTGTTGCAATGTTCACCTGTATGTCCTTGATTGGATCCCCATTGGTACCCGACCGGAAACAATCTATTGTATACCAGTTTCCGGGGGAGGATGTGTGTGTATATACTGTGGGGTCAGTGAATGATTCAAACGTCAATATAATACACTAGCACCTACCTACCTATGGCTTAACAGTAAATCAAACTCTGCTATTTTATTTTTTATGTAAGGCAAACCTGGACCATCATCATGACTAATCACCCATATCTGATGTCCTCATTTTTTTGGAGAGAGTCGTAGTGCGTTTTTCTTCAGTTTTAGAATAGATAGTTTATTGAATTGTTATCATTTTATGACATTACAATGTTTTATTAATTACAATAAATTGTTGAATACATTGTTAATGGGAAATTGTGAAAACAATCGTTTAGCAAACTTAGACATTTTCTCGTTTTACTTTTAAGAAAATGTAAATATACATTTTTCCGCAAGTAATAGAAGATTACTATTACAAAATCTAATCTGATGAAAATCATAATTGAAACTAATCTTAGCTAAGCTAAGGTACTTGTCGAAATGTTGGCAAATAAATAAAAGTGTCCACAACTAAATCCGGAAGTTTTTTAATATATATAATTCATTTTATCAAAATTCAGTTCATAAGTTTGGATTAATATTAAAAATCAATTATTTGAACTTGTCAAATACAATATTTCGTTTCGTCCATAATTCATAATCCATAATTCATGTTGTGAAAGACTTAACAATCTTCGAATCTAATTAATCTGACTTAATCATTAGGAAAATCCGATGTTGATATAAAAAACTTCTAAATATGAAATCTAGATTTAAATTTTAATAGCTCAAGGAATAATAGTCGAATTCTAAAGATAAAGGAAATGTTGTAGAATAGGGAAAGTGTGAATAGGAAAAGATGTGCGTTGTGAAAAATATCCGACCGAACCGAGGCTCGAACCCGGGACCTCTCACTTGACGGGAGAGAGCTCTACCAACTATGTGACTAGAGTTTACTTTTCTCATAGGTCTAATCTGCAGATAATGTTCCGCAATGTCCACATAACTTTGAAACCATTCACTTTTTAGGAATATAATAATAATACTAACTTCTTGTATTTAATAGTTTTATGGGATCCTGTCCAACGTTTGTTGCCTCTCGACTGAGGGAGGAAACCACGATAAAACCCCAGTCTGGAAAGATGGGGGAGGGAATCGAACCCAGGACCTCTGGAGCAAGTCCAGCTTGCTCCGGATAACTAACATTGAAAATGATTGCAATATGAAAAATAAATTGTGGAATTCAAATTGGAGAATTTTGTGGCGTTAGGGGTTCCAGTTCTCGTGGGTCCAAATAAAAGCAGAAAGTAAAATGAGGCATGCAACATCTCGAGAAATCCCCCCCCCCCCCCCGGGCCCCCCACACGCATTGTGGTCAGTCAACTGTCCCATAAATTATAAATAGTTTATTTATCATAACTCGAGCTTTTACTTTCTATACTTCTTTGTTCCAAGAAAACAGAAAACAATTCTGTCTTTGAGCAATTGGGCATTGGACATTCCTCCAATATGGAAGTTCTTTAAACCACTTTTTAGCCTTAAAATGAAGTTTTCAAATTAGTTAGTTTTATTGTTTTTTTCAAAGTGGCTTTGTTCTATACCAATTTTAAATATAGAATAAAATGTATAGAATATAGAATACAGAATACTCATAAGAGAGAATAGAGAATTGGTTCATCTACTTTATAGATATACCCACTGTAAAACGTTAATTCCAAGACGTTAGAAAATGAATTAGGTTCTAGATGCTCACAAAAATATTTTTTGCTGGGACAATACGAATTTTAAAATGTATGTAATTACAATGCTTACTAGGACCATCTGTTGACACTCTGCAGTTCGGGGTTCGATTCCAGTTTTTTGTGGTTTCCCTCAATCGAGAAGCAAATGATGGGAAGGTTCCCTATTAATATGCTACGACCACTTCCTTCCCACCGTCAATCCTTACCTATTCCTTCATCATGTACCAATGACAATCACTCATCCGTCGCCATTCCTACCTTAAACCTTAAACACCTCTAAAATTATAATACTCCATATCTGGAGTTAATATAATATTAACTCCAGATTTTGGTTCTAGCCATATTTTGATGCATGGCCAGGTTTAGTCAGACGATCCTAATCATAGGAAAGTTCGGCATGCAGAAACGATGTGTATCTTCTGTTTGAATCTGACAGCCATCATCCCAGCATCCTGTGAGAGTACGAGATTGAAGAGCATGGAGGTTATCACTTGGAGAGTGGCCGTGACCAGTTTGGAGCTCTCACAGCGCCAGGCTGTCTGGATTGTGGAAGTCTCATCAAAGCCCTGATGCACAATTGAAATGATGACAGAGATTGCAATTAGAAGTTATAGTGATTAGAGTGATGTGACATAACAGTATGTACATAATAATGTTGCTATTTGAACATGTTAATATGTAATTTTGATTTCAGTTAATAAGGCAAAAGAAATTACAGCATTTTTAATATTAGCATCAATGTTTTCTTTTATATAGTCTTTTTATGCTGTTCTTATAAAAACTAGTCTATTTCATTTGTGCATTTGGCTTCCACATGCTATATTAAGTGCAAGGTTAGAGAACCAGGATCTCCCGAAAGTATAGTCCTGTTTGGGCCGAGCCAAAGTCCATTTCCCTACTTTTGTATAACAACTCCTCGTATTTGTTAAGCATTTGCAAAACTCACTAACTCTCACATTATGTAGTTCTGAAATAATTATGATACAACGTACACTGAAAAACACCTGTGTAAGTTGATGTAAAAAGATAGAAAGATAAAGATAGAAAATCACTCAAATAAACTTAGTTTTTACTGACGACTATTTTTTTATTAGAGAGTTTCGGTTATTAAATACTGCTAGTACCTAGTCATCGCTTTTACCAGAAATAGAATCGTGTGTTTAGGATTTTTAATGACTCTTCACAAAATGTGACTTTTTACCGAATGCTCACGATACTTTGAATTAATAGATTTTACAATAATTCTATTCATCTGTACGGTTTCGGTACGGGTCGTACCATATTTGTCTCCATCAGGCTGCATTAAATCTAGCTGCCATCTGTACATGAACCCAAATCCATCAAATTCGACACACTGCGCTACCTAGAGCGAAAAATTCATAGTATATTAACAAATGAACTAAACATTTATCAAGGTCGGCGTGAACAAAATTTGGATGCCACCTAGATTATCAAAAGGCACTGTCAATGTAGAGATCTTTATCTACCAAAGAACCGTGTATCCGTATTGATGCTGATGAAGGCTACATCTGAACAAATGTATTGTGTCCAGTGTCCTCACTAAATAGACCACACACTAGTGATGTGATGGCAATTCTATGGTGGACTCCTGGAACGTGTCGGATTCCCCAAGGCAACAGATGACAAGAGTGGTAGACAGTCATTGAACGATGTGCAACCTATATGTTCCGATTACACAATTGCATATTAGTCACAGAATGACGGTGTGGGGCTGTCATGGCTAACTGACCGCTGATATATATGATTCTGTTGAGCATTACTAATGTTCATCTCGATATTGGAAATTGGTTATTTATGTCTACGTTTTTTTTTTAATGAGCTGAAAAGTGAGCTGAAAAGTGAGTGAGCTGAATGAGCTGAACTTGTATAAGGATTTTGTTATGTTTTCTCTTACATTTTCATCTTATACTTCAAGAAATAGCATTGAATATAGTACTTTCGAGAAAAGTAATGGTATCTTATGTAAGTTTTATTTGCATTTTAAATAATTTCCCCGAATATTTAACGGAGTCCTGCGCCGAGAGAAAAGTTTGGAGACGAAAGTAATGAATAATAGTGATAATATAAGTAGGTAAATTTATTTGTAATAATATAGTGTCACAAAATATTATACATTATTATACTCCATATCACATGGAATATACATACATTACTATTATGTCATTGCATTATGGTGCAGTTAGCTGGTTTTCGCTTTACACAAATTGCATTTGCAAAACACTTATTCATAACAAAAGCTTGGCTCTTGTGCTATATTAAATAAGAAAAATAATGCGGTAGCACTAATAGAGGAACGTATACAGAAATTCTACAACCCCGGCCCCTTAATAATTGTGTTATAGCAGCAATGAATATTAGTATATTAGTATCTTAATACTCTCAATTACTTTATATTACTTATAGGCTAATACTTAATTGTTTATGCTGCCCAATTGTTAATACGTACAGTTAAAGCAAGAAAGCTGTACTTCAATAATTTACTTGAAGTTAGTAATAATATAAAAGAAACGTTTCAAATGGATCGACATAATTCCAGAATGTGTTTTGTTAGATTTTAGCACAAAATACTATAAAAATCCCTGAATACATAGTTTGCAAAGCTCTTTCTTTACAGCTCACTTTAAGTGAGAAATCACAGACAATTTTGAGCTTCTTATTACTAAAAAAATATATAAACTAACTATTGTAATGGTAGCTGCAGTATAAATACAGAGAACTAAAGGAATGCATGAAGTCTAACAAACATAAGTTGCATTGAAGTAAACCAGTAGAATACTCTATTATTTTCTAGATACAAATAGTTCTGCCACGGAGCTGCTCAAAGAGTATTCATTTGTTAATGTTTTCGCTGGCCTCCTCTGTTATAGGCTTGATAGGGCTGTGGTCTGTGATGCTAACATGTACGAACAGCGACGCCGGAACAACATATTTCCGCGTATAGTCCATCAGGTAAACATGGCGATAACCTGGAAACAAAGTGATACAGTAAGTACTTTTGCAAACGTGAGTTATCATTTTTGTTTTATTTGTGTTATACAGCGTTTTTATATTGACTAGGAAATCTAGGACTCAGTCAGAAGTAATTTTTAAACTTCCTTAGTCTCAGGAAAAATACGAAAGAAAACTCTATCAGAAAAGTTAGCTACAATTATCGAACTGTGACCTTCCGACTTATGCAGCGTATTTACTTTGTGTTTTTTATTTGCGCAGACGCGACGTTTTTCATTCGCTTGCAAGGTCAAAGAGGATTTACAGAGGAAACGGCGCGTTCACCCTGTAAGACGCAGTGTGAGTTTTATAGTGAGTTTTATAGTGTGTGTTTTAAACTCACCAGCGTGAGTTTTATATAGTGTCTGAACATTTCACATATCATTTTGAGCTTCACTTAGTATACTTTATAATTCCATAGATAAAATATTTGTTCAGTTTTTACACGTAAATAAGAGTTTAGTCAAGTGCAAAATAATTTGTGAAATTTACTTGTTGGTGTTCTAAAGTCCACACACAAAATATGTTTACTTAGTTACTACACATTATTTTAATTACCTTCTCCTAAACTGGTGAAAGGAAGAGCGTAGATTCCCAACAGCACGTTGGTCCCCCTGTTTTCATCTTTGACTACGAAACAAACCATCGCTAACTCGGGCTGTCGAAGAATGAACTCCATATCTTCGTTCCACGTAGGATTAAATCCTGAAACATAATTATGTGCATTTAAGTATACTGTTTTATGATGTATTACTTGAGATGTTTGCAATAGAGGAGTTACAAATTAGAAATATTATCACAATGACTCATTCAAGTCAGTATAACTATATTAAGATTTTAGAATGTTATTTATACTCTCCACTCTAACGTCAACAATTCAAACACTGAAATTGCAAAGGTGAAGTAGGTTGCGTAATAAGCGATTAGATTAAATTTATAATTTTCGACTTATATTATCTCAAACATTCTAATCTTCTAACTAATCCCGTCGAATAAATCATACATATCCCCAAATGTATAATTTGAAATAGACTTTGAACACTTTCATCTAAAATTGCAGATATACGTATGTATGTATTTTATGCTGATATATTATTTTAACACTGACAACTTTCAACATTATTCATTTGTCGACAACAGATAAACTTGTTATATCGACGGTAGCTCTTCTCTGTATGACATTTACGATAAGCATATCTAAATAAGATGTGACATACAGATATAAACATTTTTGATAAGTTTTAAATCTCACCGTTATCTATGACAACCTTTGTCTTCCTATCTTGTAGGTCGTCAGGATGGCCAAGTATCTTTACCTTGACGTAAGGATCTACAACATCCTTCACATTGTTAGGAATGTATTGACCACTGATTACTCGAATCTTCAGACGTTTCTGGACACTGAAACATGTATCAAGAAATAAGTTACTAGGAAACAGATAAATATTTAAATTATTTTTGCTAAGATTAAATTGAAAATATAATCTCTTCGTCATGAAAACTCGCAAAGCCGATCAATTTAACAACTTATATGGATTATTACATGCTTAAAACCAATTATATTACTCAAATAATCTTATCTAGTATGTTATTTTTAACGGCTAAATATTTGGTAATCAACTTATCGAAAATCCCATTTCTGTCACCATTGTAGTATTTGCTTTCAATATTGCTCAACGTGACTAATGAATGTTTGTAAAACACAAAAACATATCGATTTCATATCATATCATATCGAATATCGTTTTGAAAAATACACAGATATTTTTACTTACTAAAATACCCACAAATGGAAAATGAAAGAGATTGATTTTACTACAGTTATTTATTCTCTCGAAGAGAAAACCACACTACGAAAGTCACTCACTTAACGAATATTCATCGAGAAAAATATTTTATATGAACCCATAATACGAACTAAAAGAACATACATAAGTAGTAAAAAATTGCACATCTGCCACCATTTGTAAAATCGGTATATTAGATGCGATTATTTTCCCCCTAACGATTGAGACAATCATTATGAAACAATCACAAAAATACATCAGAAGTGAATGATTTAGGGCTAGATGTAAAACATAGATTCGCATACCTTTGATCCATAGAAACTGACTCGCGAAGAAAAGCTGGTTTCAAAAAAAGTGCACATCTGCCACCATTTGTAAAAATGTTATATTAGATGCGATATATTTTCCCCCTTACGATTGAGACAATCATATGAAACAATCACAAAAATGCACCAGAAGTGAATGATTTAGTGCTAGATGTAAAACATAGATTCGCATACCTTTGTTCCATAGAAACAGACTCGCGAAGAAAAGCTGGTTTCAACAAGTATCCACAGCCTCCATTTTGACGGAATTTCGCCTCATTGGTGAAGACTGGTTGTTTGCAGGTCTGATAGTTCAGTGCAACTGTGTACGATAAATAAAAAAGTTCGTGATACAGACATAGAGGTACAAAATACGATAGTTACAAGTAAACTGATTTTTTTGTTTAAGTGTAAGTCGCACTGTTCTGAAGCAAATGGGGACGAAAAAATGATTATGATGATGATGATGATGATGATGATGATGATGATGATGATGATGATGATGATGATGATGTAAGATGGACGGCGAGAATGAGGTGGCCGTGGGCTATTAGTAGGGAACCTTCGCAATAATTTCTTGACTGAGGGAAACCACGAAAAATTCTCAGTCAGGAAAATCGGTGAGGGATTAGAGTACGGGACCTTAGGTGTGCAAGTCCAGATCGTTATTTCTGACCCTCTTGAGTTTAACTTCGGAGTTTTTAGTTCTCTATAAATTAGTACAATCAAGAAAATATATTTCTGTTGGCACGATTCCGTCTATAAAAGACCTCTTTCCATACCAGGCATAAGAAAAGGTCAAAAGTATCTATTTTGTAAAATAGTAAACGAAACAAATTGAATTCAATGAATGTTATGAAATAAAACTAGAGTTTAATTTCTTTTTTCTCAGCAAACCTATCAAAATTATCACACCTGCTATAAATAAAATCCGAAATAATTTTGTAGAAGGTTCGTACAAATCCACGCCATTGCGTTATTCAGAAGCATGATTAAATAGTGTTGAATTTTTTAAAACCAAAGCTATTTTGATAAAAAAATATTTTACGCAAGATATTATCTAAACAACAAAAAAATAAATGAAAATACTAAAATATCTAAGATACAATATAATCTGCAAGACGTAAAATAAGACCAAAAATTTAAACTAACACGATCGTTCAAACATGACCTAATGATCTCATCCTACATTCATCAATCAATCATTGTTAATTTGGTTCATTAGTCCTGTCGTCTGGTCTCTACTGATGATCTCACACTGTACTAACCTATCTGACAGCCCACGTTCCAGTACGGTGATGGTTTGAAGTTGGTGGAACGTGTGCGCGTTCCCGCTGGATAGATCCTACTCATCTGCCGTTTGTTGTACTCAATGAAGTCGGCTGGAGAAGCATCGATCAACTTCATTGCCTTTGCTTCGGCGAATGAAGACATTTGATAACACTTTTCTGTGAACAAAGCAGAGAAAATAGTTTAGAAAATGAGACTTAATGGAAACTGTTTTACTTCCGTGTTATATTCTAATTGAATGTTAGACTCACCAACACATCTTGGTCTTTAATAAATAATTCTTAGTAAATATTTTAGTAATAGTTACTCTCTATTTGGTACTGGAATGATTATCCAAATAGAGAAATAAGTTTGAGAATTACAACAAATTAGAGCAGACAATTCACAAGGAGAAGTAAAATTAATTTATTGACGGCTGTTAACATATGGTTGACCATAAGGATACAATATTAATATTAATTAAAAATAACGCATTGAGTAACAAACTATCCTTTTGCTAAAATATACAACTCTCGTCAAATAGATTGCATTCTTAATATTCAGTTTTGTAAATGATCTATAAGTATGGCGTAGTGACGCTCTTGTGTTATACTGGAATATTCCGATCGTTACTAACCAATAACATTTACCAACTTCAGTCGTACTTTTTATAGTCAATGTATTAACTTGAACATTTAAGATGCAAAAAAATAAGAAGTGTGCGTATATAATAAAAATATAGAAGTAAAAAAATGCATAAATATTTTTAAATGCTCCTACGTACAAAAGTAAAAATATTCGTTTGCTATGGAATGGCTGAGGACTTCGTTGAAGCCAGTATAACAGCAGCAACAATTTATTCTTTAAATAGTTGATCTGATAATATTTGGAATTTTAACAAAAATAAAATCATTAGTATTACGATACTATCTATGACAATAATATACTATGGTTTCTTCTTGAGAAATCTTGAAATGGGAATTAACAATATTTGAATCAAGTACCTATTGCGAAATATTTTTACCATACATACATTATAATACAGTCTAATACTTCTACTTACCAACATTCTTTGAATTTTCGAACCCTTTGAAATGGACCGACTGGCAAATGCTTACGAGGTCAGAGAGTTCTTTTGCGACTGCAGACTTTGCGGCCTAAACAAGAGATGGGTTAAGTTTTGGTACATTTTATACGTCATACGTTCATTTATGAAGAGAAGTAACAAATTATAATAAGTAACAACCTTTGGGGCGTTTTCTTCTTCGTCCTCTTCACTCTCCGTGTCACTTTTGTCTCCCTTTTCCGCAGAAGAGATCTTCTTGCCTTTGATGATAATCTTGAATTTAAGTTCCTCTGGTGAAGGCAAGAACTCCAAATGCTTCACATCTTCGGTGTAAAGCATGCTTTTGCCTTGATCATCTGTTGAAAATACAAATCCACGATGAATTAAAACGATAATGTAAAAATGTTCAGATAATAGCTTTTAAGATAACAAAAGTTCGTCGGGTAAAACCTTTTGGTTAAGCTTTTATTGACTTTAAGTGAACTCTTAACAACGAAATCGTTTTAAAAGTTTTGGATTCTACTTCCGTTCTCTCGTGATACTGATAGTAATAAAATTGACTACGATATTATTATGACAAATTCTTACCAACAAAAGTTTCAATCATGTATTGTGCCATTTTCTTCTGTTGTGCTTCGCTGCAGTGGTTTTCCAAAGACAGGACAACTGGGTAGTGAGACACTTTGAACGCGAATGGTTTGATGGCATCTACCAATATGTCTTTGAAGAATATCTTCGTCGTGAGCGTGTAGCCATGGTAGACAATAGGTTCCCCGTCGGCTCCATCCCAACAGTCCACTGCAACATTTTCAAATCGAATGAGATCAATTGAGGCGAGCGAGTCTATTTGAATCTGTTGGTAGTAATATAATCCTATTGTGTCTCGGTTCAGTTTTAAAAGTCAAATCATTTGGCCGTCTGAAATGTTATTGAAATATTCATAGGTCATCAATCATTTGAAATTCGAGGTGTGAATTTTAAATTATTAAAATTGAAATTTAGCAAAATCAATTAATCTCTTTCTTTGGAGACGAGACAACCAATACGTTATTGTCTAAGAAGTTTATACAACATCACCATTATTTAACATTTTTAGCAGTCATAGAAGGAACACGTTTGTAAGTTAATCAATGTACCAACATTGTCTGACCTTTATCAATAATTTATTTGACATCAGTTTTGTTCTTAAATTATTTAGATATAATTTCTGTTGGGAGACTACATTGACTACAACATGACATTATATCACCGTCACGCATGTAGCTCGATATAGGATGTCATGAGGTAAAAATGATACACCTAATCCATTGGCCAAAAATGACACATCGTCATTCAAATTGAGGATTTGATCAATTGCAACTTTTGCACTGTTGTATATTCCGTGAAAATCGCCAGAACCCGATTCTTTATTAGTAGTCCTTATAGAGTAGCAAAAATTCACGTACGATTTTTATACCCAAGAATTTTTTTTGTTCCAATGACAATTTTTTGAATGATAGAGCTTGATTTGATGCATACGTTACATCTTTATCTCAAATATTATTTTTTGGCAATAGCTAGCTGTTGTGTTTTGATCTTAAGCTCCTCAATTACGATTATTTTAAAATATCCAGAAAAACTACTTCATTCTCTTCTATTCTTTCTTGTTTCAAATATTTTATTCAATATTCTAACAAAAGCTGCTAGTACGCAGTCTACAAGTACTCCTATTAAACCACACAAAGACATAAAAAGTAGGTACTATCCGTGGACTATTTTCTATGTTACGATAGTACTATAATCAATAATTACAAAGATGTTCTCTTACGTTCCACACATCTGCAACCCCTATTGAGCGCTTCGATGTACCCCTCAAGACTGCTCTCACCCTTCAACTGCCCTCCAGTCAAGTATCTGCAACAAACCAAACATTCGCGATTTACCAAAGATTTTGTGTCATGACTGATTATAGTGATTTTACTTTTTTTGAATCAATGGAATCACGGTATGCGATTATGTGTTATCTTTTGTTTACACTTGATAAGGTCATTAAGGTCTAGAAATGTATGTAATCTTGACCCATAAAATTTATCAAGTATCCTAAACTGTCGTTTCGTACATTAATACAAAATGCAGCTACCTAGAAAGTAATCTTTTAGAGATTGTTTATCTTGAGATGTCTCAGTCAAATTATCTGCTAACTATAGGCGTTCTAATCAAAGAGTGAATTTTTATTCTTATGTACAGAATGTTTTATTTCTCGAATAATCCAACGCTGTTTGGAATGAAAATGTGTTTTTATTCAAAATACTTTTCCTGGGTACAGAGTCGGGAAAAGTCGGTTTACTGGAGTAAAATGGCATTTTCTCGGGTATCTACCAAGCGTTATTCACATGGAGCGGTTTTTCTTTTACGTATTGCGTTTCATTCCATTAACCAATCACAGATCAGCCTCGAGGGTTTTCTGGACTTGCGATTGGTTACAAAAAAAATAAAACGCAAAAAGCAAAACGGTCTATTTGAATGGCCCTTAAGACCCATATTGAAATGACAGCTGTTGATCCCATCTTCCCAAATGTCGAAACTCCACGATTCTTTTTGCCTCTAGACAGCCAACTTCTTGCATGAGTTGGATTAGTTTCATGTGTAAGAAGTGTAATGTCGTGTCTGCGGTACATACGTGTTGTGGGAAGATGCCATGTAGTAGTGAGTAAGAGGCTGGGTCATGTCCTGGTAGATTAGCCGATGCTCCGACTTGAAGATATCATGTTTCTCGGACAGCAACAAGTATGTGAAACCTGCACAAGAAATAAGTATAACTATTTCAATTTTAATTGACTTACCATTTTTTTGTTTGGTTAGATATAGTAACAAAAATTTCTTTGAGCATGATTGTGCTGTAAACTTACAGCTTACCACAGAACCAGGCTTCTCACTTCGCTACAGGTAAAAATATCAGTTTTCAATGAAGACTGATATTTTTACACCAGTAAAGGTAAAATTACATTTTCATTTATAAAAACAGCGTACATTTTCAGTGTTCCTACTGAAAATTTTAAATGAAAATGTAATTTTACCATTTCGACGTACTGAATATTACATCAACTGGTTAAGAGAACTATTAAATATCATTTTTTTACAGTGTAACGAAGGATTATTTTATTTAATAGATTTACGATCTATTTGATCTATTTGATTGTGATTGAATAAATCCTAATATGGACCCAGGTGTACTACATTGTTGTTTAGATAAAGATAGTTGTAAGTTTGGTTGGTTAAATAGTTGAGCAAACATAAGAGATTGTTTGTCCTGTGATAAGATACGTGGCCATTGTCGCTCATAACAACCATGGCTCATAACTGTGGCTAATCTATTGATTTTATTTTACATCAGCCACTCGGAAGTCTGGCATTTGATTACCATTCCAAATGCATTTTTTTTATGTTATTCAATAAATTACGACGTAAAATAAAATAAAGTAGTAATATTCTTATTTAAATATTACGGCGTAATAGTGACTTCTGTTTTAGTATTTGTTTATAATTGTTGACTTAACTAATATTCGTTATTCATGGTCATGCATTTTATGCTGCATAAAGTATAACATAATTTTAAATCTCAATGCCATTGTTCAAAATTGTTGGCATAAAATTAGATTTACCATTGATTGAAATTTTTCCTCGGGTTTTCATAGCAGACGGTTCGAAAACTTCAATCATTTGGACGCAGTCTTTCACAGTCAGGTTGGTCATTCCTTGATCTTCTCTCAAGAATTTCAATAGCTCTTCCTTATCCATTTCGGTTTCGCTCTTCGCATATTTATTGAAAATCGACTTTATTTCTGGTCGCTGCATGAGCTTCTTGAAAAATGTCAAAAACTCCTCCCAATGAAGAACTTGTTCACCTTGGTCACTTGTTGTATCTGTGTTTGCAGCCTGCAAGAAAACCAAATTGCAACATCATGTGAATTATACATGACGATCTATTCATTGCATTCCGCCAACTGAACCATATGTTAATTGACGCTTGATTTCCTGCCACAGTATACACAGCACAGCAGGCTGCGGAGATGGATTAGTGCAGAGATAATGTAGACTTGTTGACTAAGACAAGATCTAAACCAGTGGCGGAACTAGGAGCAGAGTCAGGTTGGTTGGGGGGGGGGGGGGAGGGGGACTGCGCGAGTGAATTTCTCTTTTGAATATTTAAATGAGAAATTGACAAGATCTTCTACTGATGGGTATAAAATCTGTTTATAGCTTCTGATTTTGAAGATGTATTCGGGATGACCACTGAGAGAACATGGTTATCTTGGATAAAGGGAATTATTATTGTTATTTTTTAAATGTTTATATTAGTTTTTAAAGGCTTGTCGACTGCACGGTTATTTTTAATTCTAGTTTTTGTTTAAAGGAGTACTTGGGAAAGTTAACCCAAGGGGTGCCGGTCTGGGGGGGGGGGGTTGCAGTTGTTGGGGAGGCCAGTTCGAAATGGGGTGGACCGGGGGGTGGCTCCAGTAGGATCCGATCCTGAGGGAGTGACTGGTTCGAGGGGGGGGGGGGAGGGGGAGGAAAGAGGACAGGACCCCGGTTAGCCAAGGCCTGGAGGCCCCGAATGGGTTCACTGAGGTTGGGACCATTTCAAATGAGTACTATTAAGCAATTTCATGAAGTTTTAGAAATATTTTGGGCATGGAGCAAAACAAATATTTCGTACATTATATTCATTTTTTGAATTTTTTGTACTACGTTCAAAAACCGAAGTTGAAAAAGAATGGCAGGGGGAGGCACGCAATCATGATCTAAGCAATAAAGACAACAATACTCACTTCAAATTGCTTTTTGGCTTCTTCCTTCGACATTTTCACATTTAATTGTATTGCAAGTTGGCAAACTTCATCAAAATTCAAACCTTTGCTCTTATCTTTGTCGGCAGCATCAAACTGTTGCTTTAGATAGCTAAACAAAAAAAGTTAGATAATTTAATATAAATCTTGACCTAGACAATTAACTTTAATATACACTTTATTTTATTCTTACCTTTCAAAAATATCCAATCGATTTTTGTTATTGATAATGTCAACAATTTTCTTGAGTCCCTGGACCCACATGTCGGCTGTGAGTGCATCGTTGGCGACCAAATCAAGCGAGTGTTTTGCTGCTCCATGGATCACAGAGAAACAGCAATCTTCTTTCTCGATGGGTGATGCTTGCGATGATTTGTGGGGCTTATTCACGATCTTTCTGCTGATTTTGTTGAAATTGTCTGTTTTCCAACCCTTACGAACATCGTGAATGTCCTCCATTTTGACTATAAGAAAATAGAAAAAAAGTTTTTTTATACAAATAGTTGATGTATTGATCCAAAATCTCTTCAGACCCTGTGGCGACTCTCTCTTATAGGCGCCTTATTTTGGATATTACGACTTTACCAAGCTCTATTCCTATCTTCAAATCAAATTATTTAATTGTAGAGCGTTTCCAAAAAGTCGGTAACCAGCACACTGTAATAAAGGTGTTTCTTTATTTATTAAATGGCAACGTAAAAATAAAATAAATGCAATATCTCACGACCATTCCAGTAAGGTGTGCCAAATACCGTATCGATAGCTCCTAGAATCCTCGCCCGGCATGAGAGAAAGTCCGATTTCGCGTAGTCCGAGTTTCAGCCGGATATTTTTACAAAGAACATCATTTCATTTCTTGCTGACTCTAAAAGAAGTTTTCAATAAAACGTATTTTGATCATTTGACTGCGAACAATTTTAATAGAATCTTGAACCAAACAGTGATGTAAGATCAACGAAAGTGCCATATTTTCAGAATTTCATTAATAATAAATAAACTGATTCTTTATCAATTGTATCAGTATTCATACATGTGAAGAAAATGGACTTTACTCGGTACTTTAGTAAAAGTAGGATGCATATCAAGGTCGTGATAGTACGGTAAGCGTGCCACTCCTAAAATAGTCACTCAATCACTACAACATCTTTAACAAAGATACACTTTGACTGATTTGTAATTTTAAGTGGCGATTAGATAACAATACTTAGAATATGTATTAGAATAAAAGTCAATCAGTCATAAAAGATAGTGTCAAGATTTGTTAAAATACCAATGATTATTGACTCAAAATCATGTCACCTGATTGCAGCTCTATTACACGTGATTTTATGGAAATACTGTTTAATATTTTTTTGGTGTTTTGAAAATAAATAATAAAATAAATAAATTCTAGAACCAAAATCAATAATAGTTTAAATGTAGATTTATGCAAATTTAGGAAATGTTGGTCTTGAAAATTATTCAACAAAAGTAATGCACGAGATGTAGAAACAGGATGTAGATAAGTGCAGATCATAACTTTTCGCATACACATTTCGTATTTCTTAAAATCCTACATTACAATCCGAAAGTTCGCACGTAGCTTTTAAATAGAGCCTCGGCAGACAATAATTTATGAATGACTGGAAAAATCTATATAATGTATTGATTACTCTGAAAACCACGACACGACTTGAGAACGGTCACGTTAGCTTGGTTACGCATATTTAGCTGCGATCGACCCCATGGGACGAGGATTCAAACCAAGATTATCTTCTATCAAACTTCATTAGACCTCCTTACAAACCATTGAATAGTCAATTCGACTTCAGTTGTCCTTCAATCAAATAGATGGCCAATTGAGTTATCTAAATCGGTTCCATCTCTGGCTGAGGGATTCAAGATACGGTGTAATAAGTCAAATGTAAAAGCTTCATAAGTCACAGAAGGACATCAGGAACAAGTAAAGTAAACTATTCCTGTTAAGATGTTGAAGATAGATTAGTTAATTGAGATCAATGACGATCAGCCTTGGACTTGAACTTGAACTTGAGTTTCTGATTGAAAGTTTCGTCATGCGTGTTGCGTTGAGTAGGTTGATGCCAAGTTGATGCTCTCTGACCGTGGTTTTTTGATATTGGGAATATCTCAAATAAATTGGTAAATGTTTCTTACTTATGGAATCAAAATTTCGCTGAAATAGTTAATTTACAACTCATTTGCAAACTTAGATTGGTGGTCGTCAAATAAGCTCTGAATTAGAAACGTCAATGAGAGACTTAGAACATAGGTGCTCATAAAAACGGACCAAAGAAATTGATAGGTATCTTCAAAGTACCAGAATTCATTTTGCGTGGAAAAATAATCAATAATAGAATTTTCGAAATGTCACCAATTTGTTAATTTCAGTAGGTACCTCGCGAATGCCAATGCCGCATCCATCACAGACTCTACTTTTAGAAACAGTTTACTCTCCATTTCAAAAATATATTATTTGTTTAGACAATTCTGCATAGCATGGTTACCAACGACAGTTTACGTATGCATACAGATATGATACATCTGTTCAGTACCTACCTTAGTGTGCACGGTACAGAATTCAGCATTGCAAACCAACTTTTACAAAGTAATAGACCAAATAATTACTAATTACTCGACGCGAACTTGAGCTTTTATCTGGTCTAGTTTTTACCCCTGACCAAGCCCCGTCAAGTCCAACGGTTTCCCTCGTAAATTATTAAGAATTCTTACTTTCTTGGCGATGGTCCGACGTGTAGCAGCCCGGTTTGTGCGAGGGCTGATACCTCAGCACATAGTTCGCATCATCGAGGATATAAGTACGTTGGAACTCCTTTTTCGATGATCGCACTTTCCACAGCACAGTGCCTCTTCGTAATGTCTTCAAAATCTCATTGATGTCTCGCATATCTGAAATAATACATTCATTTGGGATTTGAGTTAGGGTTATTTTTTCGCATTATGAGGATAGAAAGAGAATGGCAATGTCAAAGGAGAGGTGATCGATCGTTGGCTGTCAGTTGAAAACTATCTTTGCGACATGAATTGTCGATATCGCATACGGGTCTCCCGTATGGAATGACACAATTATTTTTATTTGGTTTGAGCAGTATGCAATAGCTGGTAATTGAATAAATTCAGTGTAGTAAATAAAGAAGTGTGAAATGTTACTCAGGGTTCAATGCAGGCAGTAGGTACTGAGTATTCGAATTATCAGTATTATTGAGTCACGCTGTTATCAGTATATTATTATAGAATAGAAAATTACAGAACTAAGGTATTTAATTCATCGATTAACTACATAGATAAAAAGCACACCAAGACTTATATATTTGCATTTAATTAAAATCCCGAAGTCATTTAAAAACTTCGCTGTCAAAAGGACTATAGGCTGTAATTTTAACAGCCTTGGTAACTGCTACTTATTTACTGGTGTGAAGTAGAATTGTCAAAAATAGACCGACAGGTACAATAATTAGATGTAAAAGTATGTTGTGTACATTGCGTAAGACCAAGTATGACGGACGATATTCAGTTTCTTGACGTTGACCTGTACTACATCATCACAATTACCAACAATCAGCGTTTCTAAATATTTTCGTAAACAGTTAAACAAATGAAGAGCTAATAGGAATGGAGGTGTTTCCGTTTTCAGTCCTGTCCATCGGATTCTTTGTTCACATTGACGTAACTTGACGCGAATGTAACAAGACAATCTTGTAAAATATCAACAGGTAATTGCACATTGCGTGAGAAATATTTCTGTCTCAAGGTGCTTTCCTCAAGAAACATAACACTCCCTGACATCGTCATTACTCTTCAGTTCCCATTCCCGTAGGCGTCATCGATTGAACGTAATCAATTGGTAATCGATTGATGACGACATTGGTCCAGCGTGAATCGAACGTAAGATAAATAGAACTGGAGTTCAATCGTGAGCCCTTCTCCCCCCCCCCCCCCCCCCCCATTGCTCCGCGAATTTTAACTGCACTCATTTGATCCCAGTTAGTGAGGTCAATATGGTACATAGTTAATTTCAGTGATGATCAAATTCAAATTCCAAAATTATAATATCTACACATATCGTATACATTATCGATAATCAATTCTGAAATGAAACAAATATTCGACATTTATCTTGACATCATTGCCAAAATAGATGAGAGGCAAAGTTGAAAAACAACAAACCTGTAGGTGACCTCATGCAAATGATGATTTAAATATAAAAACTAGACGTATGTTAAAATTTAACATTAATTTATTCAGTACCTATGTAGAAGCGCTGTGAAAGTTAATACCGGTTACATAAAAGTAAAATAAGTTTATAATCTGCACTTAATTATTTCCTCTGTAGCATTGTTTAGGATGATTATGATGCACATCACGTGTAGGTAGAAAGAAGGCGGCTGTATCAAACATTCAAGGATATATCTGGACATTACATCAGAGTCATTTAAATCAATTTAAGCCTATAGAACTGACTAAATATGAAATTTAAGATAAGATTGAATTTCACATGTTGCCGGTATTTCATGCGTCATTGCCATTTGACGGTTCTAGAGAAATTCAGCATTATTAGAGAAACTCATTAAATTATTATATTCAGGTATAAGGATAATAAAATGTAAGTAAATACACTTACCGCGCGTCGGAGGTTTCTCGACTTGTTGAATTATATGTGAAGATTGAAGTTTTTCTTTTACTGGCTCCATTTTTAAATAAAAATACAATAAATGTTTGATTCTCTAATTGTTGTTAAAGCGTTTCTTTGACATTCTTTTGAAGAAGAGGAGCGCAGAGCCACGGCGATCTCACTGCGAGAAGAGTGGGTTTGAACTCAGTCAGGCATGTCTGTGAGGTCATCAGTGGGGTTGTTCACGCAAAACTATTGTAGATGGCGCTGCTGTTCTAATCGTCCGGGAGAGAGCCAATCAAAATGCATCTAGCGGAATGGAAGGTTTTTAAACCTTGGCGGGAGTTTGATTCAGAGATCTTGAATTCAGAGACCAACCAATCAGAGTGAGACACCTCCAATGCCGCTAGCGCTGCGAGTGAGAGCAAATGGCAGTGAACAACCCCGTTGGTACTGACGTGTGATCTCACATTCACGTTCATATGCGAACAGAGGCGCTATCTGTCAGATGCGAGGAGAACTAATCTAGTACCAAGCAAAAGGCGCCACATGGCAAGCAAAACATGGGGCGCCTTAAGAGTCATGGGGACTGCTATGGAAACTGACGGATTGTGTCAAATTTTCAAAAAATACCCAAGTCTCCCCAAGGCTCATTATTTACTCCACTGTTATGAAACTTTGGGAGGTAGTTTTGATACCCATTTTCTCGTAATACTATTCACATATTTTATGAAAAAATATGAAAAAAAATCTTTTTGTTTTAAGTATTTCTTAAATTTGTTCAATAGTAGGTACTACGAGAAAATGGGTATCAAAACTACCTCCCAAAGTTTCATAACAGAGGAGTAAAATAATGAGCCTTGGGGAGACTAAGTATTTTGGGAAAATTTGACATAATCCGTCAGTTTCCATAGCGGTCCCCAGGACTCTTAATTTGTAAGCTTATTTATGAAAACTAATTCCAGTTGCGAGATGCGTTCCAATCATAAATCATTAAATCAACATTTCGTTTGGATTCTGAAAAGTTTGACGACTATTTATAGTTTTGATATTAGCCAAAACAATAATTAAAATAAGCTTACAAATTCGTGTTTTTATCCTCATTAGGTATGAGCAGTTTGTGCTCGTTAGTCGTTCCCATACGAAAATTCAATATTTATACTTGATCGAAACAAACATGTCGCTGCCATGTCCCTTACACTAATTCAGGCAATAATAAGCATTATTTTTTATATGTAAATAAAATTATTTTAAATAACACGTAGGTTTGGTAAGTGATAACTTCTACCATTCATCAAATATATAAATATAACATTGAAAACTATAGTAAAACTAGAAAACTATAGGTATTACTGGTCAAGAACATATTATGTAAACTTATTTCTTCAAAATAATAGGAAATTGGAGAATAGGGGAATAAAATAAAACAGATGAAATAATAAAGTAAGTACATACTGCTTTAATATCACAATCAGGTTAGAAATAAATTAGACATTATTTTATATAGTTCAATCGTTGCGTGGGTTTGCTTAGCAAAAGGAATGTAACCGTTCAAAATAAGTTCAATCAAAAACTCACCTACTAAACTTACGTACCTAACTAAACTTACTTAATAAACTTACTTATTAACTAAACTTACTTATTCTTGTATCATCATCAATCATATTGTTTCCTGCACGAATGGATAACAGTCAAATTATAATAATTTTCATTGATACATCAAAAAAATCAATTCGTCAAAAAAAATCACACAATTTTCTCAATTGATTCAAAACATTAATTCAAAACAATTTCACAAATTTCTTTCAATACAAATTCACAACATTCATACTATTCGAGTAATAAAATCTACTCAACATTTTTCTGTTTGAAACTTTCAATCTTGTCAGTGTCTTTAAAAAGAAATATAGAAAATAATGATCCAGATTCGGGAATCTGGAAAAGATAAAGCCGAAGAATAATCGCCATTAAAATGAAAATAATGACACCGAATAACGAAGCTAATATAGTGAGTATTGTGACCGGACTTGGTGGCAAGTTAAACACTTGAGGCGTAACATCAAATTCTATCACATCCTCGTCCAGCCACGACACCCAAACACCGTTCCAGAGTGCAGGATTTGAATTCGCATCTGCTGGCACGTTGTTGGGTTCCACAACCCTTCGTCTCATTTCTCTCACTGTGTCTTGCATTTGTTCGACGATCGCAGGAAGACTTGCGGCTAGATTTCGCCGCTCGCAAGGATCTTCGCGGATGTTGAAGAGACACGGCGATTCTTGTGGACGACAGAGGATGGAAGAGTTCGGGTTGTTCGTACACGATATTCTTGCTTCATCACGCAGAGATGTGATGAGGGATTTTGAGAGCAGTCTCCTTCGGACATTGAGTTTTGGAAGATTGATTTTTTCTAAAAAAGGGAAGAAAAAGAGAAGATTAATTTATTTATATAGACTAATATTTTTTCTGTTGAGAATAGAGATGAACACTCGGCCAAACAAAAATTGAACATTGACCAAATTTGAATAACTGGTCGTCATGTCCCATAACCAATCAAAGCTTGTTATTATCATTGAAATGTGAGGTCACCTACTAGAGTGAGATGATGAGATCGCTTAGACTGACTTCTGATGGTGCGATCTTACATTTATCAGCTTATCAGATTTATTGAACGTTCATGTTTTGTTTGGCCAAGTGTACCTATGATATGATTTATGTTGGAATTTTAGAATTTTTGGGATAATAAATAAAATAAACTGAACTAAACTTAAACCCAGGTCTCGATCCTGGGACCTTCCCCTATCATTACAATCCAGAAAACTCAGAAGGGCGTTTTTCATTTTCTTTCAATGACAATTTAACCTATTCCATTACAGATTTCGGAAGTCATTTCCTTTCCTTAGAAAATAGGTTACAAAATACGTAGGTATAAACTTTATGGCATAAGGCTGCAACGCGCACGAAGTATCTTTGTCTCGATGGAATGACTTCATATCATGTTTGGGTGGGTGTTGAGTAGTGATGAAATTATAAAGCAAACTATAATACTGATAATGATCATGATCATGATCCACGATCGGAAAGCACACCCCTGGACTCACACCCAGACCTTCAGCCAGCTGGTCTCAGCTGGGTGACCATTCAGAATGCTGTTTGTTGCCCTTGTTCCAATACGATTGGAGACGAAACGGGTTGGCCAAATGATTTAAAATTTTAATCATGATTAGATAAAAGACAAACTAAGGGTTATTTTCTTATTTTTTTTCGTTAATTAGTAAAAATTATATGATTTTTGGTGAAAAATTAGCTATTTTCTTGTCTCTCTGAGTACCGTATAAAATTAAATTTAAAAAATGTGCCAAATGATAACCCCAAGTTTGTCTTTTATCTAGTCATGCTTAAAATTTGAGATCAATTGGTTCACGGGTGGTGTCGTCTCCAATCGTATCGGAAATTTTCGCGGTTTTGTTGAATAACCGGCGCCTAATTAACAATGCAAGAGGCAAAAAATAAAAATTGTTACTATTATACAATCAGACTTATCATGTGAGCATCCTATCAAAGTTACACCCACTTATGAAACAATTTTTCTCTCTCAATTTTCTAAAACGGCCGAGCGCTTTTATCACCTAAATTGTCACACTTGCAATGCAGTGACTCGAGAGTTGAGACTCATACCTTTATCTGGCCGGCTCTCGTTGTCGATTATTCTGTTGAGCCTCTCTTCTTTCTCCTTGATCTGGAGTTTGGTGATGAGACCCATGATGGCAGCGCTGGTGTGACTTTGTAAGACAGCAGCCATGTCGTAGTCTTTAATCTCTTTGCCCTCCAAGCCGGATTCGCCGTACCATTGGTCAGCTCGACCGCCCTGTGTTGTTCCTATCAGAAACGAGATAATCAATTGTTTTAGATCAGGGGTCGGTAACCTTTTTTGGTGACGGAGCCAATTTCCTTCAAATTAATAAATTCGATAATAATGAGAGCCGCCGGTATAGGCAATCAAATATAAAATACTGACAATAATAAATTGCATCACTAGTTTAATTTGTGTATTTTGATAAGTCCCCCAGTTGTTGTCCCGCAGGCCGTATTTTTAGAATTTTGACACTTTTAAAGCGGTTCAGAGGGGCTCTAAAATAAACAAACTGAATTAAACAACCTTCCAATTGATGCCCGCAGTTTTTTTTAGATTTTTAGATTATTCCGATTCCAGATAATTTCATATCATACTGCACAGTGCAGCTCTGAGGATAATAGTTTAGATTTTTAAAGATGGTTCTTTTTGTGTATTGACGTTAGGTTTGCTCTCTGGTACGGAGAAGTCACCAAAAAGAGCCCGATAGCAGAGCAGTTACCATATTGTGAACATGGAAACAAATTTAAGATGTAGGATGTACAAAATCATACATTATTATGTAATAGTGCTCTACATATAACAGAATTGCATTCTTAAAAGGAGTGATATAACACATTTGTAAGTAACGTACGAGAAAGAATCCATACTCTCGCATATGATTTTTCTAAGTAAACTCTAAAAAAAAATAGTTTCGTAAGGTAAATATGTCAACTAGTAAAGACGAAGTGATATATAAAAGTGCTCACCTGATATGTATTTCCAGTCTCCTTCTCTAACAGCTGTCAGATTGTTGACGTCGTCGATGTTATGGATGAGTTCTGTGCGAGGAGAGACGAGGTTCTCGGAGAGCGCTGCCCACATGTCGACCCCGTCAATCTCCCCGAGGTCCGCCACGTCCAAGCCTGCGGCGAAACAGTGGTTCAACTCAAGTGTTTACTGCCTCAACAAACGTTTAATTACAGTGAAAGTACGATTCATGCATGTTGAACAGTAATCGATACGTTATATCGATTACAGAACTTTCATTTCGGAAGACGTACATCTTCATTTTGAGGAATGATGGAGTCCTCTTCCTTCCACCCCCTTGAAGTAATTTTGATGAAAAGTGTAGCAGCGTCATTATTCTTTCTTTTCTATATTTTTTATGTAAGTAACAATATGTAAATGATTGAACTTGTCTTCATAAATTTCATCATTACGTATAATTGTTACGTATAGTTACAACTATTGTTGTGCTATTCTTCCATTCCGGTCCCAAATCGTGTAATTTTACGAAATCTCTACAAGTCCCCGATAACCTATTGTCACGATACACTGCTCACTATTGACATGCATTCCCATGATATTCGCTGATTTATCATGCCGATAACAACATGGTATATTAAAACTACTAGTAATTTATAATGATAGTTTGCGGTCAAGTTCCTATACCAAGGAGGAAGTAGTTGATTGTGACAGAGCCAATGCCGATGACGGCAATTTCAAATAATGAAATGATTTACGTAACGCTGCTCAAGGCAAGATCAAGGCAAGATGTTCGCTGCAGGTACATTACCCTCCACAAGAAAGAGTTTATACTTTCTCCTCATAATTCAATTACGATCCAGGGCTGAACAAATTAATTCAAAGATTTGATAAATGAATCCGGGAGTATATTCGTACCGGCAGCTGAATAGAATGTTGGAAGCCAGTCGCTGACGTGCATAAGTTGGTTGGAGACTCGTTGAGTGTTGTTGAGAAGTGGGCTCCAGATCGCAGCTACTCCTCGGACACCACCCTCCATCGCCGTGTCTTTCATCTGGAACATCATCCCATCGTCAAGCAAACCTTCATGCTTAGGGCTGTGCATAAATGACGTCACGCTATAAATGGGTTATTTTGTCTCCCCCACTCCCCCTTGTCACATTGTGTCACACTTTGCGGCCCCCCCCCCCCCTCCCCCCAAGGGGATGTCACAAAACTATCTCTATCCCTATAGAATTTGTCTGACTACGAAATTTCCCAACCTAGTGTCCGTTTTAGCGAAATTTCAGGTTCCGACTTATCAACTGAAATTTAAAATGTCTTTATCTAAACGTGACGTCCCACTGGATCTAGGCATCCCTCCCTCCCTGTCACACTGTGTCACATATTGGTGCCCCCTCCCCCCCTGAAGCGTGACGTCCTTTATGCACAGTCCCTTAGAAATCAAAACACTCAAACTCTTAGTGTTATTCAGCAACGCAGAAAGGTCTCCTCTCCTCTAAGTAAATTTCAGGAAATTGACCATAATACCTTGTGCATCATTTGACGCAATATTTTGAAGGGGGAGGGGTTATTAAGGGCAAGAACAAAATTATAATTACAATCATCCCGAATTACGTAAAACTTGATTTATGTCAAAAAATCTAAGTATACTTCGCCGCATGTTCATCTGAACACTTACACCTCTGAGCGGCCAGTTCGAGCCCCGGTTGGAGTGAATTCCATGAGTCGGTGCCCCATTATCAGACATGAACAAGATGATCGAGTTGTCCAGCATTCCCTTGTTCCGCAATGCAGTCATAACAGCACCAACAGACTCGTCCACTTTGGATACCATCGCTGAAACAATTAAAATCAAGGTTAAAACTGAAGAAAAGTGAGTGAAATGATTGAAACAGATGAACTGAGAGGACAACGTATGTGGTCTTAACTATATAGACCATTGCATCAACTTTATATACAAATAAAATCGACAATTCAGATATGAAATCGTATCACTTTTTGCCGATTCCGTCGATATAGAAACATCTCGTTAAAGCACTAAAAAAACTTATTTTTGAGGTTTACGAGTAATTATCGTAATGTGGAATTAATTTTAAAACATTGATATTATTGTTAACCTCTTTAGAAGCCTAAATCGTTTAATGCATATTAAGACTTGGTTCTCACATCGAATTTAGGAAATAATATGCAAGTGTTTATCTACAAAAAGTGCTTTTATAATTTAATTTAAGAACCATTTAGAACCGTTAACACATAGCTCTAGGCGGACTTTTATATGTGGTCATTTATTTTATGGCAGTACTAGCTTACATGAGCACAGTACAGTAGGTACTGTGATTTACTCTCTTAAATTGTTTAATTACTCTTAAATTTCCTACTAAGTACCACAAAACAATAATTGGTTTGCATGTGGCAACAAATTATGCCAGTAAGTACACCCGTTAATATTAGTTAAAATATTTTGTGGTAATTGCTCTGCCATTAACTTTACTGTATACTGTAATTCACTGACAAATGACATCACCTGTCAGTATAATATGTATGGATGGGGCCTAGCAGGGGGTGGGTGGAAGAGGGGTGAGGGGAGCGAAGCGTCATACAAAATTATACAAACTTTTCTTCGTTTTTGCCCATATTTTCATAACTTCCTATTTTCGTAATTACTTTCAAATAGTCATGAGATTTCACGACCCTCCTAGAAATTGTATTTCTGGTACGTCACTTCGTGCTGGCATCAAGTATTTTTTATACAGGGACTTTAAAAAGTGACCCAGTTATTTATTTAAAACAAATTAAAACTATAGTAAAGTAGGTCTTGGTAAAAATGGGCATGTACTATTTTCTCAATCGTATTGTCATGAAAATAAATATATGAATTGCCGTTAAATTAATGTTTTATAATTGTGTTAACGAGCTTATTAATCATAAGGTAAAAGCTCTAGCAGGGACTACGTTTCAGAACATAAATATGGTCAACACTATCAGAGGATATGCAAAAATTCGCAGGTTATGGGATTTATTTTATTCTTAAGTGTATAAAAATGTTAGTTTTAAAATATCCTGGGGCCTCATTCACCAATTCTTTGGTAGCGTTTCAAATGTTATTTGGAGGCAATCCGCAGTGACACCGCGTAGAGAATAAAGGTCCCTGAAGTCCTCATGGTCAATAAGTATACAAATAACAAACTAATCATCTCAAGTGTTCTCATCTTCTCACCTGCATACACTCTTCTCTCGGGGTCCTCGATGTGCGCGAACTTGGCGATATCCTCGTCCTGAGCTTGGAAGGGTTCGTCGTCGTTGCCGGCGTGCGGTGCCAAGTGCGCTAGGTACATGAAGAGGGGTCCTTGCGTGGTGTTGTGTCTCTCGATCACATTCGCAGCTTCTTCCGTGAAGATGTCTGTCGAGTAGCGACCGACGGCGTTCCAATCGACCTCCATGTCTCGTCGCATATCGTAGCCGGTGAAGGGTGCAAACTAAACATCAAATATCTCTGTTGAATAGAGCTGATAGAAAATAATGATAATATCATCAATGTTATGCCGAGTTGGTATTTTATAGGATACCACCCCGGGTGATGGCGTTGCCAGTGTCATTAGGTTCGACCGGAGTTTGAACACACCAAGAGTAAATTACTCTCAATTGCTAAATGCAACGTCGACACCACACCCAAGATCAGTGTAAATAATTTGAACTTTTATAATGATTATCTCTTACACTCTAGTTAGCAAAGAAATAATAGATTACCAGTCATAAAATATGCTGGTGCATACTTTACTTATTGTAATTTTATGATTTGGGAGTTCATAAAACTGCACCATCAAATTACTTCAAAGCAATAGTCATCAGACAACCAGTAATATCAAGTCTAATTCGTCTGTCGAAGGTTTCTGAAGTATTTGATTGAAGTCAAAAGTTTATTTTTAATCCAGGTATCCAAAAGACAGGAGTGGCTCTAGAGGACTCATACTATCTTTGCCACAAATTGTTATGTTCCTTCAGTACTGATTATAATTCAACCGCCGACGACATTGAAACCCTGTGGTAATCATTTGTAAGAACCTTGACTGAATAGGTAGTAAATGTATACTGTCTTACCGTAGCTGTCATTGTATGATCATAATAATCGTGGTATCCATTCCAGTATCCGTAATGATGATCGAAGCCGCGGTACATTGGAGTGTATTCCTTTCGGAAGAATCCCAAATGCCATTTTCCTATGGCGTGGGTTTTGTAGCCGGCAGCTCGGAAGTATTCTGGCATGATCTGTTCAGACAGTGGCAAACCCCACGGTTCAGGAGCTAGAATCACTAAGTGCTGCATACCTGTTGACAATAAAGAGATATATCGATGCATTAAGTAACATCATTATTGTCAATTAACATATTACAAGGTAGTACAGGTTTTGATTTTTAACACTAATCACTATATAAGTTACGTGTATAGCAAATAAAAATCGTGAGAGTGTATTTAGATCGAGTTACTGATCAGTAATAATAATGTTTTAATAAAATGTAAAGATGATCAAAAGTCTCAAACCTCTTACTAACTGATAAATATCATAATGTTGACTTGAAAAATTGCATAAATCATTACCTATGGAAGTAGGGTATTTGCCAGTGAGTATCGATGATCTTGAAGGTGTGCATAGAGCTGGTACATAATGACTGTTCAATATGATGCCGTTGTAAGCGAGGGCGTCAATGTTAGGCGTCGGTATTTGATTCGAGCCGTGAAAACTGACGTCGTTCCAACCCTGTAACATAGAAATCAATCGATGAAATCAAGTATATTTCCAAGCGAGACGAAACTGCTAACAAATAGTGAAATTGTTGTCATTTATTTGTCTGGACAAGTTATTATATTTTCAAGACAAATAAAAATATAAGTATTTCAACTATAAAGTAATGTTTCTATTTTCATAGATTCTATACAATTTTCTATGATAATTGAATAATATCAACGATGAGTTGAAACGAGTTTCTTGTTTTGTGAAACTAGAATATGGTGGGTGTAATAATCATAAACCAAAAGACTCACCAAATCATCAGCCATTATCATAATGATATTTGGACGTTGATTGACAGCACTGGTTACCCCAAATGTCATCATCACAGCCAAAACCAATGTAGAGACTAGCATTGTTGGTACTGTAACAAAGGAAATAATATATTATATTAAAAGGAGATAAGCTTTGTGCTCAGAGCGTATAAAATGTTTCTATAAACATGTAGTAAAAATCCATCATGATATAAAATTGAAACAGCATCCAGAATCGTGAAAAAATAGTTTAATTAACATTAAACCATTACTCTATAGTTTATGTAGCCATAAAAAATAAGTTGTATGACAATTAAATATCATGAACTTGGAATAAATTGAGTAACGGTTATTTAACAGAACTTATCACGCTATTCTATTCATCACAATGTAAACCGTGCTCCGTTGAACACAAATTGACTCATTTCAGTCATACATTTATATACATAATGCGTAGATTAAGACATCTTCTTGTAGAAATCAAATAATACATTCTAAATATTTTGACAAATAATTTAACAAAAAAATACTCATACCAAAATGTATTCCTATTGAACATAAATAGTTGTTTGAAATATGTTACATATTTAGAACAAAATCAATTAATGAATAAAACAAAAATAATACTCAATGAAATAAATCTTGCTTACGGAAGAGACAATTAAAATAATATTACTTGATCGAACTTGATACAGCGATCTTGATACTAGACGACGCTCTCAAACAATGATCACACTCAAACATTTTATACTATATATATTTATTAATTTCACAAGTCATTTCGAGTAATCGGAAGCTCGTATTCAGCTCCGGAACTTTCGTACGGTCATCGCTTAGCGTGGTCGTCAATGATTCAGATCTTCTTTGCACAATACCGTGAGAACGTTTATTTTGCGTGCGTGAGTAGTCTCTGTGTGTCATGCGAAAACTCTGCTCCGGGATTTTCCGTGAAAACTCCCTCAAATCGTCTAACTCAATCTTCACCTCACCCAGACTCCAGGATTAGTCCGCTTGTACAAGCATGGACAATAAAAAATTATACTGTGAAGCGTGGATCGACACAAAAAAGTAGTTTATCCTTGATATTGAAAGTTATTTAATTGTTATTACATAATTCCAGTGCACGCATAATTAAATTCGTCGGTCTGAAGAATTTAATCTAAATAACGTCCTTGAATGTATTATTTTATTTGTTTTAAAAATAACTGTTTTTTTATAGGTTAATTATAAACAATTAGTAGAAAAAAAAGAACACGATCACGATTATTCAATTTACATGTATTTAATGTCAGAATTGAATTTTTGAATGAATAACATTGTGTATTATACGATTGCTCATTTTGGATTGGCCTAAAACATACCGACGATATTATTTTTATTGCATACTAATTTAAGGTCAACGTGATGATTATAATTGTCAAATTAATAATTTCAGGCTAAATATACGGTTAAACCTATATTTATTGTATTAGACAAATAAATAAAAAATGTCTAATCCTCAAAGCGTACAAGCCATATTTACAACGATTCGCGTGTATTAAGTAATCCCATTGCTTTGAACTTGAATCTTGGATTTAAGCTATAAAACAAGTTAGTGGTTATGTAAGAAGGCTCGTTTGGTAAACCATCTCAACAAGGTGATATTGGAATCATTGATGCGGGCCAGGTCACACCATACCACTTTCCCAACACACAGAGTGGTGACCATCGAAAAGGTTGTCTACAACATAATATATTTAGTAATACTAACTAGCAACCTGTTTTGCATTCATGTAAAAACAATAGTATTTCTTGTCACATTGAAGCTCACGTTCAATTTGTATGAATTAGAATAATTGCAGACAATTATGGCGAATTATTTTTAAGTTTTGCCACTAATCTTATTGTTGTAAAATAATGTATTGACATCACCAAGGTTTTTCTAATTTTCTTTCAAACGAAAACAAGCTTACATCAACCTGGCTATTTGTCACCGGTGTTTGCAAATCTGTCTTGCAATCCCAATTCAGCAAGTTCATACTAAACACGGAAAAGATCACAAATTAGATTAGTTTTCACAATGAAAAATAATTATCATCACGGTTTTCACTTAACCACAGAATCAAATTTTGACATGTCCGAATGAAGAACATTCAACTCAATGACATCATTGAAAGGTAGAGATTTTAAAAGTTGCTCGTTGTAGTAATGACGTAGGTCTACACGCAAACCCACAAACCAGCCTACTTTTCCCAACTATGACGTATACAAATTCCATGACGTCATTGTCTCGATGTTGTGGACTTGTTGTGAAGTCAGAAGCCGAGGCAACAACCTGTTCAGAGGTATACGTTGTATGAATCAGTGGGATGCTGCGTCTATAAATAACCTGAGCGGGAAACACCGTACGTTTACACCTTGGTTTACACACACCTGATTTCTATTCAATAATAATAATAATTGAATCATTTCCGTTGGCCTTTCTTCATTTCAGTAAACAAGAACACGATATTACTTAAAATTGAAAATACCTATTAAATCCATTGATGAACGACGACTAATCGACTTAAAATTCGACTTATTCGTCAAATACACAAAATGAAATCGATCATAAAATTAAAAAATCGAATAAAAGTTATTTGGGGAGTGAGTAAAATCCGAATTAATATCAATCTAATAACGTCCGCTATCTCAGTAGCATATTCGGATAATTGAGTCTTGTTTTTGTTCATTTATTTAAATTTAAGCAATGTAAACAAATTATGAAAAAAGAAGTATTAAATGAAATAGAATATTATTCTTCATTCCAAATAGTCATCTGAATGCTTGACATTATGCTACTCTGTACAAGTTCATAAATGAAAATATTGATAAGTAAATTCACGTTAGTTCATTCATTCATATACTTTTTATTAGATTAATTCGATGGTAATTGCTTTTAAACCGATTTTTTCTTGGAAGTCATTGTCCTTAATAGTGATCGTAGTATAATTAGTGATATGAGTGAAGAGGTACTCAATAATTTTTCAATTTCAATCGGTATGTGGTACAATAATTAGAATTAGCAAATTGATGAAGGTTTTAATAAGAGCAGGAGCGAAGTAAAAAGACGCCGCCAATGGAATCAGGTATTTGGCCGAGTCTTCGTTATTTGTTCCTGCGTCAATTAGCAATGCGTCAGATAAGTAGGCTATTGGGAAAACCCTACGGAGCAATGGACAATAATTACGAACCCATTTTCATTCTTTAGTCACCGTTCTATTCATTTTTTTAAGGATGAAGTTACACCTAAACGCGTATAAAAAAACACTTCAATAGATCGTTTTGATTACAAAAGCTTCCTTTATTCTGAATATAAATGAGCTAACATTCATTAATGGGTGTGAACTTGATCTTGAAATTATTCAAAGGATTTTTTGCTCCTGTCTTATAATAGCCAATCAATAGATTAACGAGTAAAACGAGAAGGAGAAAGTGCATTATTCGTATCTAACAATCGATCTTCACCTTGCATATTGTAAAATGTATTGTTGGATTGGGGCTCGGAGGCATGAATGTCTCGGACAAGGTGATACGATTACGCGGATACGTCTATTTTTGTCTTTTGACTAAATAAGATATTATACTAATTATCAACGATCAGTAAAATAATGAATGTCAAGCGATAAAATCTCATGTATATTTCCACACCTACTCATTATCATCAATCCTGCTTTGTACGCGTGTCACATGTTGTTTTACTAGCTAGAATATTTATTAGACATTTATTTTACTTATTCCCTGATAATCGAATTAAATGTAGGTGTACAAAATTCAAAAAAAAAGAATTGGAGCTGAACTCATGTTTCCGACAAAAATGATCGTATAAAAAAAGAGTCCCCTAAAGTTAATTAAGAATTTGTTAAGTATAAGATACATTTTATACATTTGAATTATTGCTCCTCTAACTGATCTTGGAAGTATTGTTTGATGATGAAACCCATTTTCTTCAAAGTTTCTTTTTCATTCATTTTTTTAAACTCCAAAAAATATGGCTTCAGTATTTTTTTTTAAATTTTTCAATAATTTTTCATTGGCATTACATATTCAGTGCGTTGTTTTCACATAATAACGTTTTAAGTAATAACTTAAATAATTACTAACAATATCATTTTTATCATAGCAAATCATTTTTGGCGAAAATTTGTCAAACAAAGAATTTATCTTATACCTACATGAAGTCGAATGGTATACAATTTGGAAAAGCTGATAAAGCAAGTTCAAAATTAAAACAAATATCATATTCAAACATTCAAGCTCATTGCATATAATATACATTGATAATATATTATTTTAAAACAGAATAGTACATTTAGGGTCGTGTTTGGCTTAATCTCTTTGATTTCCGTTAAAATTTGTATGGCATGTAAAATACAAATTCTTCTTTGACTACCTATGCATTGTATAAGCATTGATAAGTACGATTGTGAGTCAACATTTTGTATGAAAGAAATTAAAATGATAAATGTAATTCCGATAGTATCTATCAATCAATTCTGAAATAAATGGGAAACTTCATCAAATTGCGGATGGATACACACATATATATATATATATATATATATAAGAAAACTCATTGTCGGTATTATGCCAAACGATATTTAATAGTACAATATAATAGTACAATAATATATATATATATATATATATATATATATGTTATATATATAAATATATATATATATACAATCGCCAAACAACTTTCCTTTCACTTCATATCATTACAAAGTTGTTATAGCTGATAAAAAATTGCATCAATTTTATGAAAAGATACAGGGGTGATTTAAACATAGGGGTCTCCGTTTCGCCAGCATTATATAATCATGCCGGTTCGTACAGATATATCCTCGAGCAGTGTTCATCGGATCTCGCCTCCTTGTTCTCCTCTTAGCAACATTTCTAGACGCTTTTTAATTGACTAACTAATCCAATCAGTTAAATAGATTACCTTGGCATTGGACTGTAAAATAATAGATCTTACAAAGACCTTGAGGTAGCCTTACCATTGAAATTTCACTAAATCGAATAATATTTTGTCAGATAGTCTCGAAGACTGCGAGAGCTAACATGGTCAGAGAGAGCATCATAAGATATTTGTTCTCCGGTCATTTAGATTTATTGTTTCTTAGAAGATTCTCTGAATGGAGTTCTGGTTACAGTTATTGTGGATTTTTGCATACAAATTACTGACAACAAAGAAACTAGACAAATACCTATACTTTCTGAAATATAATTAATTACCTATAATATTTGTAAAAATCACCGGCCTACACGTTTGTTTGTACACATAGTTAATGAAATAAACCAAAATCTGAAAACCTAATACTATGCGATTAAAAAAGGTGTGATTTGATGATATTTATTCAAACATTATTTCTGAGTTGTTGGATCGAACTAAAATCGAATTGTATTGAAATTATTACTAGTCATTATTTTTATACTGAAATTGAAATTGTGATTTGGAAATGATAATTTCTCTGTTTTCGCTATTCTTATCTAATCTATACCAATGACTAAAAATCCTCGGAAAGAAAATGTGTTGAGTATATTAAAACCTCGATATTGTTAATTAGTAAATTGAGTCATGAAGAAAAGATGTCATGCCAGATTTGGTCATACACTCAAAATCAATAAAAAAAATAGTTTAAATTTAAGAAAATTGTGATAACCGGCAGTCGTCCCAAATCCTCTTCCCGATTACCTACATTTTATACACTCCGATAACTTATGATTCATAGCGCAACCGGAACCAGGAACTACGACCAACAAACTGTACGCCATATAATAGCTACCATCCTTTATTGAAGAAAAAACATTAGATCCGGTTTTTATGACATCTCAAGAAGAGATTGATTGCTCTGATAAATGCCAAAACCCACAGCTAAATCTATGCATGCTACCAGATACGAGAACTTGATCGGAATATTACAAACACTGACCTAGGTTAATAACTAAACGAATACAGAATAATTAAAAATATATATTTTTATAATTTTGTTGAAATATTTAAATTAACCTCACACAAAACGATGATCGTCTTACCTGAAGTCAGTAGTACAGAGATGTGTCAGCTGGTGTTCTCGTTGACAGTTGGTCGCCTCTCTCTAGTGGCACTGACGTTGGTCCAACTACCGACAAGATGCACCAAACATCTGAGCACAACGTCCATAGACAGCGCTAATAAGTAACTCTTCAACAGATAGTCGGAAGGGAGGGGGACCCGTTAGGAGAGGGTGAAGGTGAAAAGTGACCACGCTCCAGTCTCCTCCTCCCACTCACAATCAATGTGTAACACCATTCCTGATCGGCTATAGGTACTGGAAAGGTAATCCCCACTTGAAAAAGAGTTATTTTGATACTTACGACACAAACATTCATAACCTGTGGCTAACCTCCATGGTCCTTAGACGTCATAGAGTATGTAATAACAGGTTATTGATATCCGCCTAGAATAGGTAATAGAAATTATGTCAATTAAGTATTTTTGTTTTGATCGTGTTTACTATGACTTTCAAATGCAGTGCTGTTCAATACACGTTTGAATAAGAATTTAGATAATGATACAGATGAATAGATTTTTTAATGGAGCTCAGGTACCTACATAATATATTTTTTACACAGACTTGAAAAATGTATCAAAATGAGATTATTTTACGTAAAGAATACTCCAAGCGAAATTAACGACTATGAGAAACATGAGAAATTATTTATCTCTAGATTTATCGATTTTTATCTCCAGATATACTTTAAAGTGTATCTGGTCAGTAAGTGACATTATCGTCTTTTATTTCGCTTTAGAATTATCTGATCATTGACTTAGCTTGATGAACATATATTGCGTTCCTTCACTGGTGACTTACATCGAGGGGATGGGAAGTTATTAATGGAATATTAAATGCATTTTAAGCGGCGGGTTGACTTTTTTACGAAACGCATCGAACAAGTACAATATCAAAAAGTATTTTGATATTGAACAACATTCATGCACCATCGCATGCATTTTAATACACATCGTAAGTTTAGTTTTATTTAGTTGTATTTAGAATTAAATGGTATCCTGACCCAGCAAATAACACATTTAATAACTAGGTAAAATAGTTAGTTAATAGGTGGATAACTATATTTGATAAGGAAAATATCGTAGACAAGTTATGTAACTTTCGTACGTACGTCAGTCTGAATCCATGTCAAGTATAAACATTGTGCATCCTGCAGAAGAAATCTAATAAGTACAATCACCGCAAATGTCATTATGTAACTTTATCCTTATTGGGATTACGCATAAGGGTTATAAGATTTAATACTATAAAGAACTTCTCCCTTATAGCGTAATTCTAATAAGGAAGAGTTACAATGCGTTAACTGTACCAACACCGCAATAAACACAGATAGCATTTTTCAATTTTACCCTTATTGCAATTCGCTGTAAGGTCAAGTTAAAATACTTAGATATTAGAAAATCACCCTTATTGAATAATGTTAGAACATATTGCGGTGACTGTACACGACATATACTGATTATGACACATGTTCTTTGCGCATACTTGTATTAAGGCGATTCAAGCGATAGCACTAGAAATATGAAACACGATTCTTATTGGTCAAACTTTTAGAGTCAATTAGGGGTGGAAGGGAATTTTCCTCATTCTGAAGAGATTCTACAACTCGCAGGACCTTTTTTATCTCAATATTTTTCACTGTTTATTTTGAAATTAAACATATTAATTTGAGCCCCCAGACAAACGGTTCACACAAAACAAAAAATGTAGGGGGGGGGGGGGGGGGGATCTTTAGCCAAAGTAACATGCAATCACACATTTTAAAATGTCCTAGACTTCATTGTGACGCCCTAAAAATACTAATACGAGACTTGGATTGATATGTAATATAGGTATTACCAACAAACACACTCTTAAAATATGAAGAAAAAGTAAAGGTATAGTTCCCATACTTCGCATCGCATTCACTTCGTTCTCGGTTCACTTTCGCAAAATGGCTACCTTTTAACAAAGGAAATCATCCAATGTTTACTTTCGTCTCCGGTTTCGTTTCTGCCCCCCAAAAATTGTGCCAACTTCAACTTTAACAAAACCGAAAACAAAAGAAAACATTGGACTATTTCTTTTGTTAAAAGGTAGCCATTTTGCGAAAGCGAACTGAAAACGAAGCGAATGCGATGCAAAGTATGGGATCTTACCTTAATCCGTATTTTGTCGATAATATGACATGAACTCTCATCTTATCTTACAGCAATTTATTTTCACTATCCCCACATTTCGTCTAACTGGGAGACTTGTTCCGTAATTTCCGCTCTCATCTGAACACAGGAAGGGTTTGGGTTGTTGCGCTATGCTGACGTCAACGATTGCTTTTTGCCTTCCCCAGTTTCTTCATCATTTCAAAGACGACATTCTTCACTCCCCTTTTTGGTATATTCGTGGATTTATTTCGATCGTAAGAGAAATCTAAAATTCATTATCCAATTCAAAACGACTGCTCCATTGGACGACATTGTTGTACCTATAGGTAGTATTTACTTACTGGAATGACAGGCGTAGTTCGCCTGCATGTGATATTATTTCTATATTTAATTAATGCGTATTTGTGAGAAAACTAAATTTGCATCTGGTTTGTGTCAAATAAATAATTGTATTACATGCCAGATGTCTGAGCCCCGGCGTTGCCCGGATAATGTGAGAAGCCGCTGAGCGTTAGGTGTATGATTGCTCACTATGTTTTAGAGATTTCCGAAATGTTGCCTGAGGGGTAACTTTGATACATAGGTGATTTGCACTTGGCCTACCACCCAGGCGTTGCCCAAAACCATCATTCCCCTGGCGGAGTGGGTGACCTGGAGTCCAAGTCTTCAAATCGGCGTTTTGAAACCGTCTGCGTTTTCATTGAATAAAACGTGAAAAAATTGAAGGCTAAGACTTAACTGTCAACTTTTTTGGTTTTAAACAAAGAAAATGCGAACGTTTTCAAAACGCTGATTTCAAGACTTGGTATACATTTTGCAACAATTTTGCAAAATTATGCAAAACTATGCAACATTTAGTTTAGATCGGTCACGGGTTGTAGGGTTGTACGGAATGCATACAAACGCATTACATTTTTTATATATAGAAAATGATATTCCAGGATAATTTACAATCAAGTGTTTAATTTGTACTTGTATATTTGTATTTATTATCATCCCGTGGACATGAACATTCATACAGGTATGGGCATCGTCAAGTATTCCCGCACTGCTGGCACCAAAATATGTTACGCTTAATTGTGACAATTGTGTTGATCGTTTATTTCACCTTTTGTAACATTTTCTTGTATTTCTTCCCTGGTAAATGTACGTTCAAACCAAGGTTCAAACAAATACAAGTTCCAGACATTATCCCGAACGGTAAAGCATAGGGCCGGTAACCCGAAGGATCTGGGTTCGATTCCCAGTCGGGGTGCGCGTTTTTATTTCGCAGGTTACCTCTGAAACACCATCCCTAAGTGAGAGATTCACTAAAAATGTCCATCATTATCAAATTATCCCGAACGTGTTGATAGACGAATACGTGCCTTTAGTCCGCAGTCACATTAATGACAATTACTGTCATATCATGAATCATAAATACAGTCGTGTCAAATCAAAAGTTATTCCCAAGATGAGCGTGCATATTTCTAGGCAGTGAGAATTTTTCCGACAATGAAGTTGATGGTGACAAAAACACTTATTTGAACAATAACTCTGTTATGGAAGTGTGGTGTGCTAGTTCTGACACCTTCAATAAAATGAATGATATGTTAAAAGTAATGCTTTATTTCAAATTAAAGGTTTTCGCGACTCTAATCTGTCGCAGACGACATAGTGAAAGATATTTGAAAGAATCTAGCTCTATCTACCATAATCACTCAGTATCAATCATTATTACTCTGAAATTGTTAAAACTGGAATTTTAAACAAGTCCAGGGAAAAATTACATCCAGCTATCAAAGAATCCTTTCTTAGAAATAGTATCACCACATTGTTTTTAGATTGTCTATGTATAAGAAAATAAAATCCATTGTAAACTCAAGGTATGAGCGAGTTATTACTGTGCATTACTGTGCGTGTACTGTGTACTGTATATTACTGTGTAGGTATAATGAGTGCAGACGAAAAATGATATTAATTGTCGAGTGCCTATAGTAATTATACCTAGTTATAAGGTTAATAATTTTTGTTTGATTCTTATTACAGACCTTTCTCATATCACCATTAGTTATTTATTGCACGAATAAAATGTACGTACATGTAAATAACATAACTACATTCATTTTGTCATCAACATCGTCATGATCATGATCATTGTCACGTCATCATATTTCTTTTCTTACTTAGCCATAAATGTGTACCTAAATCAGTATCGAAGTAGAAAAACATATCTTAAGAAAATATTGATATACTTACGAGTACTGCAATATCATCCACGATTGTGTATTCATGTTGTATTTATCATAGAAAATATCATCATTATCGTCCGAAATATTAATATACTCAATTAATATATTAGTATATAACATCTTAGGGTGGATGTATATTCCAATGATTTTACTGGAGAGCTAAGAAACTATTCATTATTTCGGCAAGTGTCAGCCTTCGTCATTATTTTGTAGTGGTTGACATCAATATCATTATAATAATTATTAAATGGAATATTATGCTTCAACGACGTCAGTCTATTTGCAATTTGGACAGAAACAAGATTTTCTGATTCCAATAGTCAGAGTCTATCTACGTCTCTATGCAAGGGATGTAGTTGGGGCTGTGTGAGACGACGTTACAATAAAAATGGGTTATTTTGACTCCCCCTCCCCTTTGTCACACTGTGTCACGCTTTTCGAAACCCTCCCCCTTAGAAGGACGCTACGGAACTATCCACCCCCCCCTCAAAAAAAAAAAAATATATATATATATATATTGAATATGTCTAAAAGCGAAATTTATCAATTTAGTTCGTTAAGATATAAAAACGTGACTTTTCACTGGGTTTGCCCCCCCCCCCCCCCCCGTCACACTGTGTTACATATTTGTGGACCCCCTCCCCTCCCCCTTCCCCCTGAATAATTGATTTCCATGATTTGTAATGTGAAGATATATTATTTTTAAGTTTCAGTTTGTTTAGAGCTCTTCCGCTCGGATACAAAACATTTAGGTTACACAGTATGCACTTGTAGCAAATTAAATTAAACCCCCTTATCACATCCCCCATCACAAACCGTGGGTGTAATCGGAGACATATGATTAAAAGAGCGACGGCTGAGTTATGTCAATGACGATCAGGATGGGGCAGGAAGTGGACGATCGTCTGTTTCCGCACTATACTACCGGAATGACGTATGCAATGCTAGTGCGGGTGGCCTACTCAACCGCTCGGTGCAACATTTCATTTTATTTACTAGAACTTTTTTTTTTTAGTATGATTAATATCAGCGGTTACTATAGTTCTATCTATGTAATAGACAATGCAACAAGGTGTATTAATTTAACTCATGGATTAAAGCTAAGTTCCCGTACTTCGCATTCGTTTCGCATTCGGTTTCACAGAAGTTGAAGTTTTCCCAACATTATTTTTCGTAAAGGTAGCCATTTTGCGAAATTGAACCGAAATCGTACCGAAATCGAAGTATGGGAACCCAGCATTAGAACTTAATGAAGGAATGTTTTGGTGCTTAATCAGTGCATAATTCTTTTATGTTAAAAAAACTAGATTTCATATTGTAGAATCGGTACTTCGGAAGTAGAAGGCTGGGAGTCAATTTCAATGATTCTTATGAGGTGAGCTCAAAAACCAGTAATTCTGCCTTTATACAATCTCATATTTGTAATGGTAATGGGTCATTGCTCAAGAAAATACTTTAATCTATACATTTGTTGTATTTGTTATACAAGTAGCCACTGACATCTTAAATTAAATCATTCCCAAAGTGTGCAACGCAAAATCGAGAAAATGGACGGTCTTCTTCCTCTAAGGGCCGGTATAAACCTTAGTTTTAGTTACAGTTAGTTTAAGCTTCACTTGGGAAATGTGGTGTATTACCATCATTATACTGCAGTTTCATTCCGGAGCTTATGTCCTCAGTTTAAATTACACCAGCGATTAAACTCAGGCTACATTGACTGCAGTTTATTTAAGCTATGCCTCAGTCTGGTAATAGAATACACCACATTTCCCAAGTGGAGCTCAGAGGCGCCGGAAGTCTATTTTCTCAGGGGGGGGGGGCACATTTTGCTTAGGATCTAGGTATAGGATAGGGACTAAATTTGTGAGGGAGAAAATAATACAGTTAATGACAATGTACGTGGGAAACACGATTGCCCAGAGAAACAATGGGGGGGTCTGGGGGGAGGGCCCCCCAGCAGCATGCGAATCCGGGGCGCATAGCCCCGGGAACATTTTGAATTTCAGGAATGAATTTGGTGCATTTCTACGTGATTTTACACTGTTTAATCCTATCTTTCTAAACAAATAAATGGACAACATCATTGGTAGGTAAGGTAAATTGAATCCCGAGGACTGCCAAAAAATGTATTAAAAGGAACTAAAATGCGGGGGAGAAAAATTTCATATACATTAAAATGCCGCGCAGCGGATTTTTTTAAATCTGCCCACAGGCAGGCTTAAAATGATTTTGGTGTAAAATAACAATATCCATTGAATTACGTAAGAAGATTCTCACATAACAATGCCGCGCAGCGAATTTTTTTGAAATTCAGCCCTTATCGAGTAATTTTTTAAAGACATTATGCGTTACCAGGGGGGGCAGATTGATACTCTTGCCCCCCCCTTCAGACGTCTAGGGGGGGCACGTGCCCCCTCTGCCCCCCCGGTTCCGGCGCCCCTGGTGGAGCTTAAACTAACTGAAGCTTAAACTAAAGGTAATATGGCCCCTAAGGTACAGGAATAGTCCTAGATATAAATTGGTATGCCGTCATCAAATTTATATGTCGTAGGAATTAATGATCCAGGTGGCTTGTTTATCGTAAACAAAACGCAATAAATGAATGAATTTCAATGTCAAATAAAGCAGACATTCCATGATGAGAAAATAGAAGATTACCCAATACTTTTAATTGGCTCGCTACCATTAGTGATTATAAATATCCATAATTATAGAATGAACAACTCAACTATAGTTGTGCATTAGATATATGCCTAAATCCTACTGAAATGGTGTAGGCACCTCTTTTCGAACAAATACATAAAATGCCTTGGAAACGTAAAATGTAAGATCGCACCATCAGAAGTCAGTCTAAGCGATCTCATTGTCTCACTCTAGTAGGTGACCTCACATTTCAATGATAATAACAAGCTTTGATTGGTTATGGGACATGACCAGCAGTCATTCAAATTTGGTCAACGTTCAAGTTTTGTTTGGCCAAGTGTACCTATATAATGTGATGCGGTCTGAGAAAAGGGACCTTATGGCCATCTAGTGGAGCGGTCGCTCCACCCAGCCAAGTCGTACTGTACACTCACAATCAATCAACATACCGTAAATGCCTAATAAACTGAGGAGCAGACCAAACACTTTTACTGTAAGCAACAACATAGCATTTTCGGCCTACTGGATCTTAAAATTGGAAAATCTCACATTGTTGCAAAATATCTTAATTTCGAGCTATGGCCCACCTCAACTCATATACCAAATTTGGGAAGAATATGTTATTCCATTTGCGAGCTAGTGGGCCGAGAAAACAGTGAAATTACATCACTTTGATCTTTAGATGATGATGATTCAGATGGCAGGAAACACCGCTATCACCGCCACAGCCTAAACGGCAAAACCGATCGATCTGAAATTTTTACCACATGTGCACTTTTGGTCTGAGGTGCCTTTTTATAAAACCAAACGGAAGCCGCCATTTTTAAACCGGAAATAACGTCATATCTCGAAAACGGCTAGACCGATTGGAATTAAACTAGCGCCAAATGATTCAGACGGTCGTCTTTGTAGAATATCAATAGTTGAAATAGAATTGTACCATTACTGAAACCGGAAATGACGTCATAAAATTGAAAACATACTGAATCACCTCTTCATGCAATGAAAAAACATATTCAGAAGGCTTATAATGATACATAACATTTATGGAAACAAATTCAAGGTGGCAGTAATTTCAGCCGCCATTTTGAAAACCAGAAGTGATGCCATATCTTGAAAACGGCTGGACCGATTAGACCGATGCTTTCGCAATTCTTCATGGAATATCACATTAAGCTTATATTTAGCACCAAACACAATTTTTCTTAGTAACCAATTCGAAAATGGAATTTTTTCAAAGGAATTAGCCATTGTTGCTCCGATATGTGTTACAAGTTGTGTAATAGAACTAAAAAAAATTGTGATATCCCCATAAAAAACATTCCGTGTAAAAATACCAGCCAAGTCTCTTCGACTATAAAAAAATATAAGAAATCTAAAAATTCAGCACTGAAAAGTAGTGATATCAAAAAATGGGCCAAGTCAAAACTTAATTTTAAAAACAAAATATACTTGGCGCATCGTTTTTTAAGGCATTATAGTTATATTTATATATTTAGGTTCATTTGATTTTTGGCACTTCTATATTTGAGCGAGCGAAGCGAGCGTCTCCTTTTGGCTCATTTGGCACGGACTTCTGTTTTTTTGTTGTTTTTTCTGCTAGGTGAGGCTATACAGGTTACAGTTTTTCTTCGATCGAGCTGAAATTTTGCACACATGTAGATACAACCTTTTCTGTTTGCAGGCTCTAATTTTTTTTAAATCCATTCATTGGTTAAAATTGAAATAAATATCTCCTGATAGGTTGAAAACTGAAAATGGTCTTCGATAAATCTGGTCAAAGTCATATTTTGGCTAATGCAGGTCAGAGTTTTTCTTCGATCGAGCTGAAATTTTGCACACATGTAGAGACAACCTTTTCTGTTTGCAGACCTTAATTTATTTTGAAATCCATTCATTGGTTAAAATTTAAATAAACATCTCCTGATAGGTTGAAAAATGAAAATGGTCTTCTATACATTGTGATTAAACTAATATTTTGCATGATCATTAAGACCAACAATGTCTCTTATTTTACAAATTTGTAGCCCAATCAGTTAAGAACGTATAAACTTATTGACATTTTTAATAGCTGTCAGATATGAAGTATCGAAAGTAATGTTTTCCAGTGCCACTTGAATTGAACCTGATTTGCTATATGTACCAGGGTGCTTAGATGCTATTTTCCAGGTTCGATGAAATTCGTTGATTTAGTGGCTCATATTTCAATTCAATATGGATGGATATGTTTACTGTGCGTTGTGTACGCATTTCCGGTTCGAGAATTTGCATGTATCCGTGCTCGCTCATCAACGCGTTACACTGAGCGTTTTCCTAGTATATATACACGATGCGCCAAGTATATTTTATTTTTTAAATTAAGTTTTGACTTGGCCCATTTTTTTATATCACTACTTTTCAGTGCTGAATTTTTAGATTTCTTATATTATTTTATAGTCGAAGAGACTTGGCTGGTATTTTTACACGGAGTGTTTTTTATTCCCCTTACCTTATGGTGAAAAATTAGAGTTTCGTTTTATGAGTTCAATTTTATTGAGAATATTTTCTTGGTTTTAAAAAAAAATGTGTTTTTGTATCTAAAATTGTTAAATTATTCAATTTTAAAATACATGTCTACTTGCATATTGATTTATCTGGTTCTAACTTCTGCTTTTTGATTTACAAATACAAGTAACAAGTATACCTACAGTCATAAATAGTAAAAGAAATAAACATCTTGTTTTTACGCATTATGATTTTGATAGCGATTGCTGGGATGGGAACTACCCATTTCATCGTATGTTCTCAGCCCGCTCTTCCAGATCAGTGGTGACTTCTCGTCGAACAACCTCAGCCGGTCTTACAGTTTCTGAGTGGTTACGTCGCTCGTTGTCTGCACTAGTGCCAACAATCATGTTTCTAGCAACTGCAAACATACCAATAAATTGAAGTTTACAGAATTTCTTTCAGATAGAAAGATTCAGTTACTTAACTGATAAGGTTGCTAAAGAAACTCCATTGTATTGAACTAGACGTTCAAATAACTTGCCTGTATCTAGATGTAAAACAAAATTTGGAAACAATACCTTATTTTCGAAAGGCTTAAAATTGTATAATCGCATCCCAGAGATAATAAGAAATGAAAAGTGTTAAGAAAAATTTAGAAAGATGTGCGTTGAGGTAATAAAAAAAGGAAATTGGCTTTCAGACCCACTAGCAAATATAAATGTAGGCTTTTGGGTTAGGCCCTAAGCCAAGGTTTTTGGATTAGGTGAAATTGTTCATCTCTTATTTATCTCTTAATTGTGTTATAATTATTAAAATTAATTATTTGACAAAAACCTTATAATAATGAGTGTAAACATGTAAAAATAGCTAATATAGCTAAATAAAGAATTACTATTACTACTACATAGATGGTTCATTGTTGATCAATAAACTCTTACTACTACTACTCAGGCGCGTAGGAAGGGGGGGGGGATAAGGGGGCTAATCCCCCACACTCGAACAGGCTGACCCCACATTCACCAACAAAATTAAGTTAAGTGTCCAAGAATCACTGAAAATTGTTTAAATTATAAAAAAATAGCCCTGCGGGGCAAGAATAGGGGGTTGTTTGTTGTAATTTGAGCAGTTTAGCATCCCAAAATCGATTTTACAATGTTTCTATTCGAAAAACTACCCTGTGGGGCAACAGTTAGATTTTTTTGCTTCAGTTTGTGCATTTTAGAGCCCCCAGAATCACTTTTAAATGGTTTAAATTAGAAAAAACGCCCTGCTGGGCTAAAACTGAGTTCCTACTCGCCTGCTACTACTTGTAGATTCAAATAGCTTGTAACTAGCGGCCATTTTTCAAGCATTCATCTTGAAATATTCGAGTACAATGGCTTTTATTGAGACATTTTCAGTGCAATGGGTGCGTGAACTTGGGTGCGCACAGGATGTCCCAGTGGAAAACGAAACCCGCACTCTGTGCACACTGAGTGCGCCGTGGAATACGCTGTGTAGTATTTTAAATTGTAATTGTAAATGGAGAAAGATTCTTAATATTTTTACTTCTAAATAGAATTAAGTTGAATAGTTGAGATATACATCAGCAACATGGTGATTATATCATAAAATAAACAATGCATATAATCGCTTGATGGTAAGTACAAAACTCAAAGTTTTGTGATGATTTACTCCGTTTAAAATTAAAGAGATGAACAAGAAGTATCTCATGTTTGTCCATCTAACACTTGTCAATCTAAAACACTGCCCAAAAATCAACAAGTCACCTAAAATAATTATAAAATAATCTTATGATTTCCACTGCAGTTTTTATTATTTCAAGTGAATCACGGGCGCATATATTTGAATGGAATGTTTGAATTGTAGCAGTCAATACTTTCTCATCAGAGAGTAGATATCAGTTTGTTGAGAGTAGGGATTTTGAGTGTGGAAAAATCCCGTTTTTTTTCGGGAAAAAACCGAGCTTTTTTGGTTTTTTTCCTGGAGGTGGGAAAAATAGGGGTTTTTTGGGAAAAATTGAAAATTATTATTTTATTGTTTCTTAATAACATTTTATGTTCAAATTGTATATTGGGGGATTCAAACAATATTTTGGCATGAACATGACTTAGGGGGGTGGAGATTGTAGAATTTCATATACAGTCAATAAGGAAATGCATTCTCAATGCATTGTAAATGATAAATTTATTGAGATTCTCGAAATAAAAAACTGATAATAATATTATATGAATGAGATGATATTGTTATTTTAGAAATTGTAAAATAAATATGCTACAGATCCCGTCAGAGGGGGATAGAAGCTGTAAGAGGAGGACACTCCCACTGCTTTGCAAAAGGTCGAAGATTTTTAAAACATCAACTCACGGCTAAGTTAAGAAATTACTTAATAGCATTTTATTTTAGTAGGTACAGAAAAGGACGTAATAATCTAAGTTTTGGTGAAAGACTTTCTTTTGTGCAGTATCGAAAAATTAATTCGTCGATGTACACTCGGCCAAACAAAAATTGATTGTTGATTAAATTTGATTGACTGATAAATGTTAGATCGCACCATCCGAAGTCAGTCCAAGCGATCTCCTTGTCTCACTCTAGTAGGTGACCCCACATTCAACGATAATAACAAGCTTTGATTGGTATGGGACATGACCAGCAGTCATTCAAATTTGATCAACGATCAATTTTTGTTTGGCCGAGTGTACATACCTACCAAACAACAAAAAAATACGAAATATGAGCTAAAATCAATTTTTCCCAAAATGCCCGTTTTTTTCCGGAAAAAACCAAAAGAAACCGGTTTTTTTCCTCAAGAATTCTCGGTTCGGAAAATTTGGAACCCTAGTTGAGAGTGCCTCCTGACAACGCTTTGCCCACGCTTTCTAAGTGTAGGAAAGGCCAAAGAGGGACGGAAAGTACAGTGGTGACAAGTTAGCATCTGCAGATTGACTGATGTGTTGTGAATAGTTACTTCGTAAATAAAGAAATTTTAATTGAAAAGTTATTTTTATGTTTGCATCTGCAGATGCTGTTTTTGTACGAAGCATTCAAATTGTGTAATGGCGCGGCCTTAGAGCACCCGAGACACAGAAAGTGTCTATAAAAAAGTTTAAATGTTAAAGGGTGAAAAGGGGGAAAGCTTAAAGTATTAATAGTCCATGCATATACGAAGTGGTTCTTAAACGGTTGAGGAATGGGGTATGATATGACACTTCTTGATTTTGGGTATGGTCGATTGTCAATGAGAAAAGAGACACTTTCTGCGATTACAGAGTAAATATATTGGGGAACAGAGTGGCCAAGTCGCTTTACCGGCCGTGTTTTCACCATCTTCAATTTCACCATCTTGTATACCTACGTAATGATTTTCTTTTGTCGTGTGGAAAATATCGAAACAATTAACTTATTCCGACTTTTCTAACATAAATCCTATGGAGAACCATGACTAAAGGTGTAAACATTTTCAGTTGCGATAAGAAGTTTAATCAAACGACAATATGTTACTGAAGAGTCAAATTGGAAAATTAAAATTCCAATATTTCAAAGCATATCGTAAATAAAATGCTGTATTATTTCGAGAGACGGTAGAATTTTGTCACTCAGTTGCAACTGTACACATAGCCTTTCTCAGAATAGTTAATTATTTTAGTTTATATTACTAGACGTGTTCAAGGCAAGTCACACCCAAATGATAGGTTTTTATTCGTTTTAACAAAAAAAGAAGCAAATCGTTTTTGAATACCATTAATATTCGAAAGCCTCGGGTGAACCATTTATCGCCGGGGTTGGCATGAAGTATTCCACAATTGTAGACGAAAGGTCGCGATTCTACATAGCAGACTTATCGCCTCCATGAGGTTTTTATGACACTTACATAATTGTATACCTGTACCAGCAGATGGTTGGGAGTCCATGTGATTCGGGAGATGTGATTTTAAAACTACAGGGGACAGAAAGTAAGTTCCATTATGTCATTTAAGTCTAGCACCTCTCATTCTTCTCACTCGGAGCTTATGATTTGCGTCTTCCTTTAACAGATGCAAAATTATTGAATTTTATTTCTGTTTACGGTTGTTACTCAGCGTTTATTATGAGTATGAGCTTCGCCTCAGACGAAAGCTCATTCCGCCCGCGACTCAAGATAGCTCAGCAAGTTCGCAGCTTTTCAATCAGAAATTATATCACGTTTCTAGCTCCAGAGCACTAGAATATACATTGGTTGATTTTTGCTAAACACTCAGTTTACAGGTACTCTATTTTAACACTTCAAAATTGATTTTCAAGTATAAAAATACACCAAATGCTCTGTGCGGAGCTTCACAGATGAATAGATTGTGTTTACTGTGCCAGCATCTTCCTTCTTTACACAATTTCCATATCAACATCATTCACAAATTGCTGTGTATCCGTTTATCCGTAGAACACAGCCCATCAATTCAAATTAGCATGCAGATAATGTCCAAAACCATTGATTGACTATTGATTTCGGACATTTAGAATTAGTTTACTTCTGGGAAGTAAACAGTAGGAGAGGAGCTTTGAAACAGGGAGTCAAATGCCCGGATATTCCCATTACAAAACTCGATTGTCATGATTGGTAAAGAATAACGAAACAATGCTATTGACTTTATCAATGCGTTTCTTATTTTGTGTGACTATAACAAAATCAACTCAATGATCCACGAGTTAGCAATTGTTAGATTGACACATAAATTACAACTGTTGCTGTGCAGTATCCATTTAGATGGCATATGATAATTGTTAGCAGAGAGCCGAACCGTTTGAATATTATAAAAAGTGTTCTGTTTTTAAGTATCCTAATTAAGGGAGTGAGAGAGATACAATTTGTATCATTTATATAGAAACAAGTTAAGCAAGTTACTTGTGAAAAACACAGTATGCGGGGATTCCCTTTAAATGTCGGTCAAATTCAAATCAGATCATCTTCACAGAGCTTTCTAGAAGTACAGTATGTAGTTAAGCGAAGGTAATTATGCACTTTTATTTATTTGTCACTTTTGTATAAATCAATGATTATTTTTAATCGATATCTATTTCATGAAGCCATTTTATTTGCTAATCGAAATGTGAATAACTTTAGTAAACAAAATATAAATACTAAAACGAGTTTATATTTCTATCTCAGAGTAAGGCCTAAAGTACACTAAAATCCCTTGCAAAATTACTAGAGTTACTATACAAATAAAATTGGATGAAGGCAGAATTACAAGTTATTCAACGCAACTTAAAAACCATTGAAATGAGGCCTTTTACCTCCGAGGTATGGATTTATATAGCATTTTATTCTGGAAGAAACAATCTATTTTCTGTATAATATATCATAGTGTACAGGATCGTTCGCATATATTTACTAATTAATTATTGTAATAATAATAATTATTATTTTAAATTATTATAATTATTGTTAGATATCAGTACCTCAGAGGTAGAAAGGCGGAAGTCCATTTTCTCGTGTTTTTTTCGTTACACGCTTTTGTAATGATGTAATCAAGCTCTATCAATTTGACCGATGCCATCAAATACAGTTGTATTTCTTACACATGACTCGTGTCACCATTACAAATATGATTGGATGAAGGTAGAATTACTGTTTTGAGCTCACTTAAAGAATCGTTGAAGTGGACATCCGCCCTTCTACCCCTGGGGTACAAATATAAAATGCAATACAAGGTATTTGAATCTAGTTCATTTGCTTCATAAACAAGATGCATAGCATCAATCATTCAGTTCATTAACCTGAGTCTGAATTGAACCTGGTTGGTAATGAACTTATCAATGTCACATGGAAGACCTAAGTACATTTCCTTAGCTATAGAACGCGATTATCGTTGTAACTAATTGCAGTTACATCATTTCATTTCCTTAAACACTTATAAATTAAATCATATTACACCATTTATGAAGGTTCTTTAACTAATTGAAGAATTGAATGGCTACGATCGTTTTTTTTTTTTTTTAAGAAAACGAGAATATAGCAATGTTTTGTTGAGCTTTCAGAATATGCCTTCGGGTTGTAAGAAATATTGATAAAAAATATCAACAAACCAAGTGCATAAGTACATTATTTTTTATCAGACAATGTTAAATTTCACAGTTGCAGTGCAAACATTTACAATACGAGTGAGTGGTAAAAATGGTTGAGGAATTTAGATTCTACATAATCAGAAATGTGTGATTAGTGAATAGTGAATGAAATAGGTAAACAATGATTCCTAATCTGTAAAGAATTACCTACCTCATTGAAATGGTATCTAGACGAGCTGGAGAGAAATTGTTTACCTCAATTCATTCTGTTTTTCTACCACAACAATAAGTTTCATTAATGACAACTAACATACATTTTAGAAGGAATTTGATCCAAGAATCATTTAGCATTTCTTGTATGCATGCATTGAACGCACAACCTACCTATTATCTAGTCTACTGGAGTAATAATTGTACTAGTTGTAAGGTTATAATAATTATCTTCTAATATTATTCCGTATCTATGTTTTTGTATAATGTGAAGGTAATACTTGGCATCTGCATTGACAATTGAAATCAAATCCTTATATATTGATTTAGAGAATGAGAGGTAAACAAGGTGGAGGTGATAGGAAATGGAGTATTTTAAAAATTGCAATCAGTCTTATTATATGTATTATAACTTTTATACGTATACGTATAATAACCCTAAGCAATGGTTTTGAACCGATCATACATCGTGCAGTTTATCTTTTAACAGTCTAGGTCAAGGTTAAAACGATTTGCATAAATGAAAGTAAATTGTAGCTTTATTGCTGTAGTAGGTATTTATTGCAATATTAGTTGAAAACTAATGAATTGTCACGTATGTATTCATGTTGCAGTCCATGTGTTTTGTCTGTTTGTTTTCGTCAGTGCCTATCGAAAAATGTGTCACAATAGTTTTTTATGTTGTGGTCTTTTAGGTATATTGTAAGTTTCCGATAATAAATTTGTTTCATATCCTGTTTGTCCAGAAGTTTCGTCCTAGCAGGAGGTTGTAACCTCCAAAATAAATTACATAATATTGCAAAACGTGATAAAAATTTAGGTGATGGCGACGTTCCAATGACAGGCATTGCTTCTTACTTGCATTTTATTTTTCTGTGACTCGTTTTTGTTGTTATTCACAGAGAATGGATAGCAAAGTGCAACCATGAAAATAACGTGACATTCTGATAAGCGATCACCACAGCGTCGATTTGTAATCACTAATAAGGAATAATCACCAATCAATGCAGTTACCGCCTCAAGAGTAGGCTAATTCTTAACACAACGATGCATGTTTCGAGATAGTATTGCACGAATAACTACAGCTAATTCACCTTGAATCTTAATTTTATATTTTGATACTTTTACGTATATTATCCAAGTAAAAATAGACACTGTTTTTCACGCGAGAGCTATAAAAAATATATAAAAAATACAAATCTAACCAGTAACTTGAAAAAAATAAGATGTTATTTTCAGATCATCGTCAGTTAGAACCAGAAATTGTTTTGAAAACATTAAATTATCTCATCTGATGTGTTATTGAAGAGCGGGAAAATCACAATGACTACTGAGATTCCCTTCAGCCATCTCCACACATACAATGTTTTTGTGAAGATTATTCACTAGATCAGAATTCTAGGCGAAGGTGAGTTGAAGCTGATCGAAGTCAATGACAAGGTCAGTGTGTGTGACTCGTTAGTGGTTTCTCGATGCCTACACATATCAGAGCAGGCTCATTGTGGAATCCCCTAGCATGACTGACTCACCTGATCCAGTGCAAACAGGGATATGCTCTGGACAGCATCTTGATCACATAATCCGGTTCAATTCCCAGTCCGGAATCGCACCAGTCTTCGATCAAATTGTACACTTGGCACAACTAAAAATGATCGCTGAATAAATCTGATTGACTGAAACATGTTAGATGACAACATCAGAAGTCAGTCCAAGAGATCTCCTTGTAGCACTCTAGTTGGTGACCTCTCATCAACAAGCATTGATTGATACGGAACATGACCAGCAGCCATTCAAATTTGTTCACCAATCAATTTTTTTTGGCCAAGAGTGCATTGAAATATCAAACATGTGAGAGTTGGGTGTTCATTAGGAAAGATTAGAAGCATTTGAGGAACATAGTTTTAAAATTCACTTTAAAGATTGATTTATTTTTGCGTGTTGTAACAGTTTGGTTCGGATAGATATTATGTAAACAGTGATGATGCACGTCAAGCGCTGCCGCCTCCAACAGAAGGAAGGTAGACAATCGCTGCATTTCCTGACAACACGTGGATTGCGCATCAATGTTATGCGAGTGAAGTCAACATTTCTTAAGCCACCGCCGTAGAGATGTAATACCTTACTTAATCAATGTAATTGTAATAAATGTACTTAATAAATGTACTAACATGATGTAAATGTATACTTGCATCTCAGTTGATTCAAAGTGATTTAAGACATGATTCAGATAGTGTAAAAGGCTGTTATAAAGTGATGACCTTGAAAATTAACATTTATTATGTAATGTATTTTCGGCTTCACTGGTTCAATGAGCAATCCACGCAATCCACGCAGGTATAGAGATCAGTGGTCCTGACAGATGCACCTACACTGAGCGTGATTTTCCAATAATAGGTATATTAGAAAATTCAATGCTATCAGGGGCCCTATTCTAGAACTATTCTGATGGAATTCGATTCCATTCAATGTTAATCCTTATGGCCGTGATCGAATTCCATCAGAATGGAATTGGTAAGACGTTCTGGAATAGACCTCCAGGACATAATGGTGATTGTACTCCAAAGCCATAGCGGTTTGAAACTAGCTCCTCAAGACCCAAGTTGAATTTTACAAATTTATTGTTTAAAATTATAGAATAATATTATTCTAGAATGATTTACATAACTCTCTATCTTATGTGAGCCTGCAATTGGAATTGTAAATCGTATAAACTGACAGACTCTAATCAAAGATGATTTCTATACTCTACAATAAAACTTACTTGTTTACAGCGTCAGGACTCATTGTGGCATGATTCCCCACGCAAATTCGATTATAAAATCTCCATTTCAGATCCTAATAATAGAAATATCCACGCGTGAGACACACGGATCAAGTTGGCCTTAGTATTAGTTCCGCTGAGTGATTATTACGATCGGTCTACTCGTCCGGTCTTCACTCTTCACTTCGTTTGCTATTCGATCAAGTGGAGAAGGACTCACCAACTACATAATAACCATCCATCCATCCATTGGCAATTAATACGACTGCGCACGATGACAATTGTGAAATGACAATATTATAGAGAGGTATTGAATCCAGAGCTAATCTGTTTACATAACAGTTACAAGTAGTGAAATAAAATTTGTTATTAATCTAATTCTGCATCATCGACATTCTTTGCAATAATTCTTTGGTACATTTAGGCTTGGGCAAAATTGGCTCGAGCCGGGTGGCAAATTGCGAGGTGTCGAGTTTTGAAAACAGAGCTATCTACATAAAAGACTCTTAATTATCAATTAATATCTTAATTAGTCTAAAAGACTCTCTTAATTATATTCGTTATTCGAGTTATAATTTAAGGAATTAGCCGAGTTTTTAACAAAATATTGTCAATTTTATAATGTAAGGGATTTGCACACATATCCTTGTAAATGGATATATTTTTGTAGAGATGAGGCCAGGTCGTGAAAGAACTTGCAAAGTCTACCCCTGGACACTTTACTGTAAAATTCAATATAAATGTAATTATTTTCTAATAGTGACAATGCCTAAAAGTAATGAGTTAGAGAATCTGCACCTGTGTCCATGTTATCATTGTTTTCTTGTTGCTGAAGGAACTTCGTTGATCTTCGAGATGAGATTTGTCATCACCTCCATGATTCTCTTCGTGTCAATCTGCACTGCATGGAGCTCAGCTAGCTTCCTGTTCACCTCCAGCTTAGCCAGATCGTCGTCTCTCTTCTTGACGTCGAACACTGCCCGCATGGAGTTCATCTTTGTTACCAACTCCAGATGTTGGTGGGAGCTTCTGATCACGTCAATTGATTTTTCAAGTGATTCCAATTTCATTTCGATTGATTTGTCGGAAGACACTGGGCGGTTTGAATTCAGAGAATTATCGATGTTCCTCAGAGGTTCATATCTTCCTTCCACTTCTTTTACTCTTCTTTGAATCTCAGAGAGTACACGATAGCTTGACGGCGATTTGCCTGGAGTATGAGAATTTATACCAGAATAATCATCCTTTTGTGATACATTCAGAGAGCCAATTTTTCTGTCAATACTTCTTAATATCATATCATCGTCTTTCTGTTTACGTTTAAATGAAATCAAAAGATCATCGATTTTATCTAATAATTTCTTTCTATTGCTATTTTCTTCAAATTTAAGTTTTTCATCTGACTCCTTTTTATCATTCTTCTCTTTCATTTTATTAAACTTGTCGCGATTTTCTCCTGCCTTGTCTAAAATCGCTCGCCTTAGCTTGTCTGGGAATTGAATCTTGTCGTCTTGTTTGCCCACGACGCTGAGCTCCAGTGTGAGTGGGACTTGCTTGTAGCCATGCATGAAGTGTCGGAGTCTTCCAGGACAACAATTAATAAACACATTGTCAAACATGACTCTCTCAAACATGCTGACAAACTCGGCCTGTTTCCGCAGACGTTCGATATTACCTTGTGTGTCCAGATCTTTGATATCTGTCACTGCCATAGCCACCAACAGATTGACAAGAACAATTCCGACCAAGATGAGAAATAGAACGAAGATGAGTTTTGCGAATACCAACGAAACCATGCTACCTTTGAAATCTGCAAACATCTCAGAGTAGTCATATTCAGATGTCATCATTACGAGTGTCTTTATAATTGATTCAAATGGAGTATTGAACGGCATTCCTTGAAATTCAATCATGAACGTAAGAGCAAAGCCGACGATGAGAAACGCGAATGTCAGTAGAACTCGAAAGAGATTTGCCGCGACTTTCGAAAACATTAGAACGGTGTATCCAAACCTCGGTAGTCGGGCTATCAGAAGCATGAACTCAAGCCAAGCAAGTAGAATCGCAGTCGCCGCTATTTCCCGAGGCCAAAACATTGTCACATAATCAGCTAAACACGTGGCAAGTGACAATCCGTAACAAGTCATTTTCACCCAAGATTCAAAATGAAATAAATATTTAAATCTTAAACGCATCACATAGATAACTTCATATAGTATCAGAAAAATCAAGCTGCCGATACTGATCCAGGAAACGATGATAATGTACAGGTGTGCGTCTGTGGACAGGTCGGTATAATTGTAGACCATTAGGACTTGGGCAGTGAAGGCAATGATGAAGACTGAGTAGAAAAGGATCAGAGCGTAGTAGAACCAACTGAGAGTGGACCACTGGAGATGAAGAAAGCTCTCGATCAAGACGTGTCTCAGAAGACGATGTTGGTCTTGATGATTACCGGTAGCCATCAAAGCATCGATCACTCTCAACTGATTCGAACGGCCACATTCCGAAGGTAAGATTTCAGCTGTCTTCAATCCAGATTCAATAAGATGATGAGTTGATTTCGTCTTGCGTGGAATTTTTTCCGGTAAAAGTACCTTGTAGTCGACAGTAACAAAGGTGTCATTAAGCGAATTTTGAATTGACTCATCCAGGATTGCCTCCAAAGTAGCAACCGGGGATCGAACCCTACGCATTAGCAGATACATTGCCGTGCTCTCCTTATCTTCCCGATCTTTACATTTGTCGCTCAGATCAGCGCCGTAATTAAGAAGCAAGCGCACGCAATCCTGAAGACCATACTGACACGCTAGATGAATCGGTAACCATCCATCGTGAGTCCGCACCCGAATCAGGGATTTGTCATGTCTCAAAAGTGTATCAATGACAAGACTATGGCCTTTTGCCGCTGCAATATGCAAAGCATTGAAGCCAAATCGGCCGTCAATGTAAACCATGGTTTCAGTAGCATTGCTACCGTAGCTTAGTAAAATCTCAGCACATTTCCAGGATCCATTTTCAGCTGCTAGGCGTAAAGCTGTGAATTTCACGTCCCGACATGGAGTGTAGTGAGCGTCTATTATTTTCTTACACGCGTCTTCGTTGTTTTGAAAGAAACATTTGAGTATATCTGGTTGATCGTGTTCGGCAGAGAAGTGGAGAATCGTGCGATTCATGTTGTCCACCATTGTGATGTCTGCTTTTGCGTCCAGGAGCAGCTTTACGCACTGCTTTTGTTTGCCTGCGATAGCGCTGAATAGGGCAGGTTCACCGCGGGAATTGTAATCATTCACAATCTGAAAATGAAGGAAATAAGGTTATATAAGACAGTAAAGAAGTAGTTTGAAAATTCAAGAAGACAAGTCCGAACTTTTATTGGACTTTTGCAAACAAAACAAAAATTACATTGCTAATGAACTTTTGTAGTTGGGTACCACATTTTACATTAGTTTTTTTAATGAAACATACAACTGAGAAATGAGAAATGTACAATACAATTTATTATTCTAATGCTTTGTCTATTTTTGTTTGTTTACAGTAATCAAAGTGTCAGCATACGTCAGACAGTGAACTGTGTACTGAATACTGTAAAGATTGATTCTTTGTCTCCAAAGAGCCGGGTTTTTACTCGGTTAAATTCAAATCAGTTGATTAGGACTCTATTGCCATGGCAAAAACATTCCTTGAATTACCACTAAGAAGCTGTTAAACTTAACTATGGTTTAACAGTATTGATATAAATATAATTTATATTTTTTGTTATTTTTAGCTTGAAGTAAATCCTGTGAGGGTTCCTTAATACACTGTTTTATTATGAATTATTCAGAATTCTTCTATCATGTTTATTGAGTGGTATAGGCGAGTTTGGAGCATAATTTAGTAGGTAATTCTTTGCATGGGTAAATCCCAAATGAAAATGAAATATGCAAATGATTATGTCAATTAAAGTTTAAGAACTGGTACGGATATAGAGTTTTTTTTATTAAGTGGTTATGAATCTCAGTATAAGAACAATCAAACTAGTTAAAAGCAGCAGTTACTGTTCAAAACAAAAGATTAAGAACATTAGAATTGCATTAATTTTACGTCCTAAACTCATAACATTCTATATTTTCATATTTCATGACTTTGTAACGAAATTAGGATTGCTTTCAATAACATAAATAAAAATATAATATCTTATTGATTGGCTGATATTAATATCATGAAAATATTCTTACATTTACTTCTGTACTTTGGAATACTCACTATTAAACGTACATGCATTTTGCCTCATTTTTGCATTTTTATCTTTACTTGTGTAGGTAAAATGACACATGCCCGTTTTTCATGTGCAAATGTATGTGTTTGTGTAATATTGTGGTCTTGGATGGAACTCCTGTAAAACAAGAGCCGCATTCCATATGTAGTGCATTTCCATATGGGAATTCCTGCGACTCGCAGAGCAAAAACAGGGTATACCTGGTTCCATGAGCACATTTCGCATTCAGAATTGCTTGCCTGGGGTTTATTTATACTGCTCATTTTCAGCATCTTTTGCTCTTGACAACTTGACAAGGTATCATGGCTCCACAATAAGCATGGCATTCAGATATGGGTTATATGACATAATTCATAAATGAATTCAGTTCAAACAAATTACATTAGTTTTGTATGAATTACTTTGCGTTGCTTATCAATCTTGGTGGAAGGATGTATAAATACGAACTAATTGGTCTTTGAAAACAAACAATGTTCGTATTCATTGATAAATTTTAAAAAATTAATAACATTATTATAATTGTATATTTTCATGGTTCATATTTTACAGTAAATTTATTTCGACACTTCCAAATACTGACTGAAACCCCACTTCTATTGAGGGGAAGATGACTGCAGCAAATTATTTAATCGCATAATTTTAAAAGATAATTTTTAAAATATAGTAACTGAAAACATTCAATAAGCTCAAGATATTAAAATTGGTTTACAGACAAATTAAATAATACCAATAGGTATTTATGTGTAATTCCCAAAAATCACATAACTTATAAATTTATCAACTCAGCTAGAATTATATTCTATAATTTATATCCGAAAAAATGTTGACAATTCTTCGGATATATGTAAGCCAACAAGCTGTCATTGCAAAAATCTAAATAGTTTTTTTTACTTCATCTTAATCCGGCCACAAGATCACTAATGTATTTTAACCACAGTCTATGTATGGTTAAAACAGATTACAAAATAATGACACTGTAGAAATCTCTGCAAAAAGAGAGTCTATGTTTAGTTTCCATAGCACATACATAGAAGTTGCAGATGTGATCAGTTTTTCTTGTTTTTGTTCGTGAAAATAAGCCGATCTAACGTCATGCATTATAGCCAATTATTGAGCCCAGTAAAATAAGAAAATAAACTTTGAGTTGTTGATGTACTTGAGATGATCTTTATACTGTACCCTGTTTGATTTTAATGCCATTATCTTTGATAAATCAAACCAAGAGGTTTGGTCCAATTCGGTCTCTATGCCAAGGTCACATGGGGAGGGTTATAAAAGCTTCTTTAGCTCTATTCATGATTGTTCTACCACGTTCCTTTTATAGAAGGTGTTCTTTTCCATTTGCAATCTTTTAATTCTAAACGTTACAAAAGTAAAAAAGTAATCTACATTATTTTTTTGCTTCTTTGCCTGAGTATATTGTTCACATAATTAAGTGCCGTGATTAGGTATGTGATCGTTCACCTTGAATTCAAGATTCCTAGAACTCCACGTGTTACGTTTTTAAAAGGACTGTGAAAGTTTGTTCAGTGAGCGCTGCGCTGGCACGGCTGTCATTCGGAGGACCGAGCTCGACGCCGTGCCCGTCATGGCGGAGTCCTGACTTTTCGTAGTTTTCCATAGTTACGTAAATGCTGTTTATGAGTCCCCCAAACAACAGACCGCCCCCTTCCCACCATCCTTTCTTCATCATTTCTTATTATTTCGCGTCATTCACTGCTTCTCATCACGAATGTTTGGGCTTTTATAACATTTGAATGAACATATGTAAATTCGTTTTATTGAGTACTCATTGTAGATTTGAGATTATTTTGCACACAATTATACACATATACAATACAATACACATATCTACAAACTATCCCACATAGCCAAAAAGCTAGTCTGTGGGAGACAAAATAATAGAAATAAACAATAAGCATAGAGAAACAATAAAAATAACATTTAAAGTGCGTAAACAATAGAACAACATCAGATGTATGAACCATTAATGTGTCAAAAAAATAGAGTATACATTGAAACTGAAAGGAATAAAGAAGTAAATACACAGTGAAACAATCCCGAATGAAAATTAGGTAGCATAAGACAACTGGGTGCAATAAACGTTCAACCTAATTCATTCCTAGTAAATAGCCACATCTTAATTTCCTTTTTTATACAATTGTATGCATCGAAATTTCTTAAATATTCTGTATAATTTCTCATAAAATTTTATAACGCATTGAATAACTGCATGCATATCCCTCACTAAATAAAATGACACAACACATCAGGCCAACTTAGGGGTATTTTAAAACTTCACATAAGTCCACATGGGCCAACCTAGGACTGTATTTTAACATTTCACATGGGTCCACATGGGTCAACCTAGGACTGTATTTTAAAACTTCACATGGGTCCACATGGGCCAACCAAGGACTGTATTTTAAAACTTCACATAGGTCCACATGGGCCAACCTAGGACTGTATTTTAAAACTTCACATGGGTCCACATGGGCCAACCTAGGACTGTATTTTAAAACTTCACATGGGTCCACATGGGCCAACCTAGGACTGTATTTTAAAACTTCACATAGGTCCACATGGGCCAACCTAGACTGTATTTTAAAACTTCACATGGGTCCACATGGGCCAACCTAGGACTGTATTTTAAAACTTCACATGGGTCCACATGGGCCAACCTAGGACTGTATTTTAAAACTTCACATGGGTCCCATGGGCCAACCTAGGACTGTATTTTAAAACTTCACATGGGTCCACATGGGCCAACCTAGGACTGTATTTTAAAACTTCACATGGGTCCACATGGGCCAACCTAGGACTGTATTTTAAAACTTCACATAGGTCCACAGGGAAGTGGATGCATACCTCTGCTGGAATTCACAAATACCAAAAATAAATGGAAAATAAGTGAAAATCTCAGTTTGGTTTAATTGCTTATTTTCAGGACAGTGAGTACTACTTTACGTCATCTATAATAGTTTTAAGCCTAATTTATGGATGATAATAGGTTCATTATAATTTAACAAATGTCTGCTGAAATCGGAAGGAAACCACTTTTCGAGACTGTTCGTTCCGTATGTGTTCAACTTGATTACAGATCATCCAAAACGCAACAAAATTCTTGGATTGAGTTAAAAAATTTAAACAAATTTTTGGTCATTATATAAAATGTCAACTTTCTTGTCGCGTGACAATTTTCTCATCTCAATGTTTTCACGGCCTCTTCGGGTGAGATCAGAAGCTTGTCAATGTCACTACGACAACTTTTTACATTATCCCACCCCTGGACCCGCAAACACGGGGGGCCCTATACCCCAGATCCCCAATACAAGTTTAACCCTCCCAACCTTCCAGCATACACTACCAGGCAACATCTAATTGTTTGATACTCACTTGATTTATCTCTGAGCATTTCAACAGCAACTCCATGATCTCTTGATTACCAGATTTTGCAACAAGATGAAGTAAAGATTCATCATAGTTTGTTTTTGCCTTCAGGTCTGGTCCATATCTAAGAAGAAGTTTAACTCCAAATGCCCATTCATTGATGACTGCCATATGCAAGGGACTCATTCCTCTGGCCCCTCTGTCGTTCACTACTGCTCTCCCATAGTGTTGAAGCAGAATCTGAAAGATAGACACTCTGTAAAGAATGTTTGATCTAGTACAAATAAGACTGGGATTCCGAAACTCATGTTCACGTTCTTATCCTTCTTTTCTATCTTTTTTAGCTGGCTCCCATCCTGCCAAGCTAAGTGACAGTCGCTTCACATCTACACTGTCCTCTTACACCGGTCAAGAGGCTGGCTGGCTTGAGCCGGCGCGTACGGAACATGCAGGGATCAACTGTTCAATTAGGAAGGTCGCTTTTTTTTTGCGTTTTTCAGCTGGCTTACAGGCGCGTAGGAAGTACTTTCTTTATGGGGGGGATTGCGACATCCGGAAGGGAGGTCTGGGGGGGCGAAGCCCCCCAGCTCCAGCCCCGCAGGGCGTTTTTTTGGAATTTAAACCAGTTAAAAGTGATTCTGGGGCTTTAAAATGCACAAACTGAAGCAAAAAACCCTCCAATTGTTGCCCTGCAGGGCATTTTTTCGAATATAAACACTTTAAAATCGATTCTGTGATACTATACTGCTCAAATTACAACAAATAACTCCATATTTTTGCCCCGCAGGGCTTTTTTTAGAATTTAAACAATTTTTAAGTGATTTTTGGGCACTAAACTTAATTTTTTATGGTGAATGGGGGGTCAGCCTGCTCGAGTGGGGGGGGGGGATAATCCCCCCATCCCCCCCCCCCCCCTTCCTACGCGCCTGCTGGCTTATGCTATATGGACAGTTGTGGGTTGGACAAATCCAAAAATGAATTTGAGAGATAGAGACACCGCAGTAGAAAAGCCATGGAAAAGGAAGTACAATGGCAAAAACTCTGCTGAATCGTGATGAGTTGTTAGTAAGGAGCAGAGCACCCACTTGACGAAGATGTGGGTGAGAAATCTGTTGATAGGGCAAGCATTATCTACGTGGGGGTAGGTTGGCAAATAGATGGCTGAGGGCTTTAGGATTTCATGTCATGATTAGGCAATCCTGCATTTTTTTATTATATTTTTTTTATTATCTTTTTAATTATTTTTATTTTTTTGTAGAATTAGTTAGCTTATTTTTAATTTCTTTGAAGTTCAATGGTTGGTATGAAGAAGTGAATATGGATTTATGCATTTTATTTTTTCTGGGCAGTATGTTTCATCGTACTTTGCAAGTCCTTCAATATTCTTGTTTGATGATATGCTTTGTAGTAAAGTTTGGTTAGGAATGATTTTTTTTGCTCAATGTTCCGCTTGAAACAAAATATCTGGAATGACTCCCTCCTCCAACTGAAATTGCAGTTTAAACTGGGACTTTAATTTAGATGGAGGTGTTATTATTCTGGTCGGGGCGGAGCCCCTCAATGTCCACCATCTATACCTGATCTGAAGGAGGCTGAAATAATTATTTAATTTCCAAAATACCTAAACTATTTACGGAAAACGCTCATTTGCACGATACAAGTTTTTCAAACTATATGAACATAGCACCTTTTGAAAGGTGCAAATTCCAACTTAACAGATTCTTGAAAAAATGTGCCTAAAGCGAATCACCTTGATAGAAATTCTGTCAGTTTTTGGTAAACCTACCAATTAGTTATGTACCTACATCTGGGGAAGATAGAACTTTCAAATTCCCAATTCTGATGGAATTCGATTCCATGTGCAATGCTAATCCTTATGGCCGTGATCCGGATTCCATCAGAATGGAATTGGGAAAACGTTCTGGAATACTAACCCCGCATATCTCGTTACCTTGAAGGGTTCCTCCAGCTTCCTCTCCACTGCAACATGCACGGGACTGTTGCGCGTGAAGTCTCGAGGAAGCGCCCGGAAGCTGCGTGTCAGCAGTTGGATCGCCTCCACTGCCTGCAACTCGACGGCACAATGCAACGGGCTGTACCGACGCTCCACCAACTCTCCAGGCCCTGAGGAAGAGGGACGACATCCGGCGTCAATCAGCGTTTTCATCAGCTGCGTGAATCTGAAATCAACAGATTGGAATACGAGTTCATAAAAACTTTGATCTTTGTTTTTGTAACATCCCAATATTTCCAATATTCTTAGAACCAGCTCAGAAGTCAATTTTAATTATTCTTGAGGTGAGATCAAAAACATTTATTCTGCGGTCATACTTTGTTAAGTCATACATTTCTTAGCCATGTGTAGCCATGTTTGCCATGTATTTGTTGACTTCAGTCAATTTACAAAGGTTTGCAACACAAAATCGAGAAATGGACTTCGGGCATTCTGCTTCTGGGGCACATTTAAATTATTTCGTAAATAAATAAATAAAATACTTTAGTATTATGTGAGTCGCAATGTTTTACAATTTATGACGCAATTGCTAATGACGAAGAAGGAAATAATATGGATGATCTTAGGGAGATGATGATGAAGAATAGGTGAGGATGAAGGCGGGAAGGAGGCGATCGTGACCTATTAGTAGGTCACCTTCCCAGCATTTGCCTCTGGACTGAGGTAAGCCACGAGAAAGACTAAGTAAGGAAGTCAGCCGCGGGAATCGAACCCGGGTATTCCGAGTGCAAGTCGAAAGACTGTCTTTGCTCCATCGTATGATGAAATAATGAACGAAGACATATAAAAACAAAATTAATACATCACATCATAAATCACCAATAATACTCAAATCAAAACAAAATAAAACACATAAAAGATATGTTAATCACACAACCGCAAAACTGGCAAAAAAACGCTGGTTTAACCGAGGCGAGTAAACTAGTCAATGATTCATGTAAAAAATACAAGATGATTCAATAAAAGAATGAAAACATCATTGCATGGTTGTATGATTCATTAAAAGAAAAATATTTTAATGGAAGCGTGGGTTAGCGAAGAAAAAAACATACGTAGGTAACTAATAGTCTTTCTAATTAATACTTATTGCTGTAATTTATCATAATTCTTCATGAACCTGTCAGACTGTATTGGAAGATTCCATTGGGTACTACCCACTTCAAATATAATTATTTATTTAGAAATATACATAATATCAATATTAATTGTATAACTTTTCATCTGCCCATTTATCATCATAATTATTTATAATTTAGATTTAAGTTTGTACTTGAACGTAAATATGAACTTGAACTTGAACTTGATCTTTAATTGCAATATTTAGGAGATAATTGTATATATTACTTATTTTTTAATAGACATAATTAATTGAGTTAACAAAATGTTAATTAAAATACGCAGGATGTTGCTTATTGAGTTTTCGAGACCAAGAAAAAATATTTCAAGATCAAACCACAACAAAATGTCAACACATTTGTCTTTCAAAACCAGATTATTTCTCACTTTTGGGTGTTGGTTGAGATTTCTGTGCCGTCCAGTGTATCTGTCAGGGGTAGGTTTTCACCTGCGACATCCAAGCAAGTGAAACCGTTCTTGTCTGTGGTGCGAATGTCAGCTTTAGCTTTCAACAGCTGACCAATCACCTCCATGTGACCACGCTGGCTGGCGATGTGCAACGAAGATGCGCCTTCTTCCAAACTAGGTAACTGGAATAGATTCAAAAAGTCAGTGTCAACAACCCTTCGAGATTTTAAAAATAAGTATGGAATGTTTGTTTTTCTCAAAAATTATTAATTATTGTGGCAATATAATGTCTAAAAATATGGAAAATAGGAATGAAATTGAATTTGGAGGTGACCTGACCTGTAGTTCACATTTTGGTCATTTTGTGTTGGCAGAAATTTCCTACTAATTCAATTTTAATTATTCTTGAGGTGAGATCAAAAGCATTTATTCTGCGGTCATACTTTGTTAAGTCATACATTTGTCATTCAAATACGCTCTTTTTAATGGTACTAATTTTGAAATTTAAAATAATCCGTATGTACTTTGTTCATAATGCGTAAATGGTAGTTCCTTTTGATGTTTCCAACGTAAATGTAAATGTTCAACATAGATTATCTGCAGAACAAAAATGGACTTAGGGATTTCTTACACTGGGTCCTTTATTTTTAGAGCACCATGCTTTAGAGTAAAGCAATTGTAAAAAATTAGTAAACCATTCTTTCAGTACATTACACATTATTTCTAATTAGGTCAGTCTGATTAGGTTGTAATCACTGCCTCAAGGGCAGCACCACGATTAATAAAAATTATACAAAAAATTTCGACAGATGTCATGGTATTAAATTCGTAAAATGATAATTCCAAACTAATAGACATTTTGAGTCTGAGAGTATCTGCAGGTATCATTCTGATTTCAAAGCTTATCTACTCTTATCAGTGGCGGATACAATTCGGGGGGAGGGGGCAGAGGGAGAAATGAGGAATATGTTAATAATCCATTATTACTTGTTGACTTGACACTGGAGTTCAGTTACTGCCCTTACACAGCGCCAATCTCTCCTAGTATCTAACACTCTTATATCCCATCGTCACTCAAATGACCTTGTATTATTGTAAATTTCTATTATATTTCATGGTCATGGATCGAAGCACAGTAACCAGAGTATGAAGTCAATATCTGGAGAGCAAACTTTTGACACTGTCACTCTATTCCTTAAAATGTTCATGTCTTCCATCCTAAGATAGGCGACGCATTACTTATACTTCTGGCAATCTTAATCTTCAATCTTTAATAATCCCATCATCATTTTGACGACACTTGATTGCTTCCTATGATTGAATGCCTACTCTAATTTGTCATGGTGCATCATTAATCACCGAATCATAATTATTGAAATTACCTTCACCGTCATTTAGGGTCTCCCACTGACCCAGTGTTTTGGGCATTTTAGCCCCCCCCCCCCCCCCCATCTAAAGGCTTCAGGATGGATCAGGGTAAGGACCACCTAAATAGCGCCTGACTCGTGGATATTTGTAGTGGAGTAACAACGTGGAGCTCGTTATTCCACTTGTATGGAGATAACGTAAAGTTTTATCAGTTGATAATATTACATGAAGCAAAGTCAGCTAATATAATGAAAGGTGTCCCTCAATTCTGACTGTTAGAATCTAACCAGCTTATCCCTATCTTTTCGGATTAGGAAGTGGTTCACGTGAACAAATTTACATTTCTCGTTCAATTATAGAGAAATGAAGTTTGACATGGCTAATAAAGAACGATTGTTACGTTAGAAATGAAATGTGTCTTACTTCTGGATGCAAGAAGTCATGACTGTGGCCTGAGCAATCCAGCCAGTCGTTTGGTGTTTCGTTCTTCTCCAGCTTTTCATCTTTCACAAGAAGATTTACCAGCTTTAGACGTCCTTTCACCAGTAACTAGAAATAATATTCGGAGTACATTTCATATTCTCTCGATAATATCCATTGCAATTTGCGAAGCCAGAGAGATGATAAGAATTGAGGTTTTAGAAGGCAGAGAATAGATTTCTCGAAGAAGGGACACTACAGAAGAAGTAAAATATACATATTTCCCCCCATGGCAAAAGAAGAACCAAAGAAACTAAATTCCCATTCGGTTCTAAAGTGTACGGCAAACATAGTTTTATTTATTACTGTTCAACGATTTCAGCATGCACATATGACATTCATTTTATTGTACCTGTGTAGACACACCCTCATTTCTAGAATTCCCATAAAATTAAAACATTAAGAAGCACATTGAGCAATGCAAAATATTGTTTATGACTGCAGTTGATAAGAAATACAATTTAATAATTGTGTCAACTTTGTCTAAAATGGGTGATAATGGGATTGATAAAACTTCGAGGTTGTCCCCGTCAACGAAATTCCTCTGTTTAGACACTTCTGTTTTGATAAGATCAGACCATGGATACGTTATCAGTTATCATGTGTTACTTGGACAGTACTTGCAATGCTTGATAAGAAGGCCTTGTGGTGCATGAATTATTATAGAAGATTTATCTGCAATTCAGACGTAGAAGGCCCGATGTCCATGGCCATTTCAATGATTCTTGAGGTGAGCTCATAAACCAGTAATTCTGTGTCCGTCCAATTATATTTGTAATAGTGACACCAGTCATTTTGTAAGAGAACACTTGAATATAACTGTAATTGTTGAATTCAGTCAAATTGCAATTTCATTATGATACCAAAGTTATGCAACGCAAAATCTAGAAAATGTCAAATGGACATCGGGCCTCTTATGATCGTCTTCCCGATCCCGCTTTTCAATGTTGACCTACCTCAACACAATCTGAATGATTGTATCTTACGGCGAGATGTAACGGTGATCTCCCATCATTGTCAGCACGAAGAGTCTCAGCTCCACGGTCCAACAATATCTTCAGTATTGAGGCATTGCCTTCGAAACAAGCCAGATGCAGTGCAGATACATGCGTTGATTCACAGCATGCGTTCGCATTAGCTCCTCGCTCAAGCACACTGTAACAAAGTTTCATTTTGATATTAGTTTTGTTTTTGGAATGAGAGTTACGAGATGGTCGAGCTAGAGAAATGATGTGTAGCGATGAAGAAGAGAAGAAGAGAAGAAATAAAAAAGAGGAACACATGTGTTGAAAGTGGACATGGGCGTCCGCAACCCTCGGAAATATGATAGTTAATTTTAACTCAATTTAAAATTTGATTTCTTCCGATTTTAGCATATTTTTCAACCTTTTTAGAATCACGAACTTACGATCATACATAAAGTAGCCCAAAAATGACAGAGGTATGGTAAAGTATTCACTTTTCTGGGAAAATGGCAAATATAACATGAAGTTTTTTTCCGTGTAATTTTTTTTTCTTATTTCCAGCCCTTCCCCCATCCTACAGATGTCCATGTGAATACGTGTGTATATTTACATAAGATCATAGTGGAAAAAAACTATCTGATAAAAATGTAAAGCATGCACTACAATTATAGCCAGCACTTAATAGGAGTGTAATGCATGGGATATTGGGATAATGTGTTATGGAATTGAAACTAAATTAATTAATTAATTAATTTAATCCTTGCTGTGTTATCAATATTCTATTAATAATAGGAATCTGACTCATTAAGTAACTGACACTTTATTACATTGAATCACTAATTAATTTCACAATACATCTTTCTTGTCTGTTGATAACGCCTATTGTGGCTTTGTAATGATTATTGTCGCATTAGATGAATCAGATAGATTAGCATGAAAACCGGTGATTGGGAAACACCAAGCGAGACACACTTGCAATAATTGTGTATTTTTGTATTTTAACAAAACAATGCATAGTCGATTCAGTGGAGGCATGTTATTTGTTTCCAGGATTATTATGATAAGTTTATTTAGTATAAAAAATAAAAATTATGATATTGGATACTTTTCTCGATTTCAATGGATCGTTTACATTGTAACGGTTGTAAATGCAACATGGTGGATTTTCTTGTAAAACAGGGAGTATGGAGCTGGTTTCTGTCCATTCTCAAAGTTATATGTGATGCTTCAACCATTTCTGGGACAGCCGAATATTTTTGGTTTTTATACAAACATATGTTTGAATAAGTGTTTGATTATTACAATTTGTTTTTACGTCTGTTTTTTTTTATAATTATTAATGTTTGTAAAGATTAACTTTTAGAAGTAAGATGGATACATCTGTTAGAAAGAAACAATTGTCTTGGAAATCTGTTACCATAACTCTGTCGCATGTAGAACTACAACGATTTTTAACGTTATTTTTTAATTTTAGACGAATGAGTGATTATGAGATTTTAGGGACTTGATGATGAAGAATAGGTACGAATATAGAGAGTGGGAAGGAAACGGTCGTGTCCTATCATTAGGGCACCTTCCTTCAATTTGCCTCTGGACTGAGGGAACCACGAAAGGACCGCAGTCAGGAAGGACCGTCGCGGGAATCGAACGGTGGACCTCCGGAGTGCAATCCGGAGCATTACTGCCGGAGCCAACCGCTCCGTGTCGAAATGATTGAAGGTTGAGAGAATTGCAAGTGCAACATTGACATTGAGGGTCTATAGGGGCAAGTCTAGGACACATAAGTATGTCCAGCGAGTCTTATGAGATCATTTGCATGTGTGTGGGTGTGTTGTTTGGGATACTGCCAGGTAAAAATAACGTGACCGTGAATGTGGCCAACAAGAAAATCTCTCACATTAATCCATATTATTCTCTTGACACACTTAGTGACAGATAAACGTGATTCCCACTGTCCATATCTTAGTCACTATCTAGCGAAATCACTGTCAAGGATGCAAATGAGGATTTAATATTGTGGAATAAGTTGTCTGTTAGCAGCCAATAACATCATTAATAAATTGAGTAATATATTGAAAAAGGTAAGGAAACAACAAATATATATTGTATTATAATTGTGTGTAAATATTAGATAATATTATGTTTTTTAATACTTAATATATTCAAATTAATTTGCACTAGTAAAAAACATATTATTTAAAGATAATCCCACCAAGAATCAGTTTGTGTTCGAATGCAAAAAGGTGTTAATTTAAATACTTACCTTTCTACTTCGTCAAGTTGATTCTCGGCTACATGTTTCAGTAATTCTGCGTTTAAGTAGTTTATTTCATTGATTTCGTTGATTTCTTTATTTGGAACAGATTGTGGAACGGTAATTATCTTCGTTCCAGAACCATCAGGTGATTTCTTGACCAATTTAAATTCAGAATCTCCATCCAAATCCTTCACATCACCCATCTCCAGATAGTCCTCATCTACAGGTAGCTTCAAGTAATCACCTTTCTCAGACATGTCTAAGAATAATAATTAAACTTGATTTAATGTACAATTCTTGGCGGCAATTTCATCACACTATCACACAGTCTCTCTTCATGTGATATTCTTATTCTCACAAAACTAACCACACAGTTCAAATATTAAAGAGATACTGAACTTGAAGATAGAATGACTCTTCTTTGACTTTCTTTCTTCGGAAGCCGAATGAATGTAATGCAGATAACATATCTTATCATAATTTGTTTCCCTGTCTGTACCGTTATTCTTTACTAGCTGTGTTACTTCTGATAATATTTGACAAACGGTAATCGCTACAACCTTGGTGTTACATCCAATTTTTTACCTGGTATTTTCTCTTGACACATTTGTGAACTAGATCTTTTTATGCAGAAAACTACAATCTACCAATATTTTGTTTGCTTTGGCGGGACATCCGCTCAATGCATCATTCAATTCATTAAATGTAATATATTTATTTGACATATGCTAGCAGAACAGAATAATTCTTGGATAATTCTCATATCAATGATATTGACGTCCATCTACTTCAGAATCGAATAAAGAAGTAACTAACACAAGTAGATCGATGTAGGAAATACGCTGAAAGGATACATGTGTGTCTAGTGTCTAATGTCTGTATGTATACACACATGAAGTGCATCAAATTATTTTTATTTATTTATTTATTTATTTGTCGTCTTTTACAAGAATAATTCCATTCATTCTATTTCTTTATCCGACTGTTATATTTTTAATTTGTCAATTGAAGATAAGTGTTTACACTAATAGACAGTGAGTGACCTATCGAATAGATAATGACAATCTACAAAATATTACATATTTTATTTGCAACTATAGGTATCAATAGTCACATAGAATTCATAGCTCACATCAAGAAGTTGACCCATAGTTACATTGTTTACGACAGCCATTCTTAAACTGGGGTCCGCGAAGCCTTCGCGGAATATTCATAGCTTTTGCATTTAAAATAAAAACAAAAATATATAAGGTATACATTACTGTAAAAATTGTGTGTACTTCTTCTCCCATTCTCTCCTAATTTGGAGGGAACGATTTTTACTTATGTACCTGAATACCAAAATTACGAAATGTATTGTCCAAAACGCATAGACATGGTTCAAATTCAATTTGAAATTACAAAATTTTCCCGGGCCTCTGCGGCCCAGACCCGCATGTCACTGAGAGACCCCCCCCCCCAGTCGCTCCATTGCCTCATATATTTCCCCATAATACATACCTACTTGTCGTATTAATTTAAAATTAAAATAAAGAAAATCGAGTACTTAGGTAGGTATGTCTATACTACACTTCATACTATTTTCGATGTTTTGAGTTAAAGTTAGAATTATATTCTGGCCAATTGTGAAAAAGGGTGAATATTGCAAAATATTATGGATAAGTTTTGATTTGAGGGTCCGCGACAACAGAACATATTTTAAGGGGGTCCGTGAAGTAGAAAAGTTTAAGAACCACTGATTTACGAAATAGAACTGTATAGTTATCGATCTATCCACAATAAAAATAAATAATTTAACTTTTAGTTTCGTATATTAATTAAAGAAATAATAGTTTCGGCTCAAAGCTATCGGGACACACCAAGAGGACACACGACAAAACGACACACCCGCACGACCAAAGCTATATCCATCAATCGTGGTCTTATTGCAACCGACAACTGTCCACTTCCTGCCTATGATAACTCAGCGGTCTGATTACACCCAAGAGCTCCTAATATACCTATCCCCAAATTATAGATTATTAAAATCCATTATTTATAAACTATCTTGATTCAAGCTCATGGCTTCGTGGTGTTTATTTCGATTAGTTGTACTTGACATAAATTGGCAGTGCTTTTACGTGACAAATTTTGACAAGATTTTCACCAAACAGTTTTGAGACATAATACCAGTAAATAAAAGCAACAATTACGTGACAGACATCCCATAGAGAAATACAGTGGGAATAATTTAGTGGTAGAAAGAGCAAAACGTAAATACCGAATTTGTGAATTATGGAAAAATTATACAGAACCATCATATTTCACAAATGCTCTCATTTGCCAGTGTTTCTCCAAGATATAAGCAAAGAGTTTCTATTGATATAAGTCATGCGGAGAGAAAGAAAATGCAAGGATCATGTCTCATGCCCCACTTGTGAGAAATAATCGAGTAGGTATAGTTACTCCTTGCGCTGATTACTTACCCCAAGATGCGTGTATAGATACATGATTCAGATCAGATAGGCAGAAGGTGCCGTGCCGGGATTACTTTGATTAGGCAAAGAGTTCGAGACTGATTATAAAAATGATATTCACATTCTGAATTCAATCAATTCTCTGTGCCGCATGCACCATGTCTATTCACACGATGTTTTCAAGCAAATAAACTGTAGTTTGTTGGTAAGATTTCGATAACGATTATCAAACATAATTACACATCCACACCATGTTTCAAGTAAAGAAACTGCTGTAATCTTTAAGATTGGCGTTGATTTATTATCTTGAAGTAAGTAAATCACACTTCAGTTCACACAATATAAAGCCAAAGTAATTTAAACACAACTTAATTTGTATACGGAATATAACATTTTCTGTTCACTGTCTGTACGTACTAGACGTAATCACCAAGGTAGAAAGTATAGGGGGGACTGTTACAGTCACGGTTTGTATCACTGTAAATAAATTACTCGGGAATATAATGAAGTGAATCACTTAATATATCATCATTAGAACACATTTAAACGCAACACCCCTTCACCATTGTTGAAAATAATTGAGATAACTTTTTGTTGATAACTGAGAAATATTTATCAAAAACCGATGAAATAATTTTTTAACAGGCTGTGTAGTATCTAATTGAATACATCGAGAATAAAATGTTATCGTTTCAAGCTTGGAAAGTGAATGAGAACTGTGTGACTTGATTGAGTGGACGGCGGCATCCCTTGCTATGATATCTCCTTTGCTATGATTAGCTGGCATACCTGCCCACCCGCTGTGACGTAAGCAGAAGTTAGATTCGGACGCGACGACATTCTGGCTCTATGAATATATCCGGTATTTAGCGGATTTGATGGATTTTAGTATTACTGGTTTTACATTACAAAAATAGAGGACGATGCCAGAAAACTACTTCTCTAAAACTCATACTCGTACTGTAAGTTATAATCGCAACAATATTTATAATGTGGCAAACTTATGAATCAATTACCTAATAAATATGGAAGATTCTCACTTTCTCGGGGGATATTGTTACCCGATGGCAAGACTCTTACCAAATGTAGAAACAATGTTCCCAGATATCCCATATTCCAGTTGGGCATGAGATCACCGATCCCAATTGTTCCCTGATCCCATTAGTTCTTGCAGAGATTGTATCAATTGTATTGTAAATGAGAATGTCGTAATAACTAAAACCGGAAATAATTTCACAAATATTTAAGAATAATACATATTGAACAGGCATACCTGCGGGGGGAGGGGGGGGGGGGGAGGGGGCCCGTGTAAATTTTATCTCTTGATTATACAATTAACTGAAAATTGACTGACTTCGTGCAAAACTGCTATTACCAAAGCGAAGATATTATTGTGTCTACTTTGTGGATAACTCCTTTCGATTTTGAAATGAAAAATCGTACTTTTCGTTTCAAAATCTTTCATTAAAATCTTTCGTTTCGTACATACCTGTATGACAAATTCACCCACATCGCATCTCATAATGAGATCTAAATTTACCAAGCTTGGTAAAAATTGTCTCAGGAACTTTGCCCCCCGAACCCCCCAAATTATCTTCTGGCACATGACTTTAAGTTTTACCCCGGGAATTTCGATAGCCTCCCCGCACACGACAGTCTAAATTCAACACTGATATTGTAGAGGGCATTTTGATAGTACTATTCAACTGCAATCTAACCGGAAGCAATGCCTAAGTTTAATCGAAAACAACAGTGTCATGTTTAAAAAAAGGGAACTTGACGAAAATCGGTACAGTTCCTAAAAAGGAACTGAACCTTCCTTCCTTATAAATTGAAACAAAGGGTGTTCCTAAGGGTTAGAGCTGATATGAAGACATCATTCTTACATATTTCTTTTGTGATTTCCCGCAGCTGAGAGCCAAATTGCTGAAAAGTTCCTCTATTGACCAAAATCGCCAACTTTCCCTTCCTCGTTCGTCACGTACGTGAAGTTGACCCCCCCCCCCCCCCCCCCCCCCCAAATTCTGGACACATCAATCATCCCATCATCCACATAACTATTCACTCATGCGGAATGATCTAGCTGACCATCAACATTAAAGTCTAATGGAAATTCGAATTTGTTCCATTGGCCATCTCATCAAACAATAAGAGATAGGGGACGTACATTTTAAACCTATATACCACCATGATTTTACTAAATTTTTTTCAAATACATTTAATTTCAAAATGAAGAATTATCAATTATTACTTAAAACCTGCAATAAATTTTAATTGACAGAAATTATTGATAATAATTACAATTAGGTAATCAAAAATTGCTTTACATACAAACCATGCTTGCTCAGGTCACATAGGTACATTCTTTTTGTTGTACTATTGCTTCACTGTCCAGAGATAAAGATATTATCCAACCCTGACAGCAATTAATTTTATTATTTTTATTTTACTTTCGATGATTCCTTTGAAGTACAAATATGATAGGTAGTGCCCCCTTCCTTGGGTAG